>PVIR01000106.1:0-272745 GCA_004026965.1 Petromus typicus | reverse complement strand
CCTGCTCTCCCGGCTGTCTTTGCCGCGGTGTTCGCCGAGCGCCCCCTGGTGACCGGGACTGTTCTAGCCCGATAGCACCTTCGGTAGAGCCCAGGCCTTGGTTTCCCTTGGGGAGCTCAGGTTCCCCACAGAGAAGACAGGAAAAGAGTGCAGTAAGGAAGCGCTTCAGCCAAACGCAGCAGTGGATGCAGAGCTTAGGGCAGACACTGGTCATGTTGGGGAGCAGTGAGGTCGCCGCGGTTGTGTGGAACATGTATATGGTGTGTCTGTATGTCTGCATGCATGTGTACATATGTGCACACGTGTATGAGCATTCAAGATCCAGCTTCCGTGCTATCGCCCATGGACTGCTTCATCCCTCCAAGTCTTCTACCATTACTACCAGCCTGAGACATTGAACCTCATTTTATATTCTTGAGTCTATAGATTTAAGTTTTTTCCTGTAGCTAGGTTTAATGGGTTCCTTTGGGTGCCCCTTTCCCTTTCCTACCATTCTCAAAGGTTATTTTTTGGCCCAATATTTCCACTATTAATATTTATATTTGTCACTCAACTCCCTACTACTTGGGAATTTATCACAATGAAACTAGTGATATGAGCTGGTCATTTCTCACACTGTACAGTCAGCTGTTCCAGTATCGTCTCATGAACATCCAGGCCCATTCTTACTTTTTTGAAATGTCAACTCTGTCTTAGGAAAAGATAGTAAGAAAATAGGCTCCGGAGCAGCACTTGTGGTTAGTTCTGTCTGTGACTAACCACGTTCCTCGTATCCTCCCTGCACCTTGGTCAGCTCGTCCTCAGACCCTCTCAGTGTTGTCAGGGTTTGCAGTGAGCTCTCGTGAAGTATTCGTTACCCAGAATGGAGGAATGAGCTCCCTCCCCACTCTCACCACGGACTGTCCAGCTCAGAGCCAAGTGTCTGCCCCAGTGTGAGAGGTGCAGCTGCAAGACTCACAGGATAGACTACGGAGAGTCTGTGTGCCAGAGAGACTGGGGTCAGAGCTGCCACACCGAACAGTCAGTGGGGAAAGGAAAACAGGATTTGGGCTTTAGAAATCTTCAATTTGTGCCTCAAGAAAACAGTACAGTCTGGATTATGGCAGAAAGGATTTGCAAATCGTGTGCCTGACAGGGTCTTGTGTCCAGAACGCAAGTGGCCCCTGACTGATGAAGGGAAAGGGGGCTGGGCTGATACTTCTTCGGAGAAGCACAAGCTCTGTGGACCCGCCACACCCTCAGTCATCAGGAGCGAAGTCAGGCCCAGCAGGAGACGCTGCATCTCGCGCCGGGATGGCCTAGAGTGAGGGGAAGACAGATGGCAGCCCAGGCAGGAGCAGGTGCAGGCCCCTCGCGCCCTGCTGGTGCTGCAGCCTCCATGGGAAACAGTTTGGCGCTTCCTCAAAAAGCTGCACACGAGTGGCCGTGCGACCCAAGGGCAGTGTGTCTGTGTGGAAACTGGCACAGGAGCATTCTCAGAAACAGCCCATATGCCCCTCGGTGAGAGAATGAGTGAGGCGCATCACGCTGCAGGTCCACACACGGTGCACGCATGGCTGGCCCAGCCTGTCTTGGTGAAGGCTCATGAGGTAGCAAATGTGTGCGTGTGTAACATCCAGGAGTTTACAGGCAGGTGGACAGTAGCTGATGCAGAGCCATGTGTGAAAGAAGGTGAAGGGGCCGTCCTGGCCCTGGAGAGCTGAACGACCCAGTCCAAGGTGGAGAGGCTGGAGTCACTGCAGAGGCCTATGCAAGCCTGCATCAGCCAGAGAGGTCCGCATTGTGAGGTGGAAGAGTCCACACTGGAAGCCCAGAGATAGCCAGGGGCCATGGCGAGGGCTGGGTCCCCTTCTCCGGAGCAGAAGTGAGATTTCCTTCCTTCTCTTGTGTTCCACTCAGACTATGAGTCTGTCAGTTGGCACCACCCACACCTGAGCAGTCCTCCATTATGTGGACCCCCACAGCCATGCATCCCATGTGCAGTCTTCCCCAGCTGACAGCCCTGTTGACTGTCACACAGCCCTGCAGACAGGCAATGCTTGGTCAGGCAGCAACACAGAGTGTGTCGAAACACCCTGAAGCGTGAAAGCCTCCAGGCACAAGCAACCATACACTGCAGGATTCCAGATGTGAAATGCCAAAAACAAGCCAATCCATGAAGACTATGGTACTTTAGTGATTGCTGGGTGGCCAGTGGGGGCGGCAGTGAGCAGGGGTGTACTTAGCTCACAGTTTGTGGAGCCCATAATCTGCTGGCTCCAAGGTGGGGCGGCATCAAAGAAGAGAAACAGTTCATGTGGATAGAAGGTACCAAAGCAATAAGGGACCCAACAGAGTCTTTCTGCCCCTTTTATCTTATCCCAACTACTCAGTGTGGGCAGCACTCACATCCTTAATCCTGGTGCCTGTGAGCCTAGCACTGTGCCATGAATCATTCCCAGCCTCACACTGCAGATCCACCCACCTCTGAAAAAGCTCACCTGTGACCACAAGAGGCTCTGGACACAGCCATCACAGTTACTCTTCAGCTGTTTGGATGTGGACTGGAGTCTGTGGTTTCAGGTTCCACTGCCCATTCCTTGTGGGACGTGGGCAAGGTCTAGGCCTTGGGGAGCCTCCATTCCTCATCTGTAAAATGGGATACTTTGCACGCTTCTAGCGACATGGATGAAATGGAGGAATCTGTTAACAGTAGCAGGCGGAATAAAGGCAAGTTCCAAGAAGCGTGTAGGTCAGTTTCAGCAGTGGGCCCCTGGCTCATTCATTCATTCATTCATTCATTCCACAAACATTGCAGAGCTTGTCCCGCTGCCAGTGAGCACTGAGCAGTCAGTGACACCTACTGCCTTTTCTGTGTATCAGTAGTGTCTCGGCTCAGGTTCGAATGTCGTTGGCTTAGAATGTGCTGCAGACCGTAAAGTACATCTTCATCTGGCCTTAACCAAAGCCGAGGCACCACCTGTCACATTACCCTCCAGGCCACTGGACCAGGCTGCTCCAAGCCGAGCTGAGCTGAGGTCCTGGTCATCTGTGGGCAGGTGCATGGAAATCAGCTTCCAGGAACGTGACCCTGCACGTCCCCTGTGCTAATTTATTCTGTGTAGAGCACGGGTGCCTGGGTGAGGAGGACACCCAGGTGTGACCCTCCACGGGTGGCCTGGACACCTTGTGTTAGGATATGTCCATGGGCAGCCACCTGGGGGTGCATCTGACAGGTGATTATAATGCAGTTAGTCACCAACCGTCTGCGCTGAACAGCTCAGCCGAGGTGGGCAGGGCAGTGGCCCCTAGAGGACCCTGTCCTCCCTCTGTGTGTCTGAATTCTCGTTCCCTCCGCCACACAATTCCAGATTCTGAAACCAGATGTCTGTCTGTCTGGCCACTCAGCTGCTGATTTTCAGGCCCATTGTGGAAGACCATACCCCATGTGACCAGCACACAAGGACCACCTTGTGCCGAAGCTGGGTGAGCAGAGCATGTTATTAGGGTGCCAGATCTGTGAGTTCTGGTCTCTGGGCTAGACAGTAGGACTTACATGGGGTTTAAGCAGCACAACAGGGGATAAGCAGGAATTGGCTTTTAGAAGGATGGAATTACACGACCTATGTTGGTGTGTGTTTGCTTTCTGGCTTGACAGTGTGCCACAGTTGTGCTTCTAGGTGAGCACACGTCTTGCCCTTGGACCCAGCTGCTGGACCTCCTGTGTGCTCTGGCACCATTTTCATAACTGTTGTGTTCTGGGCATGCCACTGGGAAACAGTCATGTGTACACGGCCTCCAAAAACAGGCTCTCTGGGCTGTGTGGACACTGCGTACTCTACCTGTGTCTGCTGCCTGAGGGCTGCTGAGGAGGAGCAGGAGGCTGACGCCAGCCGGACCCTGAGCAGCAGGCTTTGGAAAGTGTAAGCGGAGGTTTTCAGGCTGCTGAATTCAACTAGCGGACGGTGCACTGTCTGCTAGGGGAGCAGGGCAGATACTGGGTCTACTGCGGGGCTTCGTGGGTCTGATCCAGAAGGGACTGTTGCAGAATGGAAAGACACTACAGCCACACTGCACTGTGCAGTCCACTCAGAAGACCAGGACAGTGCTTTGCTTAAACCTGTCAGAATGCAAAAGGGGAGAGGAGGAGGGGAGGGGCACTCAGGGACTGGCACTGTGTGGTGAGCACAGCAGCTCTTGCCCGTCGTCTGTCTCGGCACCCCGTAGCCATCGCTGCCTTGCTGTGACTGTGCATTGAGGGCAGGAGAAGAGACAGGACAGGGACATAGCCCTTCAGAACATGAGGGCCGGACGTGCTGACAGTCTCCCTCTCCAGCCTCAGCTGAGCCCACTTCCTTGTGCACCACTGAAGAATTCCATCTGCAGCTACAGAAGTTGCATGTGGTCATGTGAAATGAATTTACTCTTCATCGTCGACCCTGCCTCCCAGACCCATGCTGTAGGTGGGTAGCTGAGAGGCATGCACTGAGGGACAGCACAGCCTCAGGGAGATGTCTGTGCTGGGTGGTAGTTTTGTTTGGTGTGTGTGTGTGTGTGTGTGTGTGTGTGTGTGTGTGTGTGTGTGTGTACACACATGCGTGCATGCATGTGTTTATGGAAATCTGTGTGTCTACCTTTCCCTTCCCCCACACAGACTGTGAAATGCAGATTTTATGTCCAGTCGACACGAACTCATGGCCAGCTTTGCAGCATGGTATTTAGGGTATAGGGCACCTCTGAGATCAATGTCTCCTGGGGTAGGTACAGGACACAAGGAAGAAACTCACACTACCAGGTCGCCCTGTGATCTCTGGAGACGGGCTCAGTGCGTTCCTGACAGTGGTATGCAGTAGAGCGGAAGTGTGCTCTTGGAAGTGTCCTTGCTGTCATCTATGATAGAGATGGGGTAGTTACCTGAGGCATGTGTGGCTGTGAAGGTGAATGAAGGTGGCTTCACAGTGACTAATTTCATATGTCAGTTTAGTGCAGTCCCCAGGTACTCATTCACACACTAGCCTAGCATCACTGTGGAAGTACTTCTCAGAGGCAGTTAACCTTCATCTGTAGGCTCTGAGGAATGCATGGTGTGCATGGTCCTTGTCAGTGGAAGGCCTTGTCAGGATGGACTGAAGCTCCCAGAGAAGATGGCATGCTGCGTGGCACCTGCCCCACCCAGGGCCAGCCTGCCCTGCAAATGTACAAATGCCAGCCAGGACAGTCCGAGCAACCATGACCCCTCAGCAGAAACCTGCTGCTCTGTCCTTGTCTCTTTCATCCTTTCTCCCTCGGTCCTTCCTCATGCTTGTTTCTCCAGAACTGTGGCAGTATGGCTTTGGAATCAGTGGCCCACGGCAGTGTGGAGGGAGCACATCTCCCCACGCGGGGCTCACAGCGGCAGGTCTAAGGGCCTCAGAAACTCACTGTGCTGCTGTGAGCGGAACTTGCTCCTCACTCACAGGTCAGCTGAAAATGCTCCGCTGTGAAAGCTTCTGTTCAATTTGGGATGCCCAATTTTAAACATTCAAGTCAGAAATACCCCACTGGATATCTGTTTATTTTTCCTAGTTTCCATAAGAAATGACCACAAAGTTAGCAACTTTAAAAAAAAAATCCTTGGACCAGGGTGTGGTCCCAACGCAGAACACAAACAACACAATCAGAAGCAAAGCTCACACTTTCATCCCCTCAGAGCAGCACAGCAGCACACAGCAGGTGTGGTGGTCTCTGCCCCACATCCCGTGGGGCCTCAGGATGTCCCCAGGCTGCGCAGCGTTCAGGAGCACCTGGGGGAGAAAGCACTTCCAGCCCCTCGGAGTTGACAGCAGAGTCCACTCGCTGTCCTTGTGCCCCATTGGCTGGGATCACTGCTCCCCAAAGTCCCTTCTGTTCCTGTGTAGGACGTGGCAGGACTCCAGATAAGCCCAGGCAGGTGCCTGGCAGTGCCACCACCTCACCTTGAAAGTAGTAAAGATGCTTAGCGATGCCACAGAAAAGAACTTTTAAGCAGCTTTCCATCACCAAGAAACTCAGCCCAAGTGGAGGAAAGACATTGTGGCTTGTGGTTTTGAGGTGCCCGTCCACAGTGTTCGTCTACTTGGCTCTGCTGCTCTGGCTTGTGAGACACGGAACATCGTGATGAGGGAACACAGTGCAGAAAACCTGACCCCTCGTGGTAGCCAGCAAGCTGCAGGACGAAAGCAGGACCAGGCCCCAGCATGGTTTTTAAGGGCACACGGTGAGGTGACTTTCTTTCCCAAGGCCCAGAAAACCTCCCGCTACCACTGGAGACCAGGCCTTCCCAAGACCACATGAGTCTTCAAGACCATGGCAGGTCCAAACCATAGACAATGGCTGTGAGGAAGCTGTGGAAATGGACTAAAAGAGGAAACTTAGGTGCTGGGCATGCCGGCAAGACCTGGGATCTGTGAAGGAGCAGCAGGGGCGGATGGAAAAGCAGGGTGCCAAGGCAGAGCAAGGCCTCCGCTGAGTGTCCCGGACCCTGGCAGGGCAGGCCTCGCCTTGCGTGGGGCTGGAGGTCTGGGCTTCACACCTCCAACTAACCAGCTGCCTTGGTCCTTCTAGGGGCTAAGTTGTGGTTTATCTCAGCTTCTCTGCAGGGGCCTTTCTAGTGGTTAGAAAGCTTGTGTCTGTGGACATCCAATATGCCTGTTCTTATCAGCTGTACATTTTATACGCATCAAGCTTGTTGCCTGTGCTGGTTTTGATCAAGGAAATGTGAGGCGTCATGAATTGGGTTTCGTTTCTCCCTCTCATTCCCCCCAGTGAGGGTCTGAGCTTCCCTCTCCCTGCTCCCCTCGCGGTGCGGGTGCAGTTTGCTGTGCTGTCAATCCTCTCCCAGCCAGGAGTCTCATCTTTTCATCCTGGGTCTCTTTCCTTATTGTGTTGGGGTGATGGAGGGACAAAGGGTCTTTTGTTCGGTTGGCTCGGGCCATTTCTGTGATACTTACTAACCATCAAAGCTCTCTGTTTGATCAGCAGCCTACATCCTAACCCCACTCTCTGATACCTACCAGTGCCCACAGTCCCATTCAGCTCTGACTCTAACCACCTGGATTCAACATGAATTAAAGGGCAAAAGGCTGCAGATACGTGCCGTACTCGGGTTCCTGGCTACCCACTCCTCTCCCTGGCCAGTGACAAAGTTGAGGCCTTACAATGCCTGAGGTGTGACAGTTTGCTGAGTTCTGACACCTGACATGTTGCAAAGCTCAGAAAGGCATTCTAATCAGCGAGTACCACTTTGTTGTAAAGGTAAGCATCTGTGACGGCACATGTGGTTCCATCTAGATGGGTCCCAGTAGCAGGGTCTGCTGTCCCTTTGGAGCTGGGCTGCAGTATCTAACAGGACCTCGGCAGGGAGCTCCCCTGAACCTCAATGTGCAAATGTTATATCTATGATTGACCAAGTCATTGGCCACGGACTGAACCCCGTCCCCATCCTCTCTTATTTCCTGGAAATGATCCCAGTGTCCCCATGTGTCCCCTCAGTAGCAGAAACTCAGGTATGGCAGAAAGGATTGTTATGAACAATGAAAGCACACCTGTTACTCAGGAAATTTCAAAGCCCTATTCCTGAGTTGCACATAGAGACAGACCAGCTACAGTGGATCCTCGAGTTATGCCCAGCCTGACATACCAACAACTTGGGTTATGACTGGAATTTTAGTTTTAACTTAGGAGCAAAGTCTTGAGTTACGACCTGAGTGCTGGCCTCTTGTGGTCCAGCTAGTCTCAGATGCAGACGTGACCCTGACAGAGTCTGGAGGGAATGTGGCAGCATCCTCTCTGGTGTGGGGTGACTGACACATCCTGGGCCAGTGTCTCTGAGGACAGAGATCTGCCAGTGTGCGGGAAAGACTCTGAAGGTTGCATGAGGAGCCTGAGCCTTAAACTATTGCCCTGAGTTACAGTCAGCCCAGGAAGGGATCAAGTTCATGAGTCAGGGGTGTCTGTCCAACCTTTGTTGCATCGTGTAACCAAACAGATGTCCCTTACTTGGTTGTGAAGTCTCAGGCTTCTTGTCACACAGTCCCTAAGAGAATCAGAGGAGTGACCAAGCCCTAGGAACTGCCTCCTTCCTGTGACATCCTCCAGAGTCCCACGCAGAGACCAAGTGCCTGGTCAGAACCAGCCATGCCTGAGCTGCTGCAGAACCCCAGGGATTCCTGCGTCCTCGGCACCCTGACTGATCCCTCCTGCTCTTGCAGGTGTAAGCTAGATCGGCATGCTCCCCGTCAGTGAATAAGCAAATGGAGAACGCAGGCTGTGTTTCCGTGGGCACCAGCACTCCTGGCCTCTGAGGTGTTCTCCGTGACTCTGTCCGCTGCTCTCAGGGAGGACATGCAACTCAGCCCCCACATACTGGAACAGCTCAGGACACAGCTCTCCTCATCCCCCAGTCTTGTTTAGACATCAGGAAGGAATGGGGCTCAGGCCATGGTCGGAGTGGCAGAAACTGAGCTTCAGTCCTTGAGGGAACTGCACTGCACCAGGGAGTGTTCTACACTCCTGCCACGTGCCTGCTGCAGGGTCCACGTAGCTGGCCTTTGCGGCTGGTTGTCCTGCCCCTTGTAACCCCCAGCAGATGACAGAAGAGAGGACAGGCAGCTGACTCAGAGCAAGGACTGTGCACTCCCAGGGACCCGCACACAGGACTGCACCACCTGCTGGGGTCGGGGAGATGGGGACGGAGCCAATGATCATAACTCACCAGGTGACAGCAGAAGACACCAGGAGGGACAGGGTTGCAGACACAGGGAATGCACAGCCTTTTACTCTATTCCATCTGGGTCTTGCATGACCAGTGCAGCCACACACGGAAGTAGCACTTGAGCACTTGCACAGCCTCCGTGCCAGAGAAGCCAGTCACCTGTGCAGTGTTCTCATTAGCAGTGAGGCTGGAAGCATCAGCCTGGCAGTCATCACTGGCCCATCAGGGGTCTCTCGTGGGCTCTGCCCTTTCTCTGATGCAGGATGTGCGGGAGGAAACTTTGGGGGAATCCCAGAGAGCGTCTCAACACGGAGTTGGGAGACAAATCAGCTTGAATAATGCCAGCGGCTCCAGAGAGACTCCTGCTTGTCTCAAGAGCACCAAATAGAAGTCTGTGCTTCTCTACACACCTCTTTTTACCCCTGTGAGGCTTCATTCCGTTGGCGTTTTCCTGGAGTACAGCAAGCAGGCTTTACACAGAAGCGATGGAGAGCAGAGAGTTTCAGCAGCACTTCCTGAGTCTTACGTTCCTCTGCTGATGGGTTAGAAGCTGTCAGCTCCTCAGGTGCATCTCACAGAGCACAGTTGCCCCGGTAACCCATAGCTGCCTGATTCCCACATGGAAGGGTGGTTTCCTCTCTGAGATGGAGACAGGAGGCAACAGGGAGGCGATCTAGTGATTGAGAAATTCCCAGTTGATTCTTCCAGAGGAAGTGTGAAATGGCCGTGTAGTGACTGCCACCGTAAACATCCACATAGGTGTGGAGTCTTTATACAAGTATCAGTCATCACCCATGATGTAACAAGCTAATTTAAAATTTGATTCCCAGCTTACCACAGCACACCATATACCACTGATTCCTTGTAGCATCTACTCCTGCCTGGAATACACCCTTCAAGGCAATGCCTTCTTTTGCTTCTCCTTCTGTTTTGAGCCCATGCCCTTGATTTTTCTTTAATTACCAACATCCTGTGCCCTGGTGAGCATTTTTAGAGAAGTCATGGGCTGCAGGAAGAATGCCAGGTTCCTCATAGTCTGCGTATGAGCCCCTGAACTTCCACGGCACATTATGCCAGCTTAAGCATAACAGTTGCCAAATCCCAACCAGAACTGCCTTGGGCGGAGAGCCCTAGGTCATGAATTCAAGGTCACTGTGAGCATCCATGCAAAGGAAGTGAGGGTGCACTGGCCTGACATCAGAAGAATTGGAGACCCGTGTTCTGTGGCCTTTTAAGGCACCCCCCCCCCATGCCTCAGATATGGGAACTGGCAGGTGTGGTATCTCAAGGCATCTCTCCAGGTTTGAGGCCTTGGATTGGGCTGTAGTTTCCACAGACTGTCCCTGACCATGGCCCACCATTTGTGGGCTGAGCTAGGACACATACCAGGCCCTTTGGGTCTCCAGGCCGGTATCTAAAACCTTTGCAATCAGGGCAGGTTGTCTGCCAAGTTCGGATGATGACACTGGCATGCCACAAGGTTCACCAAAGCCAACCACAGGGTGACCGGCTGCCTCACCTTTCCTGGGACTCCTCACTGTGAACACTGTAAGCCTTGTGCTCTGAGGGTTCCTCAGGAGTAAGAATCATGGAACTGCAAGATAAACTATTACTCTTTCAAGTCCACACATTATGGCTCTCTGTTTGTCTAGCTCTGCTTTTCTGAATTATCATATTAAGCACTCTTTCCCATATTAGTCCTTGGTGGGACATATTTCCTCCTGCCAAGATCTGTTTCTTGGGACCCTTTTCTCTGTGGCACCTGCTCCCATGAGCACTCTGGACTCATTTCCTGATTACTTTTAAAAGAATAGGACTCCATAATGCCTGTCCTTCACCTGCTGCCGCTTCTGCCCATCCTGGCTTCACTGCCCTCTCAGGTGCTAGAATGATGAGAAGCAGAAAGGTCACCACAAACCAGAGTGCGGTTTCCACCAGTCAGGGATACTGAAATGCAGCAGCCCCTCACCTGGTGTTCTGCGGTTCAAGGGAAAGGAGGAGTTGTGGGTGGTACCCATGAAACTGCCCACTTCCAGCAGCAGCAGCCTGAAAGGGAGACAGATGTGCTCATCCAGATGCCAGCAAAACCCCTCTGCCTGCTCCAGGTGGGAAGGGGTGCAGGGGAGATGTTGCAGGGTGGAGGGGGCCACAGCAGAGGCCAAACCCACCCGCCAGCTTCTGCCGTTAGCCTGGACACTGGGAGGGGAGCCAGGGGAATCCCAGCCACACACAGACACTCCTAAATGCCAGGCCTGGCTCTCCTCAGGGGACCAGGCTCCAGGCCAGAGGACGAACAACTGAGGACTGTTGCTGCCTCTGCAGACCCGTGGCAGCTCTCTCTCCATCACGGCTGTGGGTCCTTATCCTGACAAGCTTGGCAGCCACAAGACACAGGCACCGATACACGGCACTGAAGGTTCTCAGGGTGATCCTGCATTGACCTCTCTTGGCCACCCAAGCCGGCCTTGGAAACCCAGGAGCCTCAGCAGCACGGGCTGGAGAGTCACTGGGGCTCAGCACTGCTGGTGGGGCAGGACAGCCTGTGAGGCGCTCAGAGACCAGGCCTTCGGCTTGTTAGCAGCTGCTGGGACAGAGCCAGCCCTCCCGAGTGAGCCCCAAGGGCGCTTAGCTTGCTTGCTGGTTGAA
This sequence comes from Petromus typicus, assembly GCA_004026965.1. Classification (NCBI taxonomy): domain Eukaryota; kingdom Metazoa; phylum Chordata; class Mammalia; order Rodentia; family Petromuridae; genus Petromus; species Petromus typicus. The sequence continues at coordinate 261,389 of PVIR01000106.1, read as the reverse complement.
GCCCTGCTTTCACGCTCTCATCCCTGACTTCTGGGCTTCTCACCTGGCTCATCTCATTGACCCCCACTGGCCAGGGCTCCAGGCTGCAGCAGGGGTTAAGAAGCGGACATGCTGACCCCTTCAGCAAAAGCTCCCCTTGCCCAGCTTCAGCACAGGATCTCTCTCAGGGGCCCCTTAGATCTGCGTCCTAAGAAATAATGAGAAACTGGCAGGAGTGCCTAACAGTTAGCCAGAGCAGAGCCTGCTGCAGCACACTCGCAGCTTTTAAGGACAGTTTGTCTGAGCCTGTGTGATGAGAGCAGTAGGCGAAGAGGCCACTGCCCAAGAATGGCCAGTCTCCATGGCAGCAGCGCTTGGATGTGGACCCTGCTTTGCACTGCAGAAATGTGAAAAGCAAATCCCTTTGGGTATTGTGTGTATTTATTTCCTGCATCCATTGAGCTTGTCAGTGTCAGCAGGGCTGGGACGAGTATCACGACTGGAGAACCCAAGTGGACACCACATGCTGCACAGAGGTACTGGCTCCATGGCCTGCTGGCCGTGTTGTGGGCAGACACAGAGAGACGACTGGCTGGTGGTGAGGGGCAGCTCCTGCTGGGCGAGGCTTCTCTCCCTTGGCACTGGTCTTTCTCCTCCTGCTCAGCTCAGGCATTGGCTCAGAGGCCAGGAGCACAGCACAGAGACAAGGTGTGCAAGGGTCCTGGCTCCAGTGTGTGTCTGTACAGGTCAGAGGGCCCGGCTCTGAATGGACGCACTACAGTCACCATCCCTGGGCCACAACCCAGGCTTCTTATTTACAGACGACATAACTGAAACTGGCCATGCTAAACATGCTAGCTTCTCTTCTTCCTCTCTCTTTGGTAATTAAAAATTAAAAAAAGAACAGACACGTGTTTCAAAAGAAATTCTGTGCCTTTCAGTCCTGGTGTCCTGTTGGAGCCCAATCAGCCAGACGCTGGATCCCTTTCCTCCTGAATTGGATCTGTTGTGGAAAAAGCTGGCCTTATTATATGTTATTTCCTCCTCCTCTATGATTTGTGTACTTTTTCTCACCTCTAACGGGTAAAAGGTCATAATATTCTGGCGGGAAGCCTTTTCCTCTAGAGCTTGGTGCCACCGGGTCTGAGCACACATAGCACCCACAGTAGCACTTCAGACTCAGTGAGGACCCCCAGCCCAGGCCGGACTGCCCAGCCGCGAACTGGAAGCAAACGGGAAGCAAAGGCCCCAACAGCAGAGGGGTCGTGTCAGTTACTAAGAGAGCAAGGGACAGAAGCTGAGGAGAGTGGTGTGGTCCTGGCTTGAGAGGAAGAGCCTGAGAGGGCCGCTGCCGGCCCTTGCCACTGAGAGAGAGAGAGAGAGAGAGAGAGGACTTGTCTGCTGAGCAGCCCACTGCTCAGCAGCTGGGGACGGAGTTCGCTGAGGGGGCGGGTGCACTGTCTACTGTGTCGCCTGAAGCTGCTTGTGTGGGGAAGCAATCCTCCAGGTGGCTTCATCCCATCAAGAAATGGTGCTACAGCCAGAAGTCACCGCCTCACTTCTGCCGGCTGCTGATTGGCTGGAAGCCATCATGTCACTGCAGGGCACAGCTCATTGGTTACCCCAAGCTGTGCAGTCCAGTTCTGCCACAAGGGACAAGAAGAGCAGGAGTCCTGAGGGTGAGAAGAAGGTATGGGGCCAGCAGCTCGAGGCGGAGCACGCTCAAAGTCAGAGCGGAGTCTGCATCAGGACCTTTCCCTTGGTGATGGGGATCTTGGATCCCTCTGCCAGGGACCTCTCACCCATAGCTGTTAGGTGTGTACAGGACACAGTGCTACCTCTTGCCAGCGTCTCCTCAAAGTCTCTGAACCGAAGAGCTCAGCCTTATTAAGAGAACTGCAAACACCTTGTGAGGCAGGGGCCTGGGGCACAGTCCATGGAGGGCACAGAATTTGTTGTCACCTTGCGGGACCTTCTGAATACTATGGGAGGAAGAGAAACTGTCATCTGAGAAGCTGTGATGGAAATGTAGCTGACATTTAGTTCTGTGCAAGAGGGACCCAAGTGGGTAGACAGAGCAGAAGAGAAGCGAAAATTCCAACCTGAGGAAGCTGCAGTGAGAGTCCATCCCAGGGGCGGTAAACGTCTGATAAACAGAGGTGGAGAGAGGGGGAAGGACAGGGCTGGGGTGGACCTGTGGGGAGGAGCAGGTGACAGGACAGACAACAAGAGATAGGTACCTCGGTACACAGTCTGGGAGGAGTCTGAGCGGGCACTGGGCTCTTCCACTATGGGGGAAACAGATAAAGTGGCACTGAACTCAGTGACCCAGGCGGTGGACAAGAGAGTCTGTCACATTCACGGGCCTGGAGCTGACTGTCCTCCTGGGCTGCTGGTACAAGGAAAGACCTTTTCCATGGAGGAGATAGCCATGGGCAGCAGGCAGTGGTGGACAGCTCTCGCCCACCTGGGCTGAGGTGTTTCCTGAGCCCAGCCCTGTGGTTGTTTAGATCTGGCCCCCACACTGTTAACATCACTGGGATCTTATGTGCACCTGGGATGTGGCCAGACCTGTGTTCCAGATGGATTTCTGGGAATTCCAGGGATTACAGAAATCTGGCCAACCACAGAGTGAGTGTTTAGAGGAAACTTTCCCCTCCTGGCAAGTATTGTTGCAAACCTGGTGAGTATAAGGGTGATTGTCCACAGAGGGCCCAAACATGGACCCTGAGACCCACAGAGTTGGGAAGGTACTGAACAGCTTGAGAGTAGCCAGTAAGAGCTCCCAATGTCTCTGTAAAATATCTTACATGTGGTCTTCTAAGTCTTTGTCCAGTAGCAATTCCTAGTGCCTGAATCCGTTGGTGCCTGATTGAGGTACTACTTCCGTTGCCTGCGCTACTGCTCAGGGAAGATGCTATTGTGGGCTTTATTGCTCTTTTATTGCTCCAAATCAAGTCCTAGAAGCTTTCTCTAGGATTCTAGACTCTATGCTCAGTCATCTTATGACATCTTCCCAGCAGCAACAACTACCTAATTCAGGCAATCGAGTTCACCTTATGCTGAGAGAGACACCACACTTTTTTCTTTCCCTATAGAATTAATTCCTTTGTTCCTTACAAACTCAGAAGATGCCTTAGTGCCCTATTTGATTAGTGGCTTTTTGTAGAGCAAGGTGACAAACCCATATATAGGATGGGATATCTCAAAAACAGTGTTTGGAGCAGTGTCCCTCCACCAAGCAAGGTTTCTGCTGGCTTGAATATTTGTTATCATGCACTCTTTCTGGGAAAGTTATAATATCAAGTATTCTATTTCCAGTATGTACTTCCATTATTTCCTCCAACTTAATAAAAACTGAAGCCATTAATTTATATTCCTCCCCTACTTTCTGAAGCCCCAAATACCTCATCTTTCAGTGTAAAGTATTTAGAGTTTGACATCCTGAAACATTATATATTCTCTGCAGAAGGAACATTTGAAACAGACTTTCTATAGAGGGCCGAAGCAATGCTAATCCACTGTAATTGCCCAATTCCACTTGGACATATAACTGCGCTAGTCTCTGAAGTCACTTGCGGGGAGAATTTAAAAGATTGTGAATTAGACACCGGATGACACAGGTAATGAGCAGAGCAGAATGTACTCTTCTTCAGAGAGGCACTGTGGCTGCCCTCCGAGTAGAAGCGGCAGTGCCACCTCCTATGGGGGCTTACATCCCGTCAGAGCCCGGGGTGAGAGGGGCACAGGCAGTACCGCCACTTGAAAGTTACAAGGTTCCAGAAAATCACAGAAAGGCATTTCATTCCTCCCAGGTACTGTGCGGTCACCTCAGGAGGCTGTCACTGCAGAAGAATAGCAGTGCATCACGTGAGGCGTGCGAAGCAGTGCAGGCTGAGTTCTGCTGGTCCAAAATGCAAGGGCCAGGAGAGCTTTGGTTCAGAGCTTTGCAGACTTCGTCTTTTCAGATGAGGGGCATTCAGCCTGCACTCACACTTGCTTTTGGCATAGAGAAGGAAAGATAGCTGCTTGACAGCATGCTCATTTTGCTTATCTCCCCATTCTTCCCCCAGACACCACCTAGACCCAGCACGCGGCCAGGCAAGTTAAGGGCTTGAGCTCCTCCATTTTCTCCCTACCCACTGTCAGGCCTGGATGTGACCTGACGCTTCCTGCAACCCCACTGCCCGACTCTGAAACAACCCAGGGCCTGTGGCAGAGGCTTTCCTCCTGGAGAGGAGGCCCTGGGACTCAGATCTGGTTCTGAATTATTGTTCATCTGCCTTGAGATGCAGGACTGGAGTCTTACTGCCCATTTTCCAGCCCCTCAGGGCAGAACTCCTGGGTCCTCCACCAGGCTCACAGCTGTTTGTTTTGGGGTCATTACAGTAAAAAGAAAATCTGTACTTTTTGATTCTAGAAGTTTTAAGACCCTGAAATTCTATTAATTTTGGCATATTTTGAAGCAAAATACAGAATTTAAAACAGGGTATCTTCCCTACACGTGTGCCCAGAGACCGTAACCAAATGAGGCTGCAACCGTGGAGCACTGGACACTGTGAGGTTTTCTCGGGCTGTGGTCAATGAGCTTATCCCGCACCTGGGGTATGTGGGGGGTGGCAATCAGGAGCCCAAGCAAAGGGTGGGCTTTGTTCCCTTTGCAGAAAGTGCCATATGTTCTAGCAGAGGCCCAGGAAGGGCCTTAGGAAGCAGGGAAACTGACTCCAGGTCCGAGGCGCCATCATCGATGCCATGGGACACAATAGGAGACTGAGAGCACCTTTAGCCTCTGCACCTGTACAGGGAAGAGTCAGGGTCCAGTTCTGCCCATGTAGCTGGTCCTGGGTCCACTCTGAACCCCACTATGCTGTGTGCCATGGGCTGGTGCTGCCTGCCTTTGGGCAGGAAACTGAAACTTTGCTTCTTCCCATGCCACAGAATCTGTGCCACTGAAAGGACCCCCACAGAACCAGGAGTCCAGTAGAAATACTGGTGCCATGAACTAGTCCTCGCTCGTAGAGATGCACAGGGTGGGAGGACCCACAGCAAGCCTGACACCCTGGTCCAGGCAGCTCAGGTGCCCTTCGCAGTAGGGGCTGGGAGCCACAGATGCTGACCAGTCTCCACTTGATATCCAGCACTAGGCTGAGTGCTGCACCCCTGTGCTTGGCCTCAGGAAAGTTTCTGTCACATGAGTGAGAAACATGGGCAGCCAAAGTCAGGGCTTAGAAATGTCTTACGACATGTGAATGTGCTTAGGAAGATGCCAGGTGTGTTGTATCTCACTTTGCAGGCTAAAGCAAATGTCAGTGGAAGTTTGTTTCCCTCCAGAGTGCCCCCGCACTCGACCCCAAGCTCAATAGAGCCATCTCGGCGTCCTCTCTCAGGACGGTGACTTTTCTTTCAGCCTGGCAGCCTCCTCTGTGATCATGGGAGAATCGTTCATGCAGAGTGAGCTTTCCTCCACAGTCCACTGATGAAGGAGGAATGTCGGTCACACTCACTGAGCACACACTCGCAGCAGCGCTGGCCGGTGCTGGATAAATAGGTGCCGTGTTAGTGCCTCACCCTTGACTTCTTTCCCACTGACATTGGGCCGAGGCCCAGTCCTCCTGAAGATGAGCATACGTGAATGAGGAGAGGAGTGGAGACACGTGGGATGAAGGCTTTACTTTCTTCCCCAGATGGCTTCGAAGACCAGGGTCCCTTTTCTGGCCTTTCGGGGGGCTCTTTCTGAAGAGAGACAGAGTAATTAAATATTCAGAAAGATCCATGTGCAGAGCTAAGCAGCAGCTCTGGTGGCCTTAATTATTGGTCTTTATGTAACGTTCTTCAAGTTAAATATAAAAGGAGATAAATGGCTCCATAGTTCTCAATCCCATGATTTCCTGTACTGCGCTGCTCTACTTTGCAAGGTACATCGAGTTCCCGGTAGAGGTGGTCACAGTGGTGACAATGGAATGCGAGGCTGACCCAGCGCCCTGGCTGACTCAGGTCTCTTCTGGCTTTATTCTGTGGTCCATCCCACCCCAAGGCTGCAGGAGAAGGTCGACAGCTCCATGGAAGTGTGGCGCCATCGCTGCAGGACCATTGACTGTGCTCACACGTGTACTCTGTTCTGGGTTCTTCTGCTTCTCACGCAGATGGACAACCCCTAACACACTGCCTTTCCAGAGAGGCGAGGCTACGTGAACAGGGAGCTGATCCACAAGGCTTCTTGTCATGTGGATAGCAGACCTAGGACAGCTAGTTCTGATGTCCTGGTGTGCTGAGGACACTTGGGCTGGAAGGAGGGACAGAGTGGGGACCGAGCCTCTTGCTGGAGAGTGGAGATGGAAGCCAGGATCGACCTGCTTGGGCTCTGGGCTTCCGGCTCCACATTGACTCTGCTCACACTGTAGGGGAGGGAGAGGAGCCCAGGGTCTGCCTCGGGGTTCAGGACAAGACAGAGATGTGGACCAACCGAGGTCTGCAATGGGCAGGAAGAAACCATGAGAGGTCAAGAATGTCACAGCCTGGATGCAGGGGACAGAATCAGACTGAGAAGCTCAACAGACTCGAGTTGGATAGTCACAGGCCCAGTGCTCTGCTGTGTCATCTCAGCCTCCAAGCTGGACGTGACCGCAATCTCCAGCTCATAGTCATGAAGAAGCTGTGGCCCAGAGAAGCAATTCTCCAAAATCGCAGAGCCACTCCACTCACGCCTGGACTGGCAGACCACTCTGGCCTCACCCTGGCTAAGCAGACGGCACAATCATCCACACCAGAAGGAGAACCTGGGCAAGTGTTCCAACACCAGGAAGACCTCAGCATTGCAGGCAGTGCCAGAGCCCCACCTCTGCAGGACAACTGTGGCAAGAGCTTCTCCACACGGAGGTCCTGGCCCTGGAAGCTGAGGTTGGAGGGATCAGCCAGAGATGAGAGGTTGTAGTGGGTCATGCAGTGGTCTAGGCGAGACAGGGAGGGGTCACCTGAGGAGTGGTTGTCCCACAGACTGGAGGCCTCTTAGCAGGTGAGGACTGTGATTCAGCCAAGCCTAAAGGTGTGTCAGAACTGGTCCAGGTCACCCAGAATGGCTGCGAGTTGCTGCTGTGCCAGGCCTCTTGTCAAGCAAGCTGTGTCTGACAGATGGCACAGAGGAGATGCCTGTGCCTGTGTAGGGTTCCACATTGACAGGCAAAAGTGGACAGGAAGTTCACGGAGTCCAGCTGAGGGGCAGGGTCGGAGGTGAGGAAGAGTGCAGTGAGGGAGAGAGGGAGATGGGTGGACACCATTGTTATCTTAGTTCCTTTCTTCATTGCTGAGACAAGATACCTAACACCCCAAGTGGAAGGACGGGTTTGTTGTAGCCCATAGTTTGTGGAGGTTTCAGTCCACAGCTGACTGGCTCTAAGGCAGTGAGATGACAGCCGGGAACAGTCCATGGCAGGGCACACAGAGGGCAGCAAGCAGCGAGTGATGGGAAACCCCAGCACCCCTTTTTCTGTCCCTTATATTCTGTCCAGGCTGCACACCCTTATGTGATACGTTTCTACTTAGGAGAATTACATCATATGTTTTTATAAGAGGGCCCTAAAAACATAGTAGACGTATGATTATGGCTGCCTTTGAATTTTAATTGACTTTCTTCATTATTTTTAAGTATATTTGCTTTTAGTAAGTTTTTTTTTGAGACCTCAGGTGCTTTTGAGTGGAAAAATTATTTAAAATATTACTTTGCTTTCAATAATTAATATCAGACATTTATTAAAGTCTACTTCTTCCTTTAAACCTTAGCTTCCATTACAAATCTTGTTATTCTATGGATGAATCTCAAATATTTGAATAAGTACTTTAAAAGGATTTTTGATTAATGCTTGGTCCCATCTATAAATTTTCTTCTTTTTTATCTTAAATACCATTTTTCATCTAAACTTAGTTCATTTTGCATTAAACTACATTTATAAATGATACATGTTTGATTTCCTTTTTAGTCACTCCAATTATGTGACAGACAAAGCTTTCTGGGTATCCTAGTGACTTTCATAAATATAAGATATTAAACTTAGACGTGTATTTAGTTATCTTTGTCATTTCTTAAACATTCTGTTGCTGAGCCAGCCTAACCTTTGTAAAAGTCCCACTCTACATCATCAGCCTAAATTACTTGCTCAATTACACATTTAAATTAGAATCTGGACTTGATGGAATGCTAATGGACTGTCCTCATACACAATGAAAACAGTTAAACCGTGTGGATGTCTTTCCCTGAAATCGTCCTCTGTGGGCTTTTCCCTGCACGTCTCATACTGAGCCCTAACCCCTGCCCACAGAGAACTGTGACGTGCTGAGTGCTCCGGGAAGTGAGGTCCCAAGCACCATCAGCAGTGCTTCTTCAGTGGCTGCAGGTTTCCTAGCAGCCAAGGAGGCCCTCAGCACGGACACCAGCTGGCTTCGGGTTCTGGCATTTCACTCCCACCCCACTGTGTGCTTTCTCTACACACTGGGGCCATTTCCCACTGGCCTAGATTTACGTGCTGAGCCCCCAGACCAGGGCCGCCTGAGCGCCCTGCCCCACCTCCTCGGGGCTATGCCACCCATTCTAGCTCCATTACACCTGACTTCTCCCGCATTCATCTCATCTCACAGGTTATAAGAACAAATATTAACTCAGGGCCTCAGATCTCAGGGTCCTTCCTCTGACTAGGGCAGGTCTAAATCTGCCAGTGCTGGAGAAACGCTGGGAAACAAAGGAAAGAGGGAAAATGAGAGACGTTTGTACAGTCAGGAGAAGAACCCATAGTGCAGGTGAGAGGTCTGTGGGAGACTGATAGTCTCCAGGGTGCTAGATGATACTGACTCACTACAGGGCGAAGAGTGGTGTCCAGGCCAGTTTCTCCTGCGCGATGCCAGGAGCCATCAGACTGGTAGTACAACGGGCAGGAAAGAGGACACTTCAGCTCTGGTGCCTGAGGAGATTAGAGGGTCACCCTATCCTATGGCAAGAAAGGGCAAGAAAACCTGAAAGTCAACAGCTGGTCCTGAGTCTCCAGAGAACTGAGGTCACAGAGGAAAGCACCATCCTGAAATTGAGGAGGTGGGAGAGGCAGAGAAAGAAAGGCAGAGAGAGAGAGAGAGAGAGAACAAGAACCATCACACAGGGAGAGGAACTTGAGAAGCTGCATGCCCAGAGGGCTCCACTGCTGAATGCTGCCAAATGCTGGGGAAAGAACTGACTTTGCTTCCTACCACCTTCCAGAAACTGGATGCACAGGAAGACTTCTTCATGTGTACTGTTAGGCCGCCAGCACTCTCAGAAGACAGAGTAAACTCGTTACAAGAAAAGAAAACAGCGAATTTCCAACACTCTATTAGCAAATAGAATTTAACTACATGTGTAAAAAAGTATTCATCTCAACCGGGTGGGATGAACTGCAGGCATGCCAGGCTAGGGCAGCCTTCAGGAAACTGCCCAATGGGTGAAGGAGGAAATATCCTGCGGTCTTAACAGTTGGCACAGAAATGTGATTTTGAAAGCAATACCTATGTGTGATTTAAAAAAAACAAACTTCGGCCCAACATGGGATGGAGGGACACTTCCTCAGATCTAGGGGGACACAAGACTTCCCACAGCAATATTTTCCAGTGAGAGATCAGGAAAACAGCCATGACATCTTCCCCTACCCTTTTTAAGATTGTACTGGAACTCTTAGCTTCTACAATGTTGCAAAGAGAAAGAAAAGCTGTATAGATCTAAGAAAATACAATTATCTTTATTCACAGAAGATCTGATTGTCAAAGTACAAATCCTCAAATAATCCACAAAAACCCCTACAGGTATAGCAGGATCAAAGGATATGAGGTTACTATACAATACACATCAACTGCTATATACAACAATAAACAATGCAAATTTAAAATTGAAAATACAATGCCAAAAATTTAATAGCTGTACAAGGAAATTATAAGGTGCAAATTTTTTAGCTGTAAGTTGAAGTGTATATGGGATTGTATGAGAACTCTGGAACTATGATGAAAAATTTCAAAAATCTAAAGGAAAAGACATTTCCTGGTTGTGGATTGGAAGATTTAATAGTGTGAAGATGAATTATTATGTTTGATTTAAAATTCCAACACAGTTTGAATTAAAAGCACTGCAAACTATTTTGTGGATGTCACCAGAATTATTCTACAAAAAAGGCACCTCCCCAAGTGTCCAGGTGGGGGGAGGACATGGTGCGCTCTAGCTAGGTTTCAGGATAACTTTATGACTCAAGACAGAAGCAAAAGCATTTCAGATTCCAAGAAAGATATTGGGATGAGCTACTAAAAACCAGTGAAGATCTAGAGACCTCTACTCTAGCTGTTCTCTAGGATCAGAAACACATCATTTCTGATGAGCTTCAGTTTTGTGCCAGGCCACACCAATGGCTATTTTCCAGACACATGGTCAGCCGCCCTCCCATGTCTCCAAGAAGCAAGATCTGAAGAGCCATGTGATAATCCTGTGGGTCTCACCTGATGGACCAACCGTCCTTGGGAGTTTTGACCTCCAAGTGTTCCTGAGATTCATCTTTAAGAATGGGACTTCAGGGCCAGGGATTTAGCTCAGTGGTTCTGGCACCTGCCTTGCAAGTTCCAGGGCCCGGGTTCGATCCCTGGCCACATACAACAATGCCAGGCATGAAGACTCACGCACACCAGCAAGCAGAACCACATACCACAGTGCTGGGCGTGGTGGCTCATGCCTACAATCCTAGCACTTGGGAGGCAGAGGCAGGAGGATTGCTGTGAGTTCAAGGCTGAGCTCAGGGCCAGCCTGGACTACAAAGGGAGATCCTGTCTTTAAAAAAAAAAAAAGAATGATACTTCAAACTGGCCCAGTGTTCATCTCAGCACATTGCATGTGAGCGTTGATCTCTGATCCAGAAATGATCTCTTTTGTGACTGTCCATCTTGACTTTGAATTTTCATGGCTGGAGAGATGAGGAAAACATACTTCTGGGGCAGTTTGGGTGGTCAAGAGAGGTGTGACTTGGGAACTCTATCTGGTCCCCAGCCCTTTTCTCTTTCTCTGCTTCTGGCCACCAATAATTGGGCAGCATTGCTCCATTGTGGTCTTCCACCATGTTCTTTTTGTCTGGGAGCTGGCCTGCCAGGAACTGGATCCTCTGAAGCCATGAGCTGAAGCAGCCTTCTCCTCTTCTGCATGGCAAGAGTTGAGTATTTTGTCCCAGCGATGGGAAAGCTGACTAGTACACTTCCCTCCATAAAGCCTGAGAGTTTGGGTACATTAACTCTTGGGTAGGTGAAGGCATACATACATATTGCTAGACTAAAGAGGCATTTAGATATTTGAACACTGGAATCTGACTTTGGGTTCACTTGTTTCTACTTAGCACAATTCAATCTTTGTATGACAATGAATTAGGACATCTTGTTGACTCCTGGCCGTTCCTTCATCTCTTGCCTATATCTATTTCATAACCAAATAGAATAATCCAGTCACTTTAATATGAAGTCCCTGTTGCTATTCAATGTCTCCCTCAGCAGTCAGATATGACATTCTGAAAAATGCAGGGCCAGAAACTGAGCTATTAGCAACTCAGGGCTAAAGGGAGAAATTTCTGTTTCATCCAAGGAAGTACTGAGAATTGACTGAGTCACAGCGAATTACCTGTCAAGTAATAAGTAAATGATATGTAGTGTGTTTATATCTTTATTTTGTTCCTGGATTCCTTGTGCATTGTCTTTGTCAGTTTTTCATTACCACAACAGAATACTTCAGGCCAGATACTCTATAAAGAAAAGAGATTCATGCAGTTCTCAGTTCTGTGTGCATCAGCACCAGCTGGGCTCTGGTGAATATCTCTTGGCAAAAAGCCTCACAGAGGCAGGGCATCACATCACAGGACCGCACACCAGAGAGTAAGTCAGAGATTGGGTTCACTCAGGAGAACTAACTCAGGATCCCCTGAGATCTACCTTAATCCACCTAAGGGCAACACCCCAGTATCCTGAGGGCCTCCCTTTAGACCTCTACTATTAAAGGTCTACTGTGCGATTTCCCAGCATCACCACACAGAGGACTGAACCTTGCACACATGAGCCCTTGAGGGAAACTCTCGCAACACACCCTGACCATAGCAGGTGTCTTATTTTCTTTCTCTATGTCAGAGGTAACTGCCATTGAAAGCCTAGGTTTGTACCTACAGCTTTGCCATGTACTGACTTTACCTCTTCTTGTCTCAGTTTCCCCATCTGTACAACATGGATAATAAGAGAACCCATCTCCTTGGAGGTATGAGAGCCTGTGTCAGGAGCTCAGTGAATTAGTACTGTTTCCCTATAAGGACTGCCTGGGTGACATGAGAACGCAGGTTTCATGATAGAATCACAGCTTTTTGGTATTAGGATACTTCACTCGGTGATGCCACTTGGGGCTCTTATGAATGGTGGGCGAGCAGCAGTAGACTTCTACCTGATCCCAGAAAGACCCTGAGATGGAAGATGTCTCACTCTGCTCTGTCTTTTTTCTTCACTGGCATGCACGTTAGCCTCAGAGGGTTGGAGGAGGAGGTTAGTATCTTCATCTTCTTTCCACATTCCCAGTGAAGACTATGTGAATCCTGGGGCAGGCAAACTTGTGGGAGAAAGAAGCCACCAGCCTGCTGGCCACAGAGATGCTTGTCACCAAGGTCAGGAAGATCTCAGGATGGATAAAGTGGTCATTGAACTGTGGAATCCAGGAAAGACAGAGGGACAGATGTGAAAACATCGTGGCTTTCTTCTTTCTGGTTGGATTTTGGGCAACTTGAGGGAACAGAAGGCTTACAGGCCCAAGATAGGAAAGAGGGACTTTGTGGAGTATTTCAGAGCAGGATTGTGGCTATGAGATTTTGGGAATCTGTGTCAGAGCTAATTGAAGGGAATGGGTCAGTCTGGTGGTGAACCCTCACGCAGAGTGAGTGTTTTGGACTTGGTTGAAAGATAGTGTAATCTACCAGCTGATGGCGAAGGTTGAGGAGTCAGGGCAGGGTTCGCAGATGGAAACATAGGTAGTCACAGGACCGGAAATGCCTGTGTGAGTGTGCTTTGTGCATGTGTGAGCTCACTGGTTATGGGTAGGCGGTATGGGACAGATGGGCAGGGTGAGCAAGTCGGCGGGGCCAGCTTCTTCCATGTGCTCGTTCTGCCCATATCCTCTGCACTGAGATTTCTCAGCGTTTATCTCAAGCAGCCTGAGTGAGTGATGTGTGTGTGCAGCGTTGCTGTCACACACGTTCACACTGCAGCATGCATAGTTCTTCCCTTTAAAAGGTGAATTTATTGAGATTTATTTATCCACTGTCAACTACATTTGGGATCCACTAAACAGGTGACTGACAGTTGAACCTGAATCACAAAATGCTGACTTTTTCTTTACTGAAATGTCACTCTTGATGTTTAACTTCTGTAGCATACACATATATACATGGGAGAAGAGGCTATTTTGTACATATAACATACATACATGTGTGTTGGAGACATGGCCTTTGAAATATTTGTCCTAAGCACTGTCAGTTGAAAGATTGTGTCACCCAAATCCAGACTTTAGAAAACACAAAAGCAGATTCTTCACTCGGGACGATCACAAGACTGTCCAAGGGCATCACATATGCCCTGAGTACCGGCTGTTCCCTCCCTTCGTGTGTGCGCCGACATTTACTTCAGAATTATGGCAGCGCCGGAGAGTAGCTTGACGACATGGCAGGAGGCTGCATTCTGAGCCATTTCACCCTCAGGATGACACTGCTCATGTCCTGGTCCCTCTGTACACTGTGCGTTTCGGATGGATACAGTAGGGAAAGATGAGCTCCTCCCTGAAAAGCAACTGTCCCCCTTCTTCTTAACATGTAATTAAACAGTTGACCAAGTAGAAACTACCAGAGGTAACTGATCATGTAACCATGCGTCCCCAGATGTATGCTTATTTAACCAGGCCCTCTGTGAAGATGTTTTCTTTCATCTGTCCATCAGCTGCAGTTGGTTAGCTAAGGAAAAATTATCCAGCCTGAAGGAGGAGAATAGACTGGATGGTAGGATAGTTAAAGAGCTCAGATTTTTTTTCAAGAAAAATCTGCTTATCAAACACATTCAGGATGCAGGAATCTTTGGAGTGTTTCTTAGCTGTGAAGGGATGGGAGCAGGTAAACAGAGAAGACAGGACCAGAGCTCAGCGTGCTCGTGATTGATGGGGCCACAGGCTCCAGGATGCAGGGGCTGGCCCTGCCAGGGAGGAAGGAGAAGCATTCCTGGGCTTTGGAAAAGGCTGCTGCAAGAATTCATCTGGAGAGCATGCAAATTTGAATCTGGAGAGACACTGGCGAGAGGGGCAGGGTTCCATAGTGGAGAGGGACAGATGTGTGAGCTTTCTTTGCTGTGACAAATGACCTGAGCACATCAGCTTCTAGGAGAAAGGGTTCAGTTTGACCAGTTGCAGAGGGTTCAGCCCGATAGCTGTGGTATTGGCAGGTAGAGATGCTCTTAGAGGACACTCCCCTGGGAACGTAGAATAACCACGTGATTAACCTGTAAGTGTGGATTGTTTCCTGTGTGTGTGTGGTACACACTGGTGTACTATCCAGAAGCCAGGCCCTTGGACACCTGCATCGGAGGACACTCGAGCCCTCATGTGAAGGCTGCAGTGTTTGCGTGTGACCTGCCCACCCTCGTGTCTGCTTTAATCGCCTCTAGATTACTCACGGTGCCCATAAAGTGGAAATGCTGTGGGACACATGCTGGGCCACCTGGGAAACAGCAGCAAGAAGAACACAGCTCAGGGCCAGGGAGTTAGCTCAGTGGTTCCGGCGCCTGTCTTGCAAGCGCAAGGGCCTGGGTTTGATTCCCCGGTAACCACATAACAACCCACATCCAGCAGCAACCAGTACCACATACCACAGTGCCGGGTGTGATGGCTCACACCTGTAATCCCAGCACTCGGGAGGCAGAGGCAGGAGGATTGTGATGTGAGTTGGAGGCTGAGCTCAGGGCCAGCCTGAACCACAAAGCGAGACCCTGTCTCAAAAAAACCTAAAAAAAAAAAAGAAGAAGAACACAGCTCAGACATCTTTTCTCCTCACATTTTTGGTCCTTGCGCAGTTGGCTCTGCAGGCATAAACCTCGTGGTGTGTATTTTCTCATGCAATGTCACATCCCAGTGGTGTGGCCATCCTTCGGTTGGGCTGTGGTGTACTCGGGGGTGGACCAGCCACCAGTTCTCACTCCCTCGGCTCTGGACTTGTGTGTGGTGATTTTCAGAGGTGCTGTTTTCCAATGGTGGTGCGCGCACGCTATCCTGGCTGAGCCTCTCACCAACTCTGTGACATCAGCTTATCAATACGCCCCTCTGTGACATGGAGGAAACACATGGCTACACCTGAGGTGCTTCCCAAAAAAGCACTTATGGAGGGACCTCAAGAATCCCCCAAATCTGAAATCCAGAGTGCGCCAAAATTCACATGAGCACAGAGAGCAGCACCTCGACCTCAAGGGCCAGGTTGCAGCTCCCTGGAGGCGCAGCAGACCTTCCGGTGGCTGGTCTCCAGACCTGAGGGTTGTCAGTGAATTTCACACTTAGGCTCAAGTTCCACCCCCAAGAAATCAAAATCCAGAATGTGAGAAAATAGGGACACTGCTGACCTCCTGTGCTGCAGTCAAGGAGCCCTGGGCCTGTCTTAAGCTTCTCAGGGCAGCGTTGCCAGGGCGTCATAGTTCTTTACAGTCTGTTGATTTATCTTAGAAGGAAACTATTTTAATTAAAGGGTGGAGTCAGCCCCAGAAACCCATTCGCCTTAACATGAAAGCCAGGTCAGGATTATAAAATATGATGCTTTTAGAGGAGAAAAAATTGTGACTTCAGTGAGTGGTCCACTGTGCCCTTTACTCGGCATCTTCATTCACATTTGGTTTATTGATTCCAATTTATATATTGATTCCATATGAACTTCCTGGTGTGTTTGGAATAGTCACTTGAGCTCAGCGTCTGCAGATTGGTCACCAGCACATGCGCACTAAGCTGTCTCTGGAGCATGACAGGGCCCGGGCCATGGCGGATGGGGAGGACAGATCGGCACTGAGCCTGCCAGAGCTTGACTCAAACAAAGACAAAATCTGAATGAGTGAAATTTGGAAAACAGATGACAGCTGTGTATAGAAAAAGTTTAGCCTTTTCTACACTCCAGGATTTCATTTTTCTACGTCTTGTTACCATACATGGTGATTTGCCAGAAGCTTTCCTTCCTCAGATGTTTAAATAACCACTCACTATCTGTTACAAAAAGAAAAAATATTTGAGTCGAAACCACAGCAAGCATATTCAATAAGTATTCATAATATACAGCAACATTAATCACATTCCTGATTTCAATATATTGGCATTAATGTTTATTTACAAATGAATGATGTTTAGGAAGTAGGGTGATATCTGTAAAGAATCTTAATGTAAGTTTTTTGAGTGTTGATTTTTATTGGTAAACATGTAAAGAAACCAACAAATGATAATATAGAATGTGGACAAGAACATAAAGAGATTTGTGTTCTGATACATTATTTGATGGAGAAATTTCTATAAGATAAACTGACAACATGTATGAAAGCTGTACAAATACCCCTCTCTTTTGACCCACTATGTCCATCCTTAAATATCCACTTCAAAGAAATAAAAGTGTAGACAAAGATTTATGTAAATAGGGTCAACAAAACACTTCATAATTATAAAATCATTTCTGCAAAGTAGTTTTCCACAAATGATAATGTCCTGATGTTAGTAAATGTCCATTCTAATTGTGAGTGGTGGACTTTGGCGAGTTTTCCCAACACAGGCAAAAGTCATATAGCACAGCTAATTTTTAAAAGTGAGATTTGAAATGCATTTATAGCACAACCTTTTATTATTGTATATTTGCAATACATTATGGTCCATCTACTTTGAGGCATGGATACAAGTATATATCATATCTTTATCATTTTTTATTCTTTGAACTTCCTCCTTCCCTCTCCCCAACCTCTTCTCTTAATTGCTTCTCTGTCTCCAAAAGTCTACCTCCCTGTTCCCTACAATCTCTCTCCATTTTACCCTTCACCTCATCTGTATTTAGAGTTCCTTGTGTAAGAGAAACCCGGACACGTTAACTTCCTGTGTGTGACTTACTCCGTTCACAAAGTGGAGAAATCCCATGTGTCACATGAGAAGAAAATTCTACTGTTGAAATGGACTTTCCTTCTGGATCGTGGAGATAGATGACATATTTCTGTGTTCCTTACAGGACTTGCATTTTAATATACTTGCTTTCATGCTGGGGATAGAGCCCAGGGCCTTCATTGCAATGAGCTGCACCCAGGAGCATTCACTATATTTTCTACATCAAACTTCTATTAGTTTGCAGTCAGGAGCAGTTAATCAAGAAACACAAGGAAAAGTTAAGTTAAATGAATGAATGAATGAATGGTCTGAGACCCTGACCAGGAGCCAGTCTTGACTGAGTGGAAGTCTTCGTCCTGACCTTCGGAGGTGCTGGTAAAAGACGCTGTCCGAGCGATGCCAGGGTGTGTTTCAGAGCTGAACACTGGGCCTCCCAGCCTGGAAGTGGCATCATTAGTGCTGCTTAATTCTCAGACCCACTGATCTTGTTTTCCTCTGTGAAAACTGACTTGGAAAAGTAAGGGAAACAACTCCAAATTCCAGGTTACGAAAGGACATCTGTCCAGCAGCCCTGTCCAGGAATTTCATCAAGGGCATGATACTTGACCAGGCCACAGTGCCAGGTGAGGGGATCATGCCATGTTCCCACCCAGACTCCTCTGGTCACCTACGAGAACAACCTGGCCCTTCCAGTGATCACCTGTGTGGTGCTGCACCATGAGCTTAGACCTGACTGCCAAGTGAAAAACCGTGTCTCCACTGACTCCCTATTCAAGTGACTGTGCTCAGTTGTGTAAATCTACTTCCAGCAGCGTGTCCATGCCTCTCTATCCCTCCTCGCTCTCCTTGGTTTGCAGCAGATTACAGATTAACAGATGTCAATCACAGACACCCGCAGACAAGTCTGACTTGGAGCCAGGTTGCAATATAGACATATCTTTGCCCCACATATTTTCAAAATGTTTTTCAGGATGCAACTGGTTTCACATAAATTTCATTAAAAATGAATCATGTTCCTGATAGGAGGTCAAGTAAAATGACTGGACGGCCCAACCTGCTGACCACTTAGTCTGCTGCAGGGGTGTTGGCAGGAAGTGCATTTTTATGTCATATCTTTCTCAAAGGAGCCTTGAGTACCTACTTTAAAGCTTTTTTACAAAGGAGGAAAGGAGCATTCTCACTTTTGGTAAAGCACAGAGACAACTAGTGCTAATTTATTATTGATTTGGTCCACTTGCTTAGTCAAGCAGGGTCCCCCAGTGTAAATATTAATAGCACAGGAAGCTCTTTATGGGTTGTGAGGGTCCCAGCACCACACTTGGCACCATCTGCGAGGCTTCTGTGCAGTCTCATCCGAGTACAGAGGAGAATGCAGCCGTGTCCGGCCAGTGTGGGCTGATGGCACACTCCTTGGCCTCCTTCTGGAGCAGGCATGGAAGCACCTCACCTCCCAGCAAGTCCCACCACTGTGCGTGCCACTCTCCATGTACCTGCAGACTCACTGTCCATGTGGGAAGAGGGGATCCCTTGGCATGATGACTGCGACAACCTCCCCTCTGCACATACCAGCCTTGTTTCCGTGCCTGCTATCCTTGGTGGCTGATAAATTCCTGTGAAATTCAATGAATGAATGAATGAATGAATGAGTGAGTGAGGAATTCAGTGGCAGAGATAATTGACTGTATCCACACCCTGTAACAAGGCTTCATAGTTCAGTTCACATCACTCGCCTGAGGCCAAGTGACTGCCTAGACAAGCGTCCAAGCCCCTGGCCCTGCCTGTCCAGAGAGGAAGTGGACAGAGCTTGGGCTCCTCACAAGTCCAAGACAAAAGCAAACAAAATAGAGGAAGATGGGCCCCACACAGCAAGGGCATGAAGCCTCTCCGTCAACACTACCTCTCCGAAGTAGCATAAAACCAAGATAAAAATAAGTAATGACATTAAAACTGAGATCTGATTTCATCTGGGAGTTAACTAGGACAGGAGCTCCTCCTGGCTTAAGTGGAAACTGGCCTCAGACAGGTCTGCACATAGGTCACAGAGAGGACAGGGACAGTGGCGAACAGGCTCCTGCCTTCAGCGCTTGTCACCAGGAAACTAAGAAGGGGATGAGCTTTGCCATCAGCTCCGGTGCCCTGGACAAAGTCATCTGGAGGCCAAGGAACTCTGCCTGAAGATCATAGGCCAAACCTAAGCTTCCATCTTTCCGGCATCACATGCTGGCAGCCTCAGAGGCTGCAGGGAGGAGAGAGGAGGTGGAGGCAGGAGCGGTTGCCTGTGCTCTTCTTTCTCCTCCCCCTGCATGAGACAGATCTACACAGAAAGAGGAAAAGGACAGCTCTTTACCAAGATGGAAAGCAGAGGACACCTGAAACCTTGGAGTTGGCCTCGGAGGGTTTGCTCCTTCCCTCTTGAGATGTGGATTTCTGTGAACTCTAAACCACTGGATCTTCAGAACTGTGGAGAGAATGAAGGGCCTGGGATTCTGCTCCAGGGAGATAGAGGACTGCTCCTGAGGCCTTCCTCATCCTCTGTGTGGGACTAAGAAGCCCCTAGGTGGGCACCAGGGTTGATGGACCTGCCTTGGCTCTGCAGAGCAGCAGCCCATCCCGTCCCATCCACCAGATGTCCTCAGCCAGGCCTGTGCAACTCCACCCAACCCATCAGGCCAGCAGCCTGTGGTACCCTGAGCTTTGGGAGTAACCTGCAGGGGTTGCAGGAGTGCTTTGGAATCTTCGTAAACATCCAAGAAGTTGAGTGGGAGTTTTCTGTGTCACCAGTACAACTTAGGTCCACTGTTTGTGTGGGCAACCAGAAGGACACAGACAGAGCACAAGAGCCAGTCAGGATGGTGACCAGACTTCCACATATGTGTCTTGGTAGTTCCCTCGGTAACATGTGTCTGTAGTGCTCAGTGATCACATTTGTCTTGGGCGTTAGCACATGCATGTAAAATGTTCTTAATTCTTTTCTTTTTATTCATTATTTCTTTCTTTTTAGTTTTTTGAGACAGGGTCTCTTTTTGTAGTTCAGGCAGGTGCTGATCTTACTATGTAGCCCAGGCCAGCCTCGAACTTGTGACAATCCTTTTGCCTCTGCCCCCCAAGTGCTGGGATTATAAGCATGAGCCACCATGCCCAGCACACATCTTAATTCTCTGTCTCCTCACCCCTCCCTCTACCTCACCATCCCCTTCCATCTGCAGAAGGTCCACCTCCCTTTTTCCCATCACATGTATTTTGGTGACAATTCAAAAGTTGTTGGAAAAGCTGACTTCACTCTTAACACCGGAGCTTGATGCCAAACTTCCCTGTCTGTGGGGAAGCAGGGACGCTGTGGAAAGCACAGGTGCCTCCCTTGCTGTTGCTGGACGGGGTGCTTCTCAGCTACATCCCATTACATTCATGCTTCCAGACTGAGAAAAATGAACCCTCGACACGATGATTCTCAAAATAAAGCAAAACAGATCATGCAAACGGAAAACATGAAACCAGTAAAAGCTTGGAATGGAATTACCTGTATCATTTAATGAAACAGAATCACTGGTATTGTCTAATGAAATGGGAACCTCCTGTCTTATTTATGGACTTGGAGAGAACACTCGTTTCTTAGGGCTGCTGTCATGAATCTCAGCTCTGGGTGGCTTAGACAAAGAAATTTCTCCTCTTGCAGCTCAAGCCCACCTGTCTAGACCAGGCTGGCTCCTCCTGAGGACTGAGGCAGAACCTGCCTGTGCCATTGCAGAGGTCCTCATGGTCCCTGCACCCAACTCACAGGTCCCTACTGCAGCATCTACCGCTGCCCCATGTGGCTTCCTCCCAGGTCTCTGAGTCCCCCTTTACTGTCTCTCACAAGGATGCTCTGTGTGTGTGTATTTGGACCCACACTGATGACATCATCTTGAGACCCTCACTTTGATTCTCTCAGTAGACCAAATGCAGAATGAGGTCGCGTTCCCGGGATCAGAATGTGGACATATTTCTGTCAAGAGGAGCTCACAACTCAGCCCGGTGACGGGAGAAAATTGAAGCATAAAATGCCAGCCCTTCAATAGAACCACTCCATAGCCAGGCAGAGGATGACAGAGGGCCATCCTTGCCCTGAAATTGGCAGCCTTGACTTTGATCTGCAGTGTGAGCAACCTGGAATTCAATGGCCTGGCCACACAGGCTATTCCACAAGGCCTCTGCAGTGGCATCTGTCCTGGCCTCTATCTTGGCTTTGCTTTCTTCTGGCTTCTGTCTCTTTGACCTCCTTCAAATTGACACCTCCCTTCTCGGACTTCTCTATGGCCCCATCAGCCAAATCTGGCTACATGGGAACATATTTTGGGCCTCCACAGTGACAGTCTGGAAATGTGGCAGCCAGGGGCTTCCGTGAGCCTTAGAAGAGAGCACTGGATTCTGGCCATAGAAAATCTCCTCTGCTTGTCTCTCTGAGCCCCACAGACTCTCTGATCAGTGCACATCCATCTCTGGGAGCTGTTGGCGGTCACGGAATGTGCCGTCAGCAGGCAGGGTTCTTGGATCTCTGCTTCAAGCTAGCCTGAGCTGGCCGCAAGCACCCATCTCTCTGACTTTCTAGATACTCCCTTCACCAGCAGATAAAGCTAAAGATGTATGAAGATCAGTTCCACTTTACAGTGCCAAATATGAAAATTAAATAAATTACACATAATGAACATATCTGTGCACAGCTCACAGTGTAGAGGCTTCTAGACTTTCGGTGGAGGTACCTCCAGAGGAGCCTAACTTGACTGTCCCGACTGCTCCCCACTCTGGCCCTGTGCACTGCAATGTAAGGGCCTGCTGCTGCCCTGCATGGAGCCCTGGCCCCTACTATGCCCGCATCTCAGTGAGGATTCACTGGCTGTTGTCATCCCAGGAGAAGAGCCAGGTTCAAAACTCCAAATACGGCTTTTCCCAAATGCCTATTACTTTCACACCAGCTGAGAGCTGGAACATTATAAATCGGGGTTGTCTGCATGAGACAGGAGCCGAGGTATCTGGGAAAGAACATTCTGGAAGCATGACAGTGTTCCTGATTTTCCCATTACATATGTGCATCACCACACTGTGCTCCATGTACCGTTACCATGCTGCACCCCATTAGTCAGCATGATGACACTCTGCCCCCTAAACCTGATAATTCTTAACTCATAACAAATGAGTGTCCTCAAGGACAAAGTGTGGACACTGTCCCTGTGCTTATCATCGCAGGGTGACACACGGTTGTCCCATGACTGGCCAGGGCACCTGCCCTGTGTGCCCCCATCCCCAGTTTACACCTACCTGGACCTGTGTGGACAGAACATCTACTACTGTGGAACAGAGCATGAGCCAGTGACCCACAGGCACCATGAGACTGAAGGAAGTCGCAGGAGGGGCTGCATCAGCAGACACATTTCAGGGAGGCATCTTGCTGGGTAGCTCAAGCCTCATGAGCCTGGCATTTCAGCAGAAATGCGAGGTCAGGACAGCGGAGCTGGCAGTCACTGGGGGGTCACTGATGGTGACTTGTCTGTGAGGGCACCTGAGTGTTTGTTACCTCACTCCTAGCTTCTTTGAATATAGGCAGAATTTCTCCCGATAAGTTATAAGCGCACGTGGAGTAGTATTCACTATAAAAGGACCAGAAGTGGCGGTGCCTGCATCCAAGAATATACCACACCCTGCCTTCCTGCCACAGTCTCTCCCAGGACCTATTGCAGGGCTGCAAGAAAGAGGGAAGGTGCCGCCTGGTCCCTGCACCCTGATGTCTCCAGTGCCCTGGGGCCGCTCACTGCCCAGAGCAGGAGGCCAAGCCCACGCCACTCTGTAGACTGCCAGGGCCCGACACATAGATGTGAGCTCCCAGGAAGCTGTCTGTATCCAAGGTCAGGTAGAAGTATCCCTGGAGGAGACAGACAGGCAGACAGACAGACACAGGGGGTGCTGTGGGGAATGAGCCCTTATCATCTGAGAAGGATTCTGACTCTTGTTACCTGCTGGCCTAATGCTCCATGGGGTGGGATGAGTCACGAGTGTGGCATTATGGTGGAAGGGAAGAAATGGAGCAGGGAAAGAGAGGAAGAAGGAAAAACAGGAAAGAAGAAAGGAAGGGAAGAAGAGAAAGAGGAGGAGGGAGGGAGCAAGGAAGCCAGGGCAGTTAGGCAGAAGGAGAGAAATAAACACAGGCAGGCAAGCTCTTTCTGTAAGTCTGTAAGATCCCAGCTGCTGGTGGCAGACTAAGACTATCAAGGCTAAGGAAACATTTTAAACCAGACAGTCACATAAGACATGTGCTCTGACTCTGTTCCATGACTTCATGCTCGATGCAGACCTGTTGGGGCTCCAGCCTCCCTCTGTGTCACACTACTCTGCTGTCCGGTGGCAGGGAGGCTCCTCCAGCAGCCACTGGACACAGTGTCCTGACACTAGTTTCTGTCTGCCATGAACATTCCCTCCTATACAAAGAAATTCCACACTTTTTGTATCCCATAACATATGTGGGCACACACTCGTGTGCATGTGTGTGCACACACGCATGTGTATATGTGTGCATAGCAGCTGCTGTGCACCCACAGCTGGGTGCTGCACACTTAAAGCACAGCCTTGATCTCAAAGACTTTCCAGTCTTGGGCATTGATGGAGGAGGGACCGAGCAGGGGACGGAAGCACTGCTGGGCAGAGCGACCAGCAGGTCAGCGGCAGCTCCAGGAGAAACACAGGTGCTACACAGATGTCTGGCGAACTCCCAGGGTCTGTGAGGCTCCAGGTGCACACAGGACACGCTGCTGCTTTTGCAGATGCGAGACCTTCCCAGTTCATGCGTGGATAGGACTGAAAGTGTAATGGATCTCCAGGGCCTTAGGAGAATAGAGAAAGGGTATGCCAGTCACACCACCGAGTGCTGGGGAAGGAAGAGAAGCTGGGTGCCTCACACATCATGGCAGGGGTGCAAAGGGGGCTGCACCCTGGAAAGCCGCAACCACGCGTTCGCCTTCCTGTGGCCCAGCAGGTGTTCTCGGGCATTTTTTCTGGAGGAATGAATATGTATGTCACAAAATGACCATACGGAAGATGTTTGGAGCAGCTTTGCTCTTCACAGCCAAATCCTGAAGACAGCGGCGACGTTCCTCAGCAAGCACTCCGCTCCATCAGCATAGTGGAATCTTGTCACTGGGTGATTAAAGGACACTGGTGTGCATAGTGCCCGTGATGCGGGTCAGCACAGGATGCTTCTAAACAACAGCAGTGTTTATAAAGCCTCCTCTAGACAGAAAGCAGCAGAGATGGAGAGATAGCTCCAGACAGAGATGGAGAATTGGACGGATATGGGCCAAGATAGAGACATAGCGATAAATGGCTCCTCCACGGCTAAGAACAGATCTGCACTTTGATGGGTGCTCAGAACCATAGTGTAATGCAGTCACAGTGGCAAGCAAAAGTGGAGACCAGCCTGGTCTGGTTACAATGCTGAGTAGCAATGTGCTGTCCTTAGTGTCCTGGGGCTTTTTATTATCAATTAAATTTCATTCAACCTGGTAATATTTTCTGCATGATGCAAAACATCATCCATATGTAATTAGTTTTAAATCACCGTACAGAGCGCATAAAGTTGTGCTTTCTGTGTCTATCTGCAATTTTAATATTACATCAGAGCTACATAAAACCACAATATTTGGAAGAAACTTGTGAAAAGTCACAGGATTCTGCATCATTTTTACAACTTCCTGTGAAGTTTGTTTTCAACATTAATAGTCTAACACCAGCAGGGGGAGGTGGGAGGTGACACACCCACAAGTGGCATCAAGACTGGAGAAGTAGAGATCATTTTCTAAAAAGCAGAAGAGCACCAGGCGGCCTTGCCTGGAAAGGCAAATTACATTCCTAGACCTGGAGCAGGGGAGTGGGAAGCAGATGGCACATGCTCTGGAAGGGAGGCGCCACCTTCGGGTAAAAGAGTGTGACACTGGCAAATGGAGACATAGATTGCAGCAAAATTGACCCTTGTCTTCAGTACCACCCTATGTGAACAGAGTACTTTGAGGTAGTAAGATGCTGTGGCATGTGGTGGACAGGACATGGCACTGTACATGGCATCAGGAAGCAGACCTTGGCAGAGGCCTAGAGTGGGCAGAAGGTGGCAGAGCCAGGGACAGACACACCACAGGCCAGGACACAGGTGTCCTCGACCAGGCTTGAGTGAGCGAGGAAAGACAAATCTGATTCAGAAGATGCTAGGAATGGAGAAGAATCAGTCCAAGGCCAAGTCCAGGTCCCAGGACAGGAAGTGGATGGGTTGGGGCCCCAGTTCATTGTGCCCAGTGTGTGTGAGGTCAGGGCTATTGCAGAGACGTAGATGCTATGTGTGAAGCTGAGCTGGGGGGGGGGGGCAGGCTAGTCTGCAGAGTGAGTAGACACCAGGGGACCCGGAAGACAGGGTGGGCACCCCCATGGATGCAGATGCCCTGACTGGGAGTCTGGGAGAGGAGAGGTGGTTCTGCACACCATTCTCCGGTGAAGAGCCTGCCACCCTGCAGGCAGGTGTGGGCTGGCCACACACACGCATCACTTCCTTCCTTGCCCTCCCTCCACTTCCATAACAACCTCCCACTATGACTGTTGCCAAGGCTGCTGCAGATGCACCTTACTCACCATAGCAACCAGTTCCCGGAGGCCCAGCCATGGAAAAGATGGGGAAAATCACTCCTTGTCCAAGTGGCTACCACCAACCTTGCCGAGCACACAGAATCTCAGCCCTGTAATTAATCCTGATTGCAAGTTCTCGAAATAGTGCCCCTCATTTAGCTGTCAGCCTCCCGGCACTGAGGGCACTGCTGAG
Organism: Petromus typicus; assembly: GCA_004026965.1. Classification (NCBI taxonomy): domain Eukaryota; kingdom Metazoa; phylum Chordata; class Mammalia; order Rodentia; family Petromuridae; genus Petromus; species Petromus typicus. Next base: position 235,422 of record PVIR01000106.1, on the reverse strand, counting down.
GGAATGGGAAAGCACAGCAACTCAGCCCTGTCCCTGGCTGCTCATTTGATGGCCTTGTCTTTTTGGAGACAACAGAGCCTCAGCTCAGCAGAGAGTCTCTTGGCACCTATCCTCCAGGAAGCATCTGCTCATAGTAGGGCGGGACTCGGTTCCCCTGGTAGAGACCTCAGTTTCCCCGGAAAAGGGTGTGATGGGGATGGCAATCGCTCTGGGCACCTCTCCGTGGTGGCCGTCTGAGATTTGCTGCCATTTCCTGCCCAGAAGCAGAGATGTGGAACAGATGTCTGAATGGGGTGGAAGATGCGAGGGTGGCCTTTAAGGCGAGGACACTACGCTGTTTACACCTCTACTGGGGATATTTGTCAGCAGAAACTTAAACTCAAGCCATGAAGCACATGTTATTTTGTTAAGAGCAAAATGTTTTTTCCCACTTATACAAATATTATGTATTTATTATCAAAGATTCAGACAGATAATACAAAACTCCAGTGGAGCTGAGCGTGGTGGCGTACACCTCTCACCTCAGCACTTGGAGGCTGAGGGAGGATGAGGCACAATGAGCCATGAATTTGAGACCAGCCTGAGCTACATAGTGAGACATTACTGAGGGCGAATGAGAAAAAAATGCTAAAATATGTACAATGGCTCTCAGCTCACGAATTTCATTTGTTCTGTGATTCTGGAAAACATGGCAGTGTTCATATGGGAAAGATGGCATAACTGAGTTTGCAGCATTCCCAAACAAAAACAAAATTTCGCCAGACACTTCTGCTTATGAATTACATTGTCCACAAACTGAGGTACATGGACAGTATTATCTAATGTTGACTCTTCGCAATTCATATACTGTCAATGAGCACTTTAATTTTTGTCCTTCACGGCTGATGCAGAGATATTTACACAGAAAGAGAGGAGCTAGAGGCCAGAGGTGGAGAAAAGTGCATACACGGGCTTCTTAAGAACAAGACTCTTTTTCAGTTCAGTTGATCATGGGTATTGTTACAGAGTGAATCTCATGCCCTGCAGTCCCCATGTTGAAGCTGCACCCCCTAATAAGTCTGCACTTGAAGCAGGGCTTATACAAAGAGATTTAGACAAAATAGGCCATAAGGGCAGGATCCACACCCACTCTGTGTCCTTATAAGAGGAGGAGACCAGTGCACACCTATAGTCCTGACACTTGGGGAGGCTGAGCCAGGAGCGCTGTAAGTTCAAGCCCAGTCTGGCAACTTAACAACTTCATGAGAGGCTGTCAAATCAAGACACTGGGGTACTCATCCCCCAGTACCAAGAAAAATAAAGAGGGGATCAGACACAGAGGCCCAGAGGGTCCAGCCCTGGGATGGGGGAGATAATTTTATCCACTCAAGCAGTGCAGGGCGTGGTCCAGTGCTCAGGTGGCTGCGCGCCAGTGCAGGAGTGTGTGCGGGTTTCAGCATGTCTTCAATGTTTCCACGGTAGACTCGTAGCCGCATCACACTCAGCCCGTGAGCAGGGAAGCTGCGCCCAGGGGCCATGTTACCACAGCAGCCATGGCTGCCTCGATGGCCTCGGCCCATGCAAAACGCCCACCGTCACGGGCATCTGGACTTTGGGGAAGAGCAGGAAGGTAAGGTGGACAAGGATGCAGCGCCATGTTTTTATTTGACAAAAATAACAGTTGGCTATTGTGGAATGATCATAAAATGTGGTGTTTAAGTTTAAAAGTCTATCACAGTGAAGACATGTGGCTATTAATTCCCCGTAATTAATTAATTAATGCCCCTGACTTCGCATATTCTTAAATTGGAAATGTTTGGCAATCTTCCAGTCACCCCTTTGTCAGTACTGGAAGCTCTGCAGCATAAACACCCATAAAGAAGAACTGGCGAAATTCTACAGGGAGTGTGGCTAATACTTCTGGGTCATCTCTGAGGTCACTTAGCTGGACCATGTACCTCAGCTCCCACATCCCCAAGCCTAGGGATGCAGTTTCTGGCCCGAGAGCCATGAGTTCTGTCTGACAGTGCTAACTAACATAGCTTTGCTGCACCTCCCTAGCAAGTTCCTGCTTCATTTGGAGCCATCAGCACTTCAGTTAGTGTACCACTGCCCTGGGTGGGACACTGCCCCCCAAGAGCCATGCAGTCATGAAGGGTCTCCTGATTAACCATGCCCTTTGCTGCTGTCCTGCTGCTGTTCCTCAGGAGGATGTGTCCACTGGCAGAAGCAGGGCACTGAGAATCCTCACAGCCATGTCCCCTATAAGTACACACAATTTCACTCCTGGAGGCAATGCCCTTGGACCCAGAGCATGATGGGAGAGAAATCCCCCCGAATGCCTGAGTGGTCCCTGAGGCTCTGTTGTCAGTCCAGGAGCCACAGTGTGCCACTGTGGCTGCTGCATGGATACGTGGCCCTGCCAGCCCTCCGTGTTAAGGGGAGTGAAAGGTCACCAGCTCTGTCTCCTCAGGACACCGCTGTCTGGATGTAAAACACCTGCTTGAAAGTTAAGTCATGACTCAGACCTCACTGCTCTGTCCAGGAGCTGCTTGGGACGGGCCAGGGCGGATTCCATGGAAACTGCTTGCCTTTTGATAACCAGATCAGAATACTTGGTAAGGAGAGAGCAAACTGACTTCCACGCTGCTGGCCCGCTTGGTCTCTGCTTCTGTTTCTCGAGTCCTCCCCGGAAGCCTGTGTCCTCCTGGGAGGTGGTGGCCATCTTCTCCACTTGAGAGATGGCTTCGAAGAGAGAAACCACCATCATTTGTGATCTCCTCTCAGAGGAAGGCACCACCCCTTCTGCCACATCCGCCTTCCTGCAGTCTGGTGATGCCAAGCCCTGTGCAGGGAGCCACACAGCAGCCTGAGTTCCAGGAGGGAGTGTGGGGTCATTTTGGGGGCCAGCTAACACACTGCCCATAAGTTTTTAAAATTAATATTCCGGACTTCACTCACTCAGTTTTACACGATGACATGTTCTATTTTCTTGCAGTTTTTCATTTACTATCACTGTTGGCAAAAAAAATCCAAGTTTACTTGTATTTGCTTTTTTCCTAATTATTAAGGTAGATTTCTTACTGGGCAAAACAGATCATGTGGGTACGTGGACAGACAAAACAAAAAAGAAAAGAAAGAAAGAAAAAAAGGACCTATCTCCATGTGAACCAGGGGGAAATATTGTACTTAATATCCTTTGATTAATATTCATGGTTGTCATGCAAAATAAATCCACTTTACTCCAATCACGGACAAGACACAACTTCAGGGAATGCAGCAGAACCCTAAGCATTCTCTGCTTTGCCCTGACAGTTTTAATCATGTCAGGAGCCTGGCAAGGCTGCCAGGGTATGGGAATGCCAGTTTCTTGTTAAAGCTTAACATCGAATGCAGCCCACTCTCGCTCAGAAACATGTGTTTGATTAATGCCTATAATCAAAGTAACTTCATTATGTAAGCACAATGACCCAGCTGCGAAGATATTTTGGTGTGTGCTAAGAACTTATTAATTCTCGGCTGGAGAAGTCATTTTCCCGACAGGGATGAGGCCGCCCGGTAGGCAGCATCGCTTGTTAAAACCTCCATGAACAGTAAGTACTGCAGCAGGAGGGGTTCCGATTCTGCAGCAGCAGCGGCGATGCGCTGGGTTGTGGGCGGGGCCTCCCAAGCGAGTCCCAGGAACCGGAAATGAAAGGAACTGCCGAGACCCCAGCCAGGAAAACACCTTTGGAGGAAAGCCAGAACAAAATGGCGGCGGATTTTCCCCATTGACACTCTTCCTGTAGACTTTCTAGAGAATCATTTCATAGAGCAGCCATCATTGCTGTATTGTTCAAGAAGCAGCGGAAAAGCAGATGAGGTGTGGTCTGTCCCTGCACTGGGTATTATTCAGGCTTTGTGAAGAAGCAAGCTGTGTACGGCGGCCGCAGGGTGGACGAAACAAAGACATTGAGCCGGGTGAAGTGAAGTCCAAAGTCACACTAAACACACTCCTGTGCACGGCCTGGAGTATTGAGATCCATGGAGACAGGAAGCCTACGGCAGACGCCGGAGTCAGTCAGGGAGGGAGAGCGGGAGTTAGTGCTGGATGATTACCAAACTTTAGTAGCTCCTAAATTAGTTAAAATGGTCAACACTTCTGGGTTTTGTCGAAAAAAATAGATGCTGGGCCGGGGATTTAGCTCAGTGGTTCCGGCCCCTGTCTTGCAAGCGCAAGGGCCGGGGTTTGATCCTCGGTAACCACATACAATACTGGCTCACGCCTGTAATCCCAGCACTTGGGAGGCAGAGGCGGGAGGATTGCTGTGATGTGAGTTGGAGGCTGAGCTCGGGGCCAGCCTGAACTACAAAGCGAGACCCTGTCTCAAAAAATAAAAAAATAAAATAAATGCTAAGGAGAATAAGCATTGTTGGCAGTAGCCTGGGAAGTACAGCACGGGTCCACTTGGCCTCCAGATGATCTGAGAAACAGGAATCCGGGTGTGGCGAAGGTGGTATGGACGGGCTACCGGAGGCGGACTGCAGCCCCACCTGGCACCTGTGCCTCCCTGGGTGGGGCCTGTGGCCAGGAGCAGAGGAGAAGGCCCAGCTGTGCCTTACCCCACGTTCATGGTTTTGCTTCCTTGGTCTAAATCTCACCCAGAGACAGCCAGCTCGGCTCTGTCAACTCCCACAAGGTGCCAGGCTGTTGGTCCCTCCCAGTAATAACAGGGGCCTCATACCATGGGCTGCAGCCACCACAGTCACATCTGACACTGCACCACCCAGCGGCCATGTTCCTCAACTGAATTCTAGTTCCTGACAATTTTACCTGAGATTGTGTGTTGCATGTGTAGTCTGGCTGGACAGGGAGCAGGAACTGAGGTCGTGGCACCTGGGTTCCCATGCAGTAGCCCCTCCCAGGAGACAGACTGCGCTATCCACTCCCCTAGGCCTCTACCTCATGTCTCATGCTATGGAGCCTTTTATAAAGGGGCCCTTTTATAAAGTATATAAAATATACTCCCAGCAGCATCTGCCTCCTGGGGTTATGGGTCTGCGTAGAGAGCGCCAGGATCAGAGAGCAGCAAGGCGACACCCCTGAGTGGATCAGGAGCTCACAAGGAGGCCCAGCGGGGTGGGCTCTAGGTTTCACTGTGTCCAGGTCCAGCACAGCAGTCTGGAGGAGGGTGGTCTTGGCACCTGTGTGCCCTTCTCCAGCTGCAAGGTGGAGCTGAGGGTACCGAGGAGGCTCAGAATATGCCCAGCCGGCGTGTCCATGCTGGGGGGTGATGAGTAGAAAATAGAAATTACAGCAGCTCCTTTCTCTTGCTTTGAACCAAGAGCCCCATGTTTTCATTTTGCTCTGGGTCCTGCACATGATACGGACAGATTGTCCTGCGTATCTCACAAGCAGGCTGTGGGCTCACAGGAGCAAGGGTGGAGTCCTCACTTAACATTTAGGAAATGAAGCTAACAGGATGGTATGGGAAGACCCCCAAATGGACTCAGCCTGAGATCTGGGTTCCCAGGGATTCCCAGGCCTTGTAAACAACCAACAGTTAGATGGACACCCGCATGGTCAAACATTCTGTGCCCAGGGCCAGCTGCCGCCTCTTCCGCTTGGTTTGGAGGAAGGTTTTACATTTGAGACCAAAAGACCTGGGTTTTCTTTCTAGATGTTCTTTTGAAAGTGGTTGTAGGCTGATTTCTTTTTCTGGTCCTATTTTATTAAAGGGTCCATGGAATAAAGAATTCTCTACTGAGGGCACACTTTGTGCTATGAGGTCAGGAGTGTGAAAATGGCCTGCACTTGAAGGGGACAGAGGGACAGATGTGTGGAATTTTGGGATGGTATGAACCTCAGCTCTCCAGGCCCAACAAAAATGAAGGGAGGAGGGAAGGAGGAAAGAAAAGGATTGGATTCATCATCTCAGGGATTAATGAAGATTGCATTTGTAGTGACTTTGTTTTTTGTAAAACAAAACAAAAACAAAAGCCTTAGACTAGATTAGAGCAGAGCTTTGGACAAGGAGTAAAAGAGAGCTGTAAAGGGAATAAGTCTGTGTCTGCCAAGCTCGCGTCTCCCTGTACTGTTTACCTACCTAGAAAATGAAGGAGAAGGGGAGATGGCAAGTATAAAGTCAGGCTTCGGATCCTTTTATATCTGGTCTTTATTTCTGCCCCTTCAAAGCAGGTGTTTGATGTCTGTTTCCTCTTTGACCACCTGCATAGACATCTGTTAATATGCCCTTCCCTGCAGTGAATCCTCGAGAACTGTTATTTCTCTACCTCTCAAGTGTAGCATAATCTAGAGCACCCTTAAACTTATAAATATGTGCTGGGTTGTTTTTATGGCAAGGACTTCTGCCACTTGGAGTTATTGTGTGGATTAAATCACGTGCTATGCAGGGAAGCGTTCCCAGGTCACAGTCGGCATCCACAGAAGTTAGCTGGGAATGATCTGACCAAGTGAGCAGAAGAGCAGAAGGAGAAAGGAAAGTGCTAGCAGGAGAGGACTAGGCAGAAGAGAAAGAAAGTGTGAAGAAAGGAGGGTGGCAAGACTGGAAAAAGAGGAGGGAGCAAAACAGAGAAGAGAAGACCTTCAGGAGGAGAAAGGGTTTGAGAGCACTGGGTTGAGGCTGCACCATGTGAGGCGCAGGACCACCTGGAAACTAAGTAAACCCAGGGCTGGGTGCCAGCTGGCTAGGGGTGGCACCTGGGCCCAAGTGATGCCACTTCTGATGTGCAGCCCAGGTTGGAGCCATCGCATTCCTTCCCGGCTCCCGAGGCTGGGGCAGCACAGGGGCCTCCTGTTTGATGCCTTATAAGGCTGGAGCAGGTTCCCATCTTACCTCCTCCTTGGACTGACTCACGGCTGTGGGCCCTGTCTTAACCTCGTGGTTGCCGGACCACATCACATCCTGTCCTGAGGGGCCCTTCAAACACAAGTTCCTGAGCAGGAGGAGACATCTGAGGTTTTGAGCCCAGTAGCAGGAGACACAGAGGTGGCTGTGAGCCCAGTGTTTGGCCTTTCAGACTCCAGCTGCCTGGCGCTTTCCCCCAAGAAAATCTGAGCAAAGAACAGTGAAAATTACACAGTTTCTAACTTCTGATTTGCTGCTGAAATCACAGTAAAAATAAACAGTGGTTCGAAGCCATGCAGGACAGTGTTAGCTGCGGGTCCACAGCTGTTTCTGCCTTCTAGGCTTGAAGTTTTGTTCATAAGACAATGTCAGAAGCTTATAAAGAAGTAGTACTTGAAGAAATAGCTTTAAAGTGTGCCTAGGCCCCAGGGATCACCCTCTGTCACTCCACTGAGCAAAGGCCAGGTCACATCTTCACTAGTTACAGCTACGGAGACTCTGCTTCCACACACAGCTAGATGCCACAGTTTTGGAAAAGTCATGAATCTTGGGTGATGGAGCAAAGTGAGCTTGACCTTAGGAATACGACAGGCTCTTCCTTTGTATGACTGAGGAAATGGAGTAGAAAGCAGGTAACAGTGTAAATTTGCTCTGATTGTTTTCACATCTTCCTGGTCTGTTTGGAAACATCTCATTGCTTTCTCACACTCTTAAAGTATCTTTTAAGAGCATGTGCTCAGTTATCGGGTGTACGAGTCCAAGTGAACACAGTGCCACCTGAAGCCGGGGGGGGGGGGGTTGACTGTTTCTCATATGTTCACAGTTTTGCTTCATGAGCTCGTCATCAGCAGCTGCACAGGAAAAGCTGGGCACTCGCAGCAGGCCCGCTTCCTCGAGTGTGTGGTTGCTTTTGCTAAGTTGCCAGTGTAGAGTCAATTCTGGGTTTGATCTCCCCGTGAATTTCACTCTAAACCTGTGTCAAGGCTGGTTACACATCCTCAAGAGAGACACTGACTTCTAATCTGTAGCACAAGCCAAAGTGATTTGCTTCTCCTTTGCCATCTTTTGTTTTTATTTTATCTTCTTTTTGACTGTTTATGCCCTGATTTCTAAGCGTCCTCTGATCTTGGATGTGGGCGTCTGACTTATAATTCTATATGCTCAGCTAGGCAGATAGGTAGCTCCAACCTTCTGCTTTGCAGCATCCGATGCTGCTTCTGCCTCCGTTTTCTCTCACATTTTTGTAAACTCGAGGCAGGGTCTCATGTTGTCCCTGACCAAGAACAAAGTCTTCAGATTAGTTCTGGGCCAGGAAAGGAAGCTGGGAAGCCTCCTCCAGAAATGGGGTGAGATCTCTGCAGGGTGTGACGGAAGGAAGAAGCAAGGTTTGTAACAACAATGAGATGAGCTTGGCGAGAAGTTGCAGTGGGGCTGAGCAGCAGGCAGAGGCTTTATCCCCACGACTGGAAACGGTAGAACCGTAAAGGATTCTGCAGGCAGGAGTGTCACTTTCCATGCCAATTCTCCTTCCCAGACTAACAAGCAAAGACAATCCTTTTGCAATCTTCAGAACACGAGCCGCACTTGAGACCATTGACCTTAGAGGGCCAGGAGTGTGAGAGCGTCACCCCACAGCACAAGACGCAGGCAGACTCTACCAGGGCCGGGGCTCCCATGCATTTCTGTGCCACTTTCCCCTTCTGTTCTTCATGATCTTGCTCAGTAGTTTCTTGAGGAAATTTTATTGCAAAGAAAGTCATCCCTGACCACAGCTTCACTGCGTGTGGGAGGAGGGTCCAGACGGTGTTTGCTGAGCGAGTGCGGCCCTGTGTTTTCCAGTCCCCGCGATGATCACGTCCTACCCCAACACCACCCTGGCCACCCAGGGCCAGAAGAAGGAGATGAGCTGTACGGCGCATGGCGAGAAGCCCATCATCGTCCGCTGGGAGAAGGAGGACAGGATCATCAACCCCGAGATGGCGCGGTACCTCGTGTCCACCAAGGAGGCGGGCGAGGAGGTGATCTCTACGCTGCAGGTGAGTGCCGGCTGAGGGAGTTATCAGAGGTTATCAGAAAAGCGAGTTTGTCCTCTCAAGGTGCTGGGGCAGAGAGGAGATAAATTGCCAAAAGTTTGCTGAGGCTCCACCTACCTCCCTTGGAAAGCAGAGGAGCTTTCAAAGGCAGAGCTTTATTGAAGTGTTATTAGGAGTAAAATATTATGAAATGGGCCCAGGATTTAGCTTAGCGGTTTCGGTGCCTACCTTGCAAGTGCAAGGTCCTGGGTTCAATCCCTGGTAACCACATACAACAATGTCAAGCGTGGTCACTCACACCCACCAGCAATTAGCACCACACACCACAGTACCAAGCGTGGCCGCTGACTCCTGTAGTCCCAGTACTAGGAAGGCAAAGGCAGGAGGATTGCTGAGGCTGAGTTCAGGACCAGTCAGAAATACAAAGCAGGACCATCTCAAAATAAATTAATTAATTAATTAAATAAAATAGTATGAACATAGCAGGAAACCCAGCTATCGTACATAACACTAAAGCGAGGGTTCTTTCCATACCAGTTAATTCTAGAAGAAAGAAAGCTTCTGCCATGCAAGTTTTAATTTCCTACAGACAGAAAAGTTGAGCCAGGCATGATGGCACATACCTGTTATCCCAGCAGTCCAGGAGACTGAGGCAGGAAGTCACAAGCTGGAGCCTGCTCTGAGCAACTTAGCCCTGGGTTCAGTCTTTGGTGCTACATCGGACAGGCCTTGGGACAGAAAGTTTGCAGCAAAAAGTACAGTGTGAAAAATTCTATCATTAATGTAGGAATCACAGAGGCTGGAATGAAATGCTGCATTCTCATTTTGTCAGCACAACTCATCCTTAAATGGGCAGCGGCGCCACGGGGGTGGGGTGCTCTGCACACATGGAGAGCACTAGATGGCCAGGATGTGGGCTTCATCCCAAGGCTCGGTCTGGGAGGAGAACCTTGATCCTGGCGTGAGCCATGTGGCCTCAGGATCCACAGGATGCTGTTCCAGGACCTCACAGACGCCAGATCCAAAGGTGCTGCGGTTTTGTGTCAGGGTATTAGCCCAGAACTCACACCCAGCCTCCCGCTTGCTTTAAACTGTCTTTAGATCACTAGCAGCTCGAACTAAAGCGCAGTGCTCTAGAAGGAGTTGTAGCTCATCACTTAGCAACAAGAGTAGGAAATGCTGTGCATGTGCCCAGTAAGACGTAGTCTCGGTGGACTGTTGGCTGCGCCCAGTCTCTTGGGGCACTCAGACCCCAAGTACAGAGGCCAGCTGTGCTCACAGATCTGTCTGGAGGTAAGCTTCATCAGAGGCTTTGCGGCCTTCCTTCGAGGAGAGTGCACGATGTAAACACGGACCAGACACTGACCTTACCCACTTCCTGCTCAGGCACATCTGGTTAGCGAGCTCATGGCTCCTGGCTCACAGCTCATGTGTGTCACTCACCCAGCCAAGCATGCACAGTACCTGCCGGATGGGTGTGTGTCCGTGTGGTGTGTGTGATGAACGTGTGCATCTGTGAGCAAGGCTATAAGAGGACTGGCTGAGCCACCCCCATTGATCTGGCTCCACAGCCCTGAACCAAATGAATTTCCTTCTGCTCCTTCCCAGATTTTGCCCACGGTGAGAGAGGACTCTGGCTTTTTTTCCTGCCATGCTATCAACTCCTACGGGGAGGACCGGGGCATAATCCAGCTCACTGTGCAAGGTAGGAAGATGATGGCCACTTGTGAGGACCGGGACCACATGGCCAGCCCGCTGGGGGTGCTGCCAGTGTCTCTGAACGCCATTCAGCACAGGGAGCTGGTGCTAAGGCGGCATTCTGAGCCACCCACGTGTCAGACCGCCGGGAAGCAGCAAGGGAGGAGGGAAGTCGGTGGCAGGTGGTGGGATGTGTACAGGGTCACCTGTCTTCATCCACTTCAGGAGTGCATGCAGTAGACAAGGAAGGGAAAGGGGAGGTTCCCATCCGGGACAGAACACGCCTTGCACAGGAAAACCCATGGAACAGTGACACTACAGGACATCTCCACAACACAAGGAGACCCCAGAGCCTCCAAAAAATGGAATCGCTCCTCCCTAGATGTAACTGAAGGAAAATAAATGCTTCCAACGCAGCCGTGACTGTCATCGTGTGACGCTGACAGGTTGCGCATGTGGCACACTCAGGGGTGCACTAACCTTGTGTTTCTGTCACTGGCACAGAGCCCCCAGACCCTCCAGAGATCGAGATCAAAGATGTGAAAGCACGCACAATCACGCTCAGGTGGACCATGGGCTTCGACGGGAACAGCCCCATCACAGGCTACGACATTGAATGCAAAAATAAATCAGGTAAGTCCTTTACTGCCTCCAGCCTTATTTCTGCTTCAAAAAGTACTTTCCTCGTTCTTTCCTTTGCTTTTTTATTGGAGAGCCTGCACTGAACCTCCTGGAGTCACAAAGCTCAGAGGGCCGCTTTCTTTGCACAGGTGTCCAGGTTTCCTGCACCCCTTCCTAGTAAGCCAGTCTGGCTCCCACAGCCTCAGGGAGTCCTATCCCCTAGTGGGCAGCTGCTGGCAAAATCATGCTGCTCTCAACACCTTTTCTACCTCTGGGCTTTGCCCTTTCCCTGCCCACTTTCCCAGCATTGTGCTGCCCTGTGCCTTGAATCTGCACATGGAGCTGAGGGTCTGTGCCAGGCCTGCAGATGAGCTCTGTGCCTGGATAGTGCAGAGCCAGGGGCCGCCTCTACCCCTTGATGCTCAGAGCCCAGGCCATGTGCCTACTGGATGCCCTGATCTACCCAATGAGGGCAGAGGAACAGCCCTGGGCCTCAGTCAAAACTTCTACTGTGTCTTCTAAGACAGGAGCCTTGCCCATGCGAAGGGCTAACAGTTCCTGGAGGCCACTGCTTAGATTTTGCTTTCTGAGCACCAACCAGCTCGAGATCACCCTGTCCCAACCAGTTTGGTGTCTTCCAAGCTGGGCTGTACTATGAATTCAGCTCAAGGAGTCTGAAAAAACAGGTCCTGAAAGAAGGACATTTGTTAAGAGCATGCTGGGGGACCAGAAACGGCGTGGTGGAGTCACAGTGGGGGGAGGGCGACAGGGGAAGCCTGGGAAAGCAGAACGAGGGGACAGGACGAGGACACATACTGTTGGAAAAGCAAGTCTGAGTGGCTGGGTTGGACCAGCACATGAGGAGAGACTCAGAAAGGGCAGCAGGACCCTGAGAGACAGGAGTAGACACAGCTGCAAGCTCAAGGGACCAGTGTTGGCTGAGCTCATCCATGAGTGCTGACATGAGAAGGCATTTCAGAGCAGGGACAAACACTCCAAGTGGCAGGGGGAGCAGTCTGTCCTCCCTTGTCAAGCACTGGCTGCCTGTGCCCCGAGAGCAGGGTGCACAGTCCCTGGGGAGGACCCAGGGTGCTGCATGTGGCCAGTCCTGAGCCTGCAGCCGGACTGGCTTCTTCCCAACGTCCCCTCCCTCCAGCCCAGCTGTCCTATGAGCAGAGGCTGCACATCTTGTTGGATGCCATGGGTCCCATAGCCTGCACTCGCATTGGTACCTCTGTACACATTAATCCATGAATCCCCTCTACTGGCCGGATGCTTCCTGGGCCCCTGGGCCTAGTGATCCATCCTGACCTCAGCCCAGTCTCCCGTCCTGCAGAACATACATGGGGAAACTGCCAAGACTTCTTTTGCATCCACCAAACTATCTCTCTGCAGTGCTCCTCTTACCAGAAATCCACTCTGAGAGCTGGTCAGAGGTTGCCTTGGAGAACGTTAGGCTGGGGGTGGTCACCCAATCTCATCTGGATGAATAGCTCGTGCTGCAGGAAAGGGACTTTAAACTGGGGGTCATTCGGATGGGGTCACATCCCAGCCCCACTTCTTGCCCAGAATGGAGTAGGCCTGAGTTCCTCAGCTGTCACACTGCAAATGGAATCTCTGCATGGCATGTTTCAGGGCCTGGGTCTGCGGGTCGCTGTCTGTGTTCATCCGTTAGGTGCGTGTTCGTCCTGGGTCCACTCGGGGCCAGGTGCTCTGCCTGCATGGGCACTGAGCGCAGACTGTGGCAAGGGCTGTTCTGTGCCTGTGTGGTGCATAGAGTCCAGCAGGCAGAGCAGGGCATCCTCAAAGGACTTTCATTACATTGAGTGTCCCAGGAGACCCTCGGGAGCTTGGACCTCTCGTGCGTCCATGCCCTGCAGGCTCCTTGCTCCTCCCACACCCAGCACCTGCTCACAACCCCGCCCCAGGCAGCAGCTGCCCACCCTGTGACATGAGGACCCTTTGCTACCCTAACCCCTGCAGAAATGCCCAGCCCCAGTGTCCAGATCCCACCGTAGCTGCTCATGCCTGGAAGGTGCTACCGTCCAATTAGCTATGGCTGAAACCTAATGCTGACTGCAACAGATTAGGGACTGAATGGTTTCCAACCATCAGAATTGACAAGCATCCTTGGTTAGCTGAGACCCCCTGGTGGCTCAGCCTGGCTTTTGTGCTCATCTGGTTTACCTGCCCAGTGTGGGCTAGAAAGGTGCTGGTGTGTCTGGAGGAGTTGCTGGCTCTGAAGGCCCCACATACCACGGATTTCAGGGACAGAGACAGAGTCCAGACACAGTGTGTTTCATGTTCTGTCCACCTGACACTGCCCACTGAGGTCCTCCTCAGACAGAGATCGCACATGGGGTTTCTATTTCCGGTTTCCTGGCTTCTCCACCCAGGAAGCAGCTCCTGGCAGCCCCAGGTTCCCATGGTGTGGACACACTTGTGGGACTTCACATCCCCTCAGGTGCCCAGTCTGCCAGCAAATAGGAACACTGCATGGCAAAATAAAAATCTGATTGGGTGTAACCTTTTCCTTTCTTTCTTTCTTTTTAAAATTCCTACTTGTGAACTTTCAAAGGCAGAGGAAAAAAACTCACATCTCTATCTCTTCTTTTTTGAAAAACAAAACCCCAAAGACTCCTGGGATTCTGCTCAGAGAACCAAAGATGTTTCCCCTCAGCTGAACTCGGCCACCATCATTGATATCCACCCTTCCTCCACCTACAGCATCCGCATGTACGCCAAGAACCGGATCGGCAAGAGCGAGCCCAGCAATGAACTCACCGTCACGGCGGACGAGGCCGGTATGTGGCTGGGCCAGGGCACCGCTGGCTCTGTGCAGGGCAGATTTCTGCCCGCGGGGTGGGTGCACGGGTGCTTCCCATGGTCCATGCCCCACAGACATGCCACATGCCCATCTCCAACCCAGGGGCACTGTACTGAGGAGAGGGTCATCTCAAGGCTCTCCGACCCAAGTGTCAGGGAAAGGTGTCAAGGGCTGATAGTCAGGTACAGCTCAGTGTGACACCTTTTCCCACCTTTGGTACATGGAGGCCATGCTGGTGGGAGGCCCAGGCATGTGTCTGCCCCGGACCTGGGACGCCCCCATGCAGAAGGAAGGGAAGGATGTTTAACAGGAAACAGTATTGGGATGTGGATTAATCCTTACACCAGCAATGTCAATATTTTACTTTCTTTCTTGTCCCTGCCAACTATAGAGTGGTTTATATATAATGTTGAAATTTGCAAAGATAGAGATAAATATTTTGAAGAAGGCAAAACAGCTTCCCTGGTTGTCCTACCCAGAGCTAAGCCAGGCCAATGTTGATAGAACCTTCTCAATTGTTTTGGGATCTGTCTGATGACAACATGCATGCTCACATGTCCTCAGCACACACGTACACACAGCCCACATAAATGTATACAGAGCTCATGACTGGCTGTGGGGTAGCAGGGACCAGCCAGAGGACTGAGTGTTAGGCAGTGACCAAGGACACTGACTTCCACGCCCCGCTTGACAGGACAGGGAGGATGACTCGGCCCTAGGCCTTCTTGATGCTTGGCTCATTCCTTTGGGGGACAGGGTGTCAGCCCCCATGTCTGGCTTTCCTTTTCCTGCCAGCAATGCTAGGTCGCTGGTGTTCCTGGTCTCAGAACTATTTCTCTATCTCCAGGAGGGAGAGTCTTCCCCTCCAGGGGCTGATGCCACTTCCCAGGCCCCCTCCCTGGTCCGCATCAGGGCTGCTCTGGGGGCGATTAGGCAAACATGTCTCCCAAGTACTTCCCGCATTTGCTTACTAAATCCATCATGATAGCCATGTCCCGTGTTTCCAGACTTTATTATTATACACACCAATCCAGTGAACTTCTTGAGGTATTTTTCTTACTACCATTCCCAAGATTTTTCTCTTATGTTAGATTCTAAAAATGATTCTGGATCAAATCAGATGCGTCATGTTTTCGTTCTTTGAGGTCAGCGCTCCCCTTGCAAGACTCGAAGCGTGCAGTCCCCAGGCTTCAGAGCTGGGCCTGTGTGCCTCTGAGCACTGGAGGGTCTACACTTGAGCATCACTTTTGAGGGAGGTGACAGATTTTTTTATGTGTCAGCATCTGGGGCCAAGTCACATCTGACACTTGTACAATCAGTGTGATTTCTAATCCGTAAAATACTCTGAAATGATGCTTTCTCCTCCTTACATGCCTATATCTGATCAATGAAAAAATTTCAAGCTGTAAATATACTTTGGGTTTCTCAGAAATAAGTGGGAAATGAGTGTTCATATGTTTCTGCAAAAATAGAATCTTATTTAAATCTTATTTATCCAAACAACCCACTAGCATCCCAGAATTTCGCTATGCTGGGTAATCGGGAAAATGAGTTTCCCCACGCATCAGTCCTAGAGGCAGCTCAGCGCCCCCCTTCCTCTGAACCCCTTCTAATCCATGCGCACCTCAAGGCAGCTACACAGGTGCTTCCTGGTGGCTCTTAGGAGTGCTGTGGCAGCTGCCGGTTGTCATGGCAGCCCAGAGGTAGGGCAAAAAGTCCCAGCGCCTACAGTGTGTGAGGCTGCTCCCTAGTATTTCTACAGACAGATACAGAAGCCACCCCTTTGACTCTGTGCTGGCCTCTTGGATTTGCACAGAGACACGCAGCCTCTCTCCTTCAATCCTAAGGCGCTCAGGAGAAATGGAGGAAAGGAACAGGCTTGGGCAAAGCAAAGCTACTGAGGCCTCTGTCGTGGTGCAAAAGTTGGCAGGACTGAGAGCCTGGGATTCTGTCCCACGTGTGATTTGCTTGGACCTGAGTGCAACCACCCAGGCCCACGTCCTCAAGCTCTTAGGTCCTGCTGCCACAGGTCTGACCAGATGCAGCCACTGCTTCCCAAAAGCCGCACCTGAGAGATATCTTCTGGGAAGCCGTAGCCATCTTCAGAGACCTTTGCCACCCTTAGCACACTGCTTCCATTCTCCCCAAAGAAGTGGCAGCCCCTCCATGACCAGAACCTCGGGTAGAAACTCCGAGGCTGCAGACCCTCCCCGGGGCAGTGGCGTGGTCCCAGGTCTCCCTCCAGCCCCAAAGCCAGCTGTCTGCAGCCTGGGAAGCAGCATCAGCTGCCTGTTGAGGGAGACTCTCCCTCCTGGAGGCAGACTGCATCTTGGGGTGTTCAGCACCGGGAACCCCGCAGGTCTGCTATGAGAAAGGCCAAAGAGTAGGTCTGGGAGCCCAAGGGAGGAAGACCCCCAACCAGAGCTCCAGGAGCCAGCGCAGGCTCCCAGCCTCCCCACCTTCAAAGATCAGGCTGGGCCGGCACTGACTCAGATCTGCCCAAGGCCAGGCGAGTCTTTAGAGCTCAGGGTCAGGGGCATTGAGTCCAGGGTGCAGCACATGATGTCTACACACCTCGTGAGGAGCTGGCTCCCCTTCTCATCCCTTCCTTCCTGTCCCTCCACCTTTTCCTCCTGCTCCCCTTCCCATTTGAGAAAGATGCATCTCCGTGCTTTCTACTATCTTCTATTATGTTCTTTATTGATACTTCATGTTCCTCATATAAGAGGTGATATTTAAGTACGTGTATCTGATCTATTTCACTTAGCATTATAGTCTCAAAGTGCATCTACTTTCTTACAAACAACTCGATGTGTCCTCCTTTGCAGCAGAGTAGTGCTCTGTGGTGTAGAAATACCCCATTCTCAGTCCATTCATGTGCTGACAGACACATAGGTGCTTCCAAGACTTAGCTGTCATGAGCTATGCTGCTGTAAGTGTGAGTGTGCGTGGGTCACTGTATGTGGTGTCTTTAGCCCGTCTGCGAAGATGCCCACAGAAGAGCTGGGCTGAATGGGCTTTTTCATTTTGGCTTTTTGAGGACTCTCCACACTGATTTCCACAGTGAGGCACTAGATTACACTCCCGCCAGCAGTGGAGCCTCACAATCGTGAAAGCCTGGAAAGCTCACATCAGAGCCTTGAGTTTCTGCCCAGGAGCCCCGACCCCATGGCAGACACGCAGCCTCTCGGGCCACCCTCAGTGGCCATTGCACTGGCCCTTGCTTTCCTGAGGGGGCTGCAAACTGCACTGTGAGTCACATCTCACCTACAGGGCCAAGGATAGTTTTGGCATCTTAAAAAGGAGAAAACAGGCCCAGAGCTGCACCTGGCCATGAGGAGCCTATAGTGCCAACCATGTGGCCCCTGACAGTGTGGCTTGCCATTGATTTCAGTCTTGCCACCATAGAAACTGCAGTTTTGGAGCTGCAGTGCTGAGTCTATTTTTTATGGGAAAGTGCATGAATGTATTATCATAGCACTTAAATACATCTGACCGCAGAGAGCAGCTGGGTAACAAAGATCACAGCATTTAGCACTTTCTTCTTTCCTCCCTGAACAAACCTTTGCTCCTAAAAAGGAGAAGTCAAGGGAGTAAATGGAATGAGGCCAGAGCTAAGGAGATGAGCTCTTAATGGACTGCAGTGTGTCACATTTCCTAGGTCTGGGAACTCCGCTCCGCAGGTTACAGCTGCAGACGATCCTCTCCAAAGAGCAAGCTCCCCATTAGCTCCCCTCCTGCTTTCAGGAGGTTGAGTGTCGCCTCCTGCCTGAGACCAAGTGCAGAGCGCCTGAGGCTTCGTTGTGTCCATTGTACATCTGAACACCGACCATGAAAGTGCAAGGAATGAGCCCCCTAAATACAGCTGACTTTCCACAAGTGCTGGAGGGTGGAATGAGATCTCAACACAGACTCATTGGGTTTCAGATGGTGGGTACTGATTCAGCTTCGTGGAAACCAGGGATACCTTGCACCCCATGGAGCCTTCAGCAAGCTGCCTCTGCAGTTGGTTGCCCTTCTCTATTTGGTTTGGGGAAACTTTGGAAATTAAGCCTGAAGAAATAGACAGGATCGTTGCGCTTTTTACACACCTTGAGTATAGTGCTGGCTCCCCAGAATTGTTCTGGAATGTTCTAGAAGTTCTTTCTGCTCCACCCCTTTTAAGGCTTTGCTCAGATATCTTCACCCCAGTCAATCTTATCCCAAACACCCTATTAAAATACCACCTCCTGTCCATTCTGGCCTGCTTGGTACCTTCTTACCCTGAACACTTTTGTTTTAATAGCATGTATCATATTCCCAAATACCATGAAAATTTTGAGCTTTGGTCTGTGGTTTATTTCTGATCCTATCCCACATAGACAGGAAGTTGTCTGCTGTGTCCACTGCTGGCATCTGGGACAGCCTTCGGCATAGAGTAGGTACTAAGTAAATACAGTCTAAGAAGGGGTCATAAAGGGCAAATCAGTGCATCTGGCCCTTCCTCACCTGGGTATCTCTGTTTTGTTCAGCTTCTTCCTACACCTCGTCTTGGCTCCATTTGCTTCCCACCTAACAATTTCTTTCAAAGAGAAACATAGGAAGAAATCACACCGAGGCCCCCTGCCCTTTTTCTAAGATTTTAACCTCCTTCTGCACACCAATCCTTGCCTTGATTAGACCCCACGGAGGGCACACAAAAGGCCCTCTGTCAATTTCTTGAAAGGAAACCAGGATAGGACTTGAGATGTTATTACTGGTTGGGTGGCACCATGTCCGAGCCAGGAGAGAATGTTGTGGGAGTGGAGTGAGGAGTGACGCTCACATCTGATTGTCCCTGGTGGGGTTGGGGTTGTGGGGCAGCAGGAAGCTCCATGGACAGTGGAGGGTGGACACAGACCAGCCAGTGTCCCTTGATGGGCCAGGATGGAAATGAGCAGATGCTATGGATTTGGCAGTTAGGGAGATGCCATTATTGTATTTTCAGCCAAACAGAACTACTCAAAGATGCCTTGTCCATCTAAAAATACTAGAAAGGGTAAATATAGTCCACTCATTACTGTGCTACACACTGGCCCGTTTTCACATCTGTAGAAAGGAAAACATTATTTATTCTGGAAAAATTCATTCACAGTCAATATTTACCTCTAGAATTCTCCTCCTCTAGGAAAAAACTAATTATTTTAAGCAAAAAAACAAAAAGAAAAATAAACCTCTCTCCTTTCTATACATATATTGCAGCTTCAATTTGGGAGCACATAGTACATAATATCAAATATCAATGAAGTTTTCAAATTTAATTTATATACAGAAATACCTTGTGATGGGCTCTCCACATGCTAGCACAGGGAATTTAGTCACCTCAAGTTGTCATTTATAGAAGTCATCTGCAGTGGAATGAGAATCCATGGGAAAAGGTACCACTCAGGGTCTGCAGGGACAGTGCCAGAGTTCTGAAATGACGCCAATTCTTCTCATGATTTAAAAAAGGTTTCCATGATGTTTTAGGACTTGTGGCAAAAAATTTAGTGCTGTTTATGAAAAACAAACAGAAAACCTTTCCAGCTCTACCGGACAAGATCCAAGATGTGTACCAGTTTATCGTCATGGATACAGTGATGATGATTTTGAAAGGACTTGTGTGGACAAGTCTGTCAGCTTATTTCTCAATAGATGAGAGACCCAGATGAGCAGGAAAATCCATAAATGGTCTGTTCCCAGACCCTGAAGGACTGGTGGGCTCAGGAATCAAGGTGATATGACCAGAAGACTAGTAAGCCCTGTCCTAATGGTGGGGCCGTTTCCTACTATGCAAGGACCCTCCATACATCCTCCCAGGAGACCGATGAGCCCCTGCATTTAGCCAGTCAGGTTTAAATTTGCTTCCTTCCAGTAGTAGGTGACCCAAGGCCTCTCTGCCGACCACCCTCCCTGCCAGCATGGCCCTGAATCTGCCCTTCCCTAGTCTCTGGTCCTGCCTCTGTCCTTGACAGGACACTGACCCTTTAAGCTGCCCTCTCCCTTCTCTCCCTCATCTGAACCTCTCCCTCTCCTCCCTGCCTACCTGTATTTTCTTTTCTTTTTTTTTGAGACAGGGTCTTGCTTTGTAGTTCAAGCTGGCCCTGAGCTCAGCCTCAAACTCACATCACAGCAGTCCTCCTACCTCTGCCTTCCAAGTGCTAAGATTACAGGCATGAGCCACCATGCCCGGCACTGTGGTATGTGGTACTGGTTGCTATTGGGCGTGAGTCTCCACACTCAGTATTGCATGTGGTTATGGGGATCGAACCTGGGCCCTTGCGCTTGCAAGACAGGCGCTGGAACCACTGAGCTAAATCCCCAGCCCATATTTTCTGAGAACATGATTTTCATAGCAACCCAATGATATAAATTACATCCCATCATATAGAGAGGAAACTGAGTCACCAAGGTTGCACAACCTGCAAAACTAGCACAGCTTAGTGATGAGTTCAGAATCTGAACCCAGGCAGGAGATGTAAGTGCTCGTGGGCTTAGCTACATCATGATACTGCTCAACACTTCCTGTTTGTCTGAAAAAAAAAAAAAATAAGAGAAACCCTCTTGTCATGGTCCCCACTTTCCATGGCTGCTCTGTCTACCCTTTGTTCTGAAGGTCTTGACCCGGCCTTCATGTCCAGTCTTTGAGGTGACTTCACAGCCCCTCCTTCTATGGTCCACCCTCCCTGTGGAGCTCAGACCTCAGGTCTCCTCGGTCACAGAATGGCTGCTATTCACAGTTCAGCCATGATTTCAGTGTTGTCATTACCCGAAAGAGCCCCTCCAGCTCTCCTATACCTGTGACTTCGCTTCTTAGGAGACCCCAGGACAAGCCGCCGGTGCTGCCTTCCTCTGGCTAGCTGTGAGCTCTCTGCCGGCAGAGGCGCGCTGTCTCTGGGCTCTGATCCACGTGCCCACTATATGGTGCACCCCTAACATGCACTAATGGACGCCAACTGCAATGGCACTCGGGGCCTCCAGACTTAGGGCGCCGCCCCCAGGAAGTCAGTGGATATGAGTTGAAGACTTTGTTTTCCTCTTCATCTTTGCTTTCTCTGTGAGCTCCTGGCCCACAAGTTATTAAGTGGAAGTGTGGAGAGCTCGCATGATCAAAAGCATGTATCATAGTCAGAGGAATCCTGGCCCCCCAGTACCCCAAGAACCTCGAGGCAGCCAAATGCTTGTCACATGCAAAGCCTAGGGAGAAGGACCACCTGGACATGGCATAAGCAGATGCACACCTTGTCTTACAGCTTCCTGTTTCGCTCCTGAACTTGCTCAAGTGGATTCATAGACAGCATGCTGGGAGCAGCACGGTGATGCCCCAGGTGTCTTCTGCAGGGCATGCATTCTACACGGGGACTGTGTGGTGGAGTTGGCCTCTCTGCCGACATCTGATCTGTGCCCTGCAGCGAGCCCTAGAAGCCCCTTCTAACCTGTCTGTGGGTTTTTGGTCCTCACAGCTCCTGATGGTCCACCTCAGGAAGTCCACCTGGAGCCTATATCATCCCAGAGCATCAGAGTCACCTGGAAGGTAAACCAGTTGGCATTTCTGTTCCTGCCACTCTGGCCTGGGGGTGGGGCTGCCGCGCTCCTGGGAGCTACTGTCACACCAGGACGGCGGTTCTGCTTTGCTATAGTCAGACCACTGGCCCTTCGCCTATGTTTCACTTCACTTGTGCATTGCTCAATGATCAGAATTCGCTGTGAGAAATATGTCTCCTGGTGATGCTGCCATTTGTGTGAACGTCATAAAGTGTTGTTGCTCAAACTAAGACAACCCTGACATCACCAGGCAATAATCACCATGGCCGGTGCAGCCCGTCATTAGCCAAAACATGCTTGTGAAGCCTTTGAGCGTACTCGGACCCCATTTGAACCTCTTCCAGCAGACTCTCCACCTCCAGAGATTGAAGCTGCTGCCTGTGACAATGGTACCTCCGCTCGGGGTCTCAGGTCTCATCACGATTCTAATCACAAGCCAAATTGGACAAGGAACACATCACATTTCTCATGAGGCCATCATTGAACCTGATTGTTGAATTTGACTGAGTTCTTGTACAACTTGGTTTGTGACCAGAATTGTGGAAAGAATCAAATTTGTGAACCAAGGTGCCAGGATATGTAATTACAGTTATTATGATGATGGTGGAGGTGGGGGCTGTTATATTCAGTCAGGGTGGCCACAGCCCGTCCCTTGCTGACATCCCTAACTCTGCTCTTTGACTTCATCCAAGGGAAACCTTCTCCCTAATCGTGTCTCTGAAGTGACAAAGCCCACGCAGGAGGCCACCCACCGGGCTGGGCTAAACTAGCTGTGTCCCCAGGAGACCCCCACTGCCTCTCCAGTGGCATGTGCTCTGGAGGCACCTCTGTCCTAGGAAGTGTCCCCCAGAGCAGGTGGCCCAGGGAAGCTCCACATGTGCTGTAGTGGCCAGACACAGACCTGGCTTCCAGAGCAGACTTCCTTTGAAGGAAGTGGTACTGCCTACACGCTGGAATGGCTCATCACAAGCCAGTGCTTTGGGCACCTGCTGGGGAGAATTCCTTGGGGTTCAGCTACATCTGTGGCCAGAGTCCCTTTTCCTGCCGAGCTGCGCCTGACCTCTGGTGCCAGATTTCTTCTACAGCTCATGCACGGCCTTTTTACCTTCTCACTCTGCTCAGTGTCCAGTGGAAGGTAAACAACGGTCACTGTGAGGCCGTCAGATCGGACTTGTAACCACTGCAAACCTCGGCCAGGAACCTGCACGCATGCACGCGAGTGTGTGTGTGTGTGTGTGTGTAGTGTGAGCACTCACATACATGTGCATGTGCACATGCTGCATGGGAGTGCTTCCCTCTCAGTCCAGCTGGTTCATCGCTGACCACTGTCTGTAATAAACAGTTTTGAGGACGCAGTTCATCCAGCAGCCCTGGCCGTCCTCCAGCCCTCACCTGTGCTCTTTACAGAGGGGCCGCCTGTTTGGTGAGTGCCTCCTCTTGGTGAGCACTACACACCTAGCGGAAGAAGGACTGAAGCGAGCTGTAGCCCACACGCGTCCTGGTCAGCAGCACATGCAGGGCGCAAAGTGCTCACCCAATCCTCATGAGACAGACTGGCATTTCTCCCGCTCTCTCTGCTCCTTCTTTTGCATTCTGCTGCTGAAAAACACAAGGAATCACTGTGGTCTCAAAAACTCTGGGCCTTGCGCACAGTGCCTGCAGCATAGGTGGAGCTGGAGGCCGCAGTGAGGAAGCCAGTGGTTACTCTCTTGGGGCCCTGAGGATGAGGGCTGGGCTGTTCCCAGCTGGGCGGTCCCGAGCTGGACGATGGCACCGTGTACCAGACACAGTGCCCTCTGCCATCGTGCAGTGCAACCCACACCAGCTGAGCTCGAGGGCGCACTGCAGCCTGGCCCACGGGCATAACCAAACTCAAAGGCGTCACTAGTACAGGCAGAATCTGTGTGTATGAGAGCGAGGCGCAGCTTCGGCATAAAGACCCATCTGTATTTTGTGTGAAGCAACTGATGAAGAAGGAGAAGGGAAGATATGAAAAAGTCAGAGCCAGCGTCAGCTCCAGGAAGAGCAGGAGAGACAGCAAGGGCGGGCATCTGGGGAGCAGGAGCCCAGGGCGAGCCTCGCGCTGTCACTGGCCAGCTGACCAGCGGGGCTGGGCAGAGCTCCTGACACCTGTAGACAACAGTGACAGGGAATAGAGAAACTGACAACATCCAAGGTTCGGGGACCAGGAGCTACCTCTCCAGGGTGGCTCAGCGCTCTCCACAGTCCACCCACTTTGTTAGCCAAAAAGAAGCACGGGGGTCACAGCAGTGTCCACCGCCCGGATGGGCACTTCTGCCACCCTGGGTAGAGACTGCAGCTTCACTGCCCTCCTATGAGGAGCGCTTTGAGACAGGACCTCCCACTAGACATCAGCCCTTTTTATTTCAACTAATGTTTTTTTCAACAAAGAGAAGTTTCATATTTAAAATGTTTTGAGTCCAGCAGAGACTGTCCATGGGGCACAGAACACAGACCAACCCCCTCCAGGGGTCCAGGCTGTGACCCCACACAGGGCCTATCTCCACCTTCCCTGCATGGTGCTGCCTCTCTCCTGTCCCTGCTGTCACCTTCTTCTCTGTCATTGTCCTCTTCACATGTGGGGTCAGCTCCCCAATCCATTCTCACCACCGCTGCAGGCACACATAAGTGTCTGTGAAGACAGATTGGGCTCCATGTCCAAGTGCCACACTCACGGGTTTGCCGTTGCCGGTGCCCTGTGTTATTTCCCATGCGTCCCTGCCACTGCCCTGTGAATTCTGCATTCCTGTTCACCTCGGGTCCCAGTGGTGCTTGTGGCATGTCCTTGAGGGAGCACGGGCTACATACAGAGCAGGCATGAAGAGCTCCAGAGACGGGCTTGGCATCATGTGGCTCCAATGCACCCATGTTCAGGGTAGGCCTGCTATGAGTGCCCACTGTGGAGAGCGCTCCACACCCCTTGGGCCAACCACATTGCATGGGGGTGTCTACCATAGCTAGGAGGCCCAGGGCAATGTGTCTGTGACAGTTTTGTGGGATACCAGCACCTGCTTGTCCTACATGCTGTCCAAGGGTCTTGTGGTGCCCAGGACGAAGGTGCAGATGAGATTCCTAAGGTTTTCATATAGTTTGATTTAAATACAGAAAGCAGTGCTTTCACAGGACAAGAGACTGTGAGTATGTCTGAAAAAATGACAATAATCATAGGTAATGAAGGTTCATTCTCTAACTCCTGCATCATGCCCTGAAGAAGTGTTTTCTTAAGCACACAGTTCACTATACTACACTATATAGGTTGTTTCTGACTTGAACTCAGAAACTGAAAACCACAGAGCCCTGATAATGTACATCTGACACAGTGCCTAAAATCATACAATTAAGCAATTGTCTGTGGTTTCAGAAAATTCAATTTTTGTCCTGCAGCAGTACCTGTCACCTTGGCTCATGGCCAGTCTCAGAATCATTCACCTCTTTGTATACAAATCAAGGGTAGTTTGATCACTGGCCATTTGTCCCTGCTCTTGTGTGTGAGTGTGTCTGTGTGTGTGTGTGTGTGTGTGTGTGTGTGTGTGTGTACACGTACTTGCAGCACCATGACTCATAAAATAAAACCTTTGTCATCTATAATATTTAATTATCTTGAGCATCCAAACCTTCATCCAAGGAAGTAGAGGGTGGCGGAGGACTTCTCTATCGATGCCATTTTCTGCTGTCGCTGTTTTCCTCGTGTTTTTGCTTCAAATGAAAAATCTTCGTAAAATCACAGATTGTCCTAAAAATGAGCCAGAATACTGTGGTGCTGACTCTTGTCAAACTGATGAGCAGAGGGTCCTGGGAAGAGCTCTGAGCTTCCGGACTCATTCAGAGCAGACTCTCGCCATCCACCCAAAAACTATTTCAAATGGGCAAAACTCTCCTTTAGAGTTGGAGAACAGAGGTGTGATCTCCGTATCGTTAAACTGGAGTGTTCAGGGATCTAAGGAAACTCAGTAATCTCAAAAGCACTTGTAGCCAGTATGCAACACCTCTGCCCCCCCCACCTACTGCTGTTGGGACATCATTACCACCTGCTGCTTTTGGGGGTCTCCAAAGTAATGGCTGCGTATACTGCAGGCTCTGCTCAATGCCACCATTCAAGGTCTATGTGTACAGACATAGCAGGAGGATTGGAGTGGCTGGTCCTTATTTTTTTTTTAATTTATTTGTGTTTTTGCAGTCTTGGGGGTTGAACCCACAGCCTTTACACTGAGCTACATCCCCAGCCCTTCTCTTAGTTACTTTTCTCGAAACTGGGACAAAATACTCAACACTCAGTAAGGGAAAGGTTTGTGTAGTTCACAGTTTGGAGAGGTTTCAGTCCATGGTCAGCTGGCTCCAAGCAGGCTAGCGTGGCAGGGGAGAAGGTGGCACAGTTCACAGAAGGCAGAAGGAGGGCAAGCAAGCAAACCAAGGGCCAAGGCAGGCCTCGCTGTGCCTTACATGGTACCTGAGCTACTGGGACTAGGGTGGGGCCAGGCCAACCAGTGGACTGATTTACTAGTCACACACCCTTAATCCTACACCACACCCTCTAGATCCTGCCACCAGACAAAGCCCCTCCCATGTCTGCATGAAGCTTTAGAAAATGTCTAGACACAACTATGTCTTCTTTATTTTTCATTTTGAGATAGGATCTCACTAAGTTGTCCAGGTTGGGGTTGAACTTGTGGCCCTCCTCTCAGAGTGCTAGGATTACATGTGCGCGTTGCTCTTAGATGTAAGAATTCCAAGAAGGAAACAGGGCAAGAGATGCCCTGTGTGGCCGCATAGGCTTGCTGAGGGCAGCAGAGCTGTCTGTGTGCCCCTTTCTAGGACTTGCCCCCATCCCCTCACTCTGGTGCAGACACCAAGGTTCCTGTAGTGGAGAGGAGAGCACCTCAGTGTCCAGGCAAGGGCAGGGTGGATGGCCATGTGGGACAGGCCCTTGAGTGAGCCTGTCTAGGCCTTTGCTCCCCCTGCCCCTGTGTTTGGGTAGAACATGCCCACACCACCGTCCACAGGGGTCTTCAAGGCCCAGGATGGCATCCTTGGCTCAGTCTTGACTCTTCAGCTCCCAGGCAGAGCAGGAGCAGCTGCAGCGGCGGCTGGTCCTCCAGGAGAGGCCACTGGGCTGCTCATCTGACCCTCACAGCTTGCAAAACCCTTGATCTCTTATTTGCTCATTATTTATAATGTGGGTTCTCATACAAGAGAAACTGTGATATTTAACTTGCTGTGCCTAACTTACTTCACTTAACATCAGGATCTCATCAAGATCTCAATGGATATTTCCTGCCCTCGACTTGAATTTATCCTTCTTTATGGCAGAGTAGTGCTTCACTGTGCATTGATGTCACTCCCCGAGTGAGGCACCTCCCACATCCCTTGCCATCTGTAAGTACCCCCCGAGGACCAGTGCCTGCAGACACTACGTCCTCCCCAGCTCTTCCCCAAGCCAGGTCTGCACAAAGACCCACCTCCCTGAAGGCTGCTCTGAGCCCCTCTTGAGTGGCTGGGTGGGCTCTGCGTCCATCCCTCAGGACCCCTATTGGTCTAATGGCT
The DNA here is from genome assembly GCA_004026965.1 of Petromus typicus. Classification (NCBI taxonomy): domain Eukaryota; kingdom Metazoa; phylum Chordata; class Mammalia; order Rodentia; family Petromuridae; genus Petromus; species Petromus typicus. Next base: position 208,312 of record PVIR01000106.1, on the reverse strand, counting down.
TTGCCTCCAGCATGGCCCTGGCTAGGAAGCCCCCACCTGAGGCTCAGGCGGAGCTCTTGCTCAGGCAGTCCTCTGCCCAGAAAGGGTCTCCCATACGCGAAGGCCAGCGTCCTGCCCGCCTGACCCCTGACCACTGCAGGCCCAGATCACAGCCTGGGCGGAGCAGGTTCAAGTTCATGTCTCTTCCCTCCAATGCCCTTGTTCAGAGCTGGTAGACTCGAAGTCCACAGACACCTTGTGTGGATTTGTAGGAATCTAAAAGTCACCTACCATCCCGGAGGAGGGCACAGTTCTGCAATACCAGCCTTAGGCGGCTTCAGTCCCCAGGCACATCCGGCAGAGGCCATGGCCTACAGGGGAGGAGGCCAGAGGGCACCGGCCGCACAGGCAGGGCTGTGGCTCCTGCCTGGACCTGTTGCCTGCTGGGGTCACTGTAAGATGAGCACCTCACATCACTGTTTTGCTGGGGCTGCAACAGGCAGATTCAGAAGGACACAGGAAGCACAGCTGCTTCCAAACTGTGCAGATAAACTGACACAGTGCTGCTGTTGTCATGGAGATAAAAGAGGAGGGATTTAGAGGCTGGAGCATGGCCCCAGGAGGGGTCAGGCAGGGAGGGAGGGGGAAGAGTGCGAGGGCTCAGTACTGTCCTACGAAGGTGAGAGTGCGATTTGGCGTGCAGCTGGGAGTGACCCTTCCGGAGAGCCATAGATGAGCCACAGCAGCTCCTAGGAGGGAGCCCACACAGGGACCCAGGGACGGGATGAGACCTCACCGCGAAAGCTGTCTGTAAGCACGACAGTTTCTGTGCAGAAGGAACTCGTCTGGTCGAATTCTTGAACACAGACTAGAAGGCCATCCTTGGTTTATGTTGATTTTTCTCCCTGCGTTTGATTCGTGGAGTCCTCTGATCCACAGGAAGACGAAGCACCCAAAGGAGCTTTCCTTGGTGAGATCACTCTTAAGAGGCACCGAGAGCAGCTCTCTGTCCGAGTTCTTGGAAGGACCATGCACATGGCTCCTGTGCCCAGCGAGGCCCAGGCAAAAAGGCTGTGCCCTCCGGTGCTATCTGGACAGGCCGCCTTTCTATGGCTCAGCTAAGGGATGTCCCGGTGGGCTGCTGAGCTGTCCTTCATTGCTGTGAGCCCACCCTCTGTGAAGGTGTGGTCATGGGTGTGAGTCCCGCCTCCTCCTCTGACTTCACCTGCCATCCACAGCCTGTTGCCTGGTTAGACTGAGTGAGCAGCACGATCGACCCAGCCTGCTCCGTGGTCACTTTGGGGCCCTTCATTCGTACATTCGGAACCTCATCCTCTGCCACTTTGACTTGGATGTGATCTGAATAGGTCCACCAGGCAGAGGCCCCCTTTCAACAGGGAGGGGCATGGCCGGGATCCCTGGAAATCTTGCACTCTGGGAGCTTGGGGTCGGCTGGCTGTAGAGCTACATTGACTCTGGAAATGGCCCCAGAGAGCACAGAAGTGACTGAGGGGTCCCTGGAGCCCAGGGGAAGGAGAGGCACTTGCTGGGGGCCTCAGGGAAGGGAGGTAGCTGCAGAGCTGCAGGAGAAGGAGGATTCTTTCCTGGAAGCTGTGCGGGGCCCCCAGGCATCTAACAGGGGCTTGTGGGAACTGGGACAGAGCTCAGGTCCACAGGGGCTGCATGGTCTGGACAGCGAGGCTGCAGCCAGGCAGGTCCTCAAGAAATGTGTCTCCTCCAACATCATGCCACCCAGGTTCAGCATGTTTCAAGATCCAACCTGCCCTTGCTTTTTTTCCTCCTGTCCAACCACTGGCTCTGTTTGCTTGGTTTCCTAAAAACAAATAATTGTTTTTTTACTGATTTTACCAGTTGTCCATCAGCGCTAGCAGTGGCCTCGGAGCAGTGTAGAGATGTTTTTCTTGTTCAAGCAGCTTCCCCTCACCCCTCACCCTGGCCTGGCCTCCCGCATTGCACAGAGGCACAGGCGACAGTCAGAACCGAGTCAGCTCCTCGGGACTCATCCTCGCACTGGGACCACCAAGCCTGGAGTAGTATGAAGCCCGCTGCTGGGCACACAGATTAACATGTCTGCACCAATGCATACATTCACCCCCCAGGACCACCACCCAAAACCAGACAGCACCCCAATGTCCCTCTTCTAACATACAAAATTCTTGCATTTACGGACTTTCGAGAAATCTGTTTTTCAGAGATAGCCTCAATTTTATCATTAATTTAAACATCTCAGAAAATTAAATCTGTATTTTATCTAGAAATTAGCTTTGCCTGACAGAGTGAGAATTTTTGTTTGCTTTCGTGCATAAGCGTCAAGTACTTCTTGTCATCTGTTAAGTTTTCCTTCAATTGGAAAGACTTGATTTCTATGACTGCAGACCTCAGTGGGCTTCAACAAAGGACAGAAGGTGTCTGGATTGGGGACCGAGTCTCTTCTGACCTAGAGAAAGCGGCCTCAACCTCACCGATAGTGTCTCGTGCACATGTACGAAGGTGAAGGCCGTGCGGACGGTGGCACGAAGGTGTAGAGGGAGGAGAGCAAGGGCAGAGAAGGCAAGGGAAGGGTGCAGCAGGCAGAGGAGATACTGGCAAGGCAGAGAGGATGGAAGGGGGCTGGAGGCGGGGACGGAGATGGCAGAGACGCTGGCATGGTACAAAAGGTAGCCGAGGGGGGTGATAGAGGAAGTGGAGAGGAAGCAGGAGTAGGAAGCTGATGGACAGATGCTGATGGCCCTGTAAGAGGTCGGTGCAGAAGGAGGAGACGGTGGGGTGGGGCAGTGGAGCAGTGGCCCTGATGACAGTGACGGGGTGGCGGTCATGTTGGTAGAGGGCCGGTGATGGGAGTGGTTATGTGGTGGTGGTAGAAATGGTGACGTTGCTGGCAGAAGTAGAGGTCTACAGGTCAATGCAGTGAAACATGGCAGTGAATTGCAGGGGTGACTGACATAGTGAGTGTGGTGATAGGGTTGGCACTGGTGGTGACTCAGCTGGGATGAAGGCAGAGACGCTGTTGGTGATAACAGGAAAGGCAATGGTCTTGGTAATACTGAAGGCTGTGATAGTGTTGGTGAAGATGCTGGAAAAGATGGCATCATGATGGCAGCCATGGTGTTGGCCGTGGTGGGGACTTGGGAGTGGGGCAGTGTGGCCTTGGTAGAGGTGGTGAATGAAGTGCTAGACACTGGCTGGTGGTGTTGGGAGCCATGACTGACTGAAACGGGTGCGTAGAAGTAACCTCAGCACACTCCATTCCTAAAAACAGCTTTACCACAGCAGGACCCACACCCGTGGCAGCCGCCGTCTGCAGCTTAGAATCGGTGATGCTCAGCGCACTCACAGAGCTCCGCACCATCACCGCCCTCTCATTCTTGAACATTCTCACCACTCTGCAAGGAGGCCTCACGCCCATAAGCAGCCGCCCCCCATCCCGTTACCCTTGAAGACTGTCCCGGCCTCTGGGCTCGGTGCCTGCTGCCCACGAGGCTGAAACTGGCTGCTCCGCGCCCAGCCCAGCGGCCTGCATCTCAGCCAGAGCTGTGTGGAGTAACGATGCCTCTCATGGTCGGTCTCTCCAAAGCTGAGGTCGAAAGAAAACTGGAGGAAGCCACTATTTGCTCCTTGTGCTAAATACACTCCCAGAGGTACCACCTGTTACATGGCATGGCCGAGGGAGTGATGACAGAAGTCCCATCTCATCAATGGTGGCTGCGATGTGGAGTTTGAAAATGAGACAGTCATCCACTTCCGGGAGTTCAGTCCAATAACCAAACTTAGAAGCAGAATCTACATGACAAAGACTCTTAACCCGGTACTTGTGGGGAAAAAATTAGGAAGTGACATTGTCCTCCTCAAAAATTAAGATAGTTACATAAAATCCAACATCAATATGAAGAATGTAAACTTTAAAGACCATGAGGTAAAGATAGAGATGTGATCATATGAAATAATAAAAATCAGACATAAAATTTTACAAACTATGAACACAGAAATATGGAGGAAAATATTTCATTGTAGCTAAGCAGACTGAAATGTATTAAAATGTGAATAAAATTATTCTTTTATGCAATAGGTTTCAAAGGATGCAACAGACAAAATAACTTTTTTCTAGAATTAGGGAGCTAGAATTAATTGTTATAAGAAAACAAGGTAAAAAATGTTCTTGTTAACAAAATATTGAAACCGAATAGAAGACAAGCAGCTGTGTGTGGTGCTGGGGGGTCTGCTTGTGGTGTGTTATGTGTTCCCACTGGGAGGAAGGCGACTTTTCACCTTTTGCTGGGGACCTCGGCCTGGGGACCCGCCAGGCTGAGGCTGCAGCGCCACCCACCCAGCTGTGCAGGGTGAGCTCAACCAGTAGTGGGCATCTACACTGCCTTCTTGACTCGGCCTTTGGTGCCTCTGCCTCACCCACTTGGCTGATGGCCATGAACCTGATTTCTCAACTGGCACCGTATATATATGAGTCACACTACATTGGACATTAGGAAACTATGAGAAATTTGTTGGTAAATTTGACTCGTAGATGACTTTTGCAAGGAAATTAGTTGTATCAATTACTGTTAATTATTAATTCACATACAAGGACAGATCCTTAGGTAGCTTGATTGTGATTCGAGCACCGTGGAGGCTCACCAGTCTTGATCCCTGCCATGGCTACGGCAGGAGTGCCCTGTGTGCCCGCACTTGCAGTGCCAGGTCATGGCCATCTGCCGCTGCTGCCCAGTGGAGAGCGCCCTCCTGCTGCTTTGCTGGTGGACCTGGGCTGGACTTCTCCCTCCCTACACGCATCTTTGCACGTAGGCCATGGTTTCCTGGGAAAGACCAACGAGCCAGCCTAAACTGTCCCACCTCAACCAGAGGCCCGATCTCAGGGTCAGAGCACAGCTGCCTCGGCCTCCGTGAAGCAGCTTCGCCTTCCATCAGGGCCCATCCTCCCCCAGGGACAGGGTTGGTCTGGGAGCTCTCAGCGCAGGGCCTCCTGGGCCGCCTAATTCCCTGCGGTCCCTGCACCAAGCTTCCCACAGACTCGGGCTCCAGGGCTCTGCTCTGTGTAGTGAGGAAGCCGGCCCTGCCTCTGGGGACCTTCCTACAGGCAGACAAGTCAGGAGTTGAGAGTGCAGGTCGTAGGTGTCACGTCTGCTCCCAGCCACTGCTTATACCTGGGTGGCCTACGGGGAAACTGAGGCTCACAGCAAGCCCCAGCACACACACCAAAAGCTAGAGACGGTGGAGCCATACACAGTTAGGAAGGGCTGGGAGACTAAGCCAAATGTTTCAGTCCCCCAAGGTTAGCCAGGATCTGAGAATACAGTAGACAGAAAGTGGCAGAAAAACATGCATGGCTTTTACCAAGGCATACCATATGATGGCGCTATTTTTTTTATTGGTCACTGTTGTTCATCTCCTGCTGAGACTAACCTGTAAACCGAACTTCACCATAGGTCGGAGCATCGGGACACATCCCGTCTAGGCAGGTTGCAAAGCTCTGGTTCTGGGGCCCCTCCTCCCTCACAGGGACCGTGTCTGGGCTGCCATCCTGTCCTGCCCAGGCCCTTCTTCATGCCACTCTCCCGAGCTGTGGGAGGATCCCATGCGCCTTCTGGTGTCCTCAGCCTGCTCCTCTCTGCCCCACTTAGGCGCCCAAGAAACATCTGCAGAACGGCATCATCCGCGGCTACCAGATCGGGTACCGGGAGTACAGTACGGGGGGCAACTTCCAGTTCAACATCATCAGCATCGACACCACGGGCGACAGCGAGGTCTACACGCTGGACAACCTCAGCAAGTTCACGCAGTATGGGCTGGTGGTGCAGGCCTGCAACCGCGCCGGCACAGGCCCCTCTTCTCAGGAAATCATCACCACCACGCTGGAGGACGGTAGGTCCCGGGCCAGTGCCGCGCCTGCGCCCGCCGATGGTCCAGCTGCAGCTGGGTCCAGCACCAGGGTGGGGCTTTTCCCCAGGGGACCAAAGGACTGCCTCTCCCTCCCTGTCTCTGCACAGTCCTGGCCAGAGTGCATGGTCAGATTGTGTGAGAAGTTCCCCAAGTCCATGTTTCCATATTCAGTTTCAGTGGAGATGGAGATGAGGGCAGAGGCGTTTGTATCCGTCCACTTGGCCACACAGGGCAGGTGCCTTCCTGGAGGCCAATGGGAGTGTGGGCGTCACACATCTTCTTTTCTCACCCTGCTTCCCTCCCACCCGCTTTTCCATCTCTTGGTCCTCTTCCCTTTCGGAAAAAATATCTGTCTCCTGGCTTCTTATTATCTCTCTTTAATTTCCCTTCTTCATTGATTTATATTCTAGGTTTCTCATATAAACCATGTAATTTTTAAGCTTGCATGTTGATTTATTTCTCTTAACTATGCTCTCAAGGTGCATCCATTTTCCTACAAGTGTCTCTCATTGATCCTTCTTTATAGTAGAATAGTGTTTATTTTTTAGGATTGCTTTCTGTGTTCATTCTGTAACTCGTTATTACGCTTTCTGGAGCAGTGATTGAGCGCCCCCTAGTGGGTAGGATGAATGAACTCTGCGTTCAGAGATAGATCCGTGGTGTCCACTGGACGGCATTGTAGGCAGTGGAAAGGATGGGAGGGGACGTTAAGACCTAGGCTTCCGGGCAATGAGCGGTCCTGTGTTACCCCTGTATAGTCAGCCCCTTTGTCCTAGATTTGAGGAGGCAAATTACGATCTTTTCTGTAATTTCTGGCAATCATTACAGGACACTCATTTTGATGACCAGAAACTTGAATATTAGAATTTTATTTGCACTTGATAAGTCTTTGCAGTATTGTTAAACACACCTCTTGGGTCTTTGCTTCCGTGGTGTTTCCATTAAGATATGTATTTCAGTCAATATTTTGCACCCTCTCAGCTATAATATTTAAGATTTGTAAAATACAGCAGACATTCTATTCTGTCCCTAATTTGCCTTTCCACTAACAAAATACTATAATACTGTGTTTAGAAAGGGGGTTCAGGGAATAAGGTGGTGAAAAGTGAGTATTTCAGCTCATCCACACTTTTCCATAGACTCCTGGTTTGTGTCAGAAGTCCTAGCTGTGGAGAGACGCAGTCAGGGTGAAAGCAAATGTAACCGAAGCAGCCAATTTCAGTCACATATGAAAATAAATCAGATGAGCCCTGGTCTCCTGTTCAGGTCCCCAAAAGTGAAGCGATTGGAAATCCATTATGACAAAGCAGGGCCTCGGGATATTTTACCAATGACTGTAGTGTTTGTTTTCTTCCCCTTCGAATCAAGCCTTATCTTTTCTTTCTCTGACATACTAGAATATCAGACTATGTGCAGATCTGGTACCTCCTTGGCAAGGAGACCACCTGCTGTTCTGACAGACTTCTTACTTCATTCCAGTGCCCAGCTACCCCCCTGAAAACGTCCAAGCCATAGCGACATCGCCAGAAAGCATCTCCATCTCCTGGTCCACACTCTCCAAGGACGCCCTGAACGGGATCCTCCAGGGGTTCAGGGTCATCTACTGGGCCAACCTCATGGACGGAGGTAAGAGGGCGCGGGCAGGGCAGGTTCTTCTCCTGTCTCCCGTCTAGAAGGCACACACAGCTCCCCGAGGGCAGTCCCAGCGTAGGAGGCGGCAGCTGTGAGAAAGTGAGACCTTACTTCTGCGTTCTGTGTCAAGGCCGCGGGCAGCACGCATTCACCCTATTGAGACCAGCCCTGTGATATGTGTCCTGTGCACACCTGGGAAGGGTGATTTTCCCTGAGAGGTGTGTCAGTCTCTCTTCGGGGCTGGAACTCCTGGCACCTGTCACTCAAGCAGAGAGGTTTATCAGGCTCAGTCCATGCTCACTCTGAGGCAGGACGTGTGGCAGTGGGCCCTGTCAGAGGAGAGCTGCTCCTGGCACAGCGGGCAGGATGCGGGGTGAGGGAGGAGCAAGAGCAGGTGGACCTTTCCAGGCTGGCCCCCGGGACAGGACCGTGTCTTCTGCCCAGCAACACCTCCAGCAGCAATCCAGCCCTGACGCCTCTGAAAATCCACTTGCCTTCCCAAAGTCCTGGTGGTGACACCAAACCATAACCAGGAGCCCTGGAACCCAGCCCCACAGGCAGGTACAGCATAGGCCAGAGGCTCTGGGCTCCAGCCCTGCACCGCCCACCAAAAGCACAAGCCAGCCCCATTTTTGTCTCTTCTTCGTTTTCTTCCATCTTGCCCTTACTCCTCTCTCCTGCGTGAACCTGTGTGTGTGTGTGTGTGTGTGTGTTTTCAAGTTGTGGGACTAGGACAAAATTCTCATTTGTTTGGGGCAAAACTCAGAATAAGACACTAAGATGTGCTCAGGTAGCATCTGCTGAGGCCACAGCCCTGGGTTGTGACCTCCAGATGGCAGAGGTGGCAGGGGCTGTGTTGTGGAGGTTGAGCAGCCACAGTGGCCACACCCACATCCTCCCTGAGCTCCTGGCCTTCCTGCACCGGGGGCATCTTCCAGCTTCCAGGCAGATTGTGGCCTAGGAGCCCAGGGCCCCGCGCAGGGCCTGGCTTACTCTGACAGTCAGGCTCCTGTCCCCACACAGGTGTCGGGCATGGGGCATTCTGGAGGTCCCGGGATTCATCGGAGCCTCCCAGCTATGCACTGGAGGCTGGCAAGTGAGGAAGACACAGAGGAAGGTAGTACCACAGCCCACAGTGCTCCCCAAAGGGCCACACGTCTTCCTGCGGCCACCACAACTGCAGTGGGAGAAGCTTTCCAGAAAGTGCGGATTTAGAGCGGTGTTGATCTGCAGAGACATCCGGGTTATTGAGAAAGCCAAAAGATGCTCCCCATGTACTTCTGGCTCCTACTCCTCAGCTGAGCAGCCGAGCGGCCTTGCGGGGCCACACCACCCTGTGCTCAGGGCAGGCACTTCCCAGGCCGGGGCCTTTCCTCTGCACGGCCCATGCAGCCCAATCCCTGGTCCTCAACACATGGCAACTGAGAGAACTGTCCCACTGCCCTGTGAGAGAACCACACATACTACATGCACATGTCACTCAGACACTGCACACACTTGCACACCACACATGTCACAGACATCACCAGCCACACACTGCACACTGTGACATACACCTGTGAACGGTGCCATGTGCACATGCACACACACTCACACATGCACGCACACACTGACTGCGGGCTTCCTCCTCCGTGCCAGCAGCTGGCCCAGACACATCCGCGAATATGCACAGGAAAGTGTTTTGTTGTGAATGTGATCAGATAAGGTAGAGCAGGCTCAGCGGAGGAAAGGACAAGTCAAATGTGCTGTGTTTGGTATTTCTGAACTTTTATCACAATCGGGAAGGTAAATATTTTATAAGATGAGGCAGAGCCTGAAATTGCTGAGAGGTCACTTCCTTTGAAAAGTCACTGTTCCCATCTGAATCTACCAAAGCTGCAGTGTTTGGGGCAGTACTGGGAACTGAACCTGGGGCCGCCGCACTGCGGGGCTCCCAGCCCTGTCAGTGGCTCCTGTTTATCAGCAGCTCGTGTCTGCAGTGCGCAGTGAGCACAGACACCCAGAGCCTTTGCGTCCATTTTCTCCCTTCCCTCCCCCTCCCTCTGTCCCTGGATCCCCTTCCCAGCTCCACAAAGTCCTCCTCACTGTTTTCCATCATCTGTCTTCTGTCTTGTTGTCAATCTATTTATACTTTGGGTTTCTCATATAAGAGAAACCATATGATATTGAAGCTTATACATCTGATTTATTTCACTTAGCTTTATGGCTCAAGATGGACCTATTTTCCTACGACGACTCAAGCTCATCCTTCTTTACAGCTGAGTGGTGCTCCATAGTGTGTAAACACCATGTTTCTTTTATCCTTCATCTCTTGATGGCATTGAGGCCTCTTGCAAGACATCGCTGTCATGGCTGGTGCCACTGTGAACCCGGGTGTGCCCAGGTCACTGTGCCACAGAGTCTTCAGCTCCAGCAGGAGCTAGTTGGACACGGTGCAGCTGGTCACATGGAATTCCCAGTTGTAGATTCTGAGGAAGGCCCACACTATTCCACAGGGCTTGGCTATTTATTATTTTGAGTCAAGAGCTAAGTAGCTATGTTGCCCAGGCTGGACTCAAACTAGCAGCCTTCCTGCCTCTGCCTCCCAGAGCGCTGGAGCCTCAAACGCGAGCCACTCTGCCCAGCCTCTGCCTTCAAGCCAAACATGGTGCACCCTGAAATGACGCATCCGCCAGATGCCACCAAGTACACTGTGGGTGTCAGGGCAGCTTCCAGTGTCACTTCCACCCTGTTTTGTTTCCTGCCTTAAAACTTTGTGAGAATAAATACATGAAATCATTTGTTTTGAATATTTTGATAAAACATACTTTCCAGTAATATGTTTGTTTGATTTTATTTTATTCACGGCCTCAACTAAGCAGTGGAGTTCAGATCTAAGACACACATGCAGAGATTAATGTCGGCAGCCGCCGAGACGGGCTGTGCAGGTGGAGACAGATACAGAAAAGTCACGCCGCTGCCTCAGTTCCTCCCCTCCACGTCTGCGTCACCAGAGTCAGTCTTAGGAAGATGCCACCGAGGAGGGGCGAAGGTGTAGACTGAGCTCTGAGTTCCATAGGCCTAGGGGTCGTTTGAGGTGAGGTCCCGCTGCATCAAATCCCTGGTTCAGATAATAAATCAGCCATAGAGGCGCATGAGCCCCCAGATGATACGTACCCAAGTGCCCCCCAGGCTGAGTTTATGAAGCCACTGGCGGGTTCCAGGCTCTCTGTTAAACAGGCACGGAGACCCCTCGACTCTCCCCCTCTCCCTCTGCCAAACTGGCTCGGCTTGCTCTGTGTGTCAGTTGTTTCCCTTTGCAGCCACACCTCTGACACGCACCAGGAGTGGGTGTGTACAGGGCACAGCTGCCTCCTCCCTCCGTCTTTCCATCTCCTGCTTCCTGCTGTACCTTGTGTTTGCTCATCGTTTATACTTTGGTCTCACGCGCTGTTTGCTTGTGTGTCTGACTTGCTTCCCAAGGTCACAGCTTCTCACACCATCCGCCAATGCCCACCACGCTCTCTCTGCTCCCCTGAACCCGGAGGGGCCTCCGGCATCACGGCCAGGTCTCCGTCATCTTCTGGCCCCTGCCCCTCTTGTTACTGTTGTTTCCCCGATGCTGTGTGAGGTGTTTGTGGTGTGTGTGTGTGTGTGTGTGGGTGTGTGTGTGTGTGTGGTCTTTGACATAATGCAGGTGTTTCTATACCAGAAAGATCTTCATGAGTTCTGCATCTAAAGGTTTCCCATTTGCATTTGAGGTTTTCTTCGCAATCTTCACCCCACTGACCTGTCTCAGGGTGACAAAATTAAAGCTGTAACCGGGGCTGGCAGGACCTTCCCTCACAGGGGAAGCTGCCGACCCCCCGGCCTGTCCCTGGCATTCTGCAGGTGTGACAGCCACCTGTGCGAGCCAACGCCTCTCCCTCCAGGACTCCCACACAGTGATCTCACCAGGAGGCCCCTCTGGCCTCTCTCGGAGGCCGCTCCAAACCTTTTCCCCACACAGAGCGCCTCTCCTGGGGTCCTGCCTTCTGTAACCGTTTCCCCTCTCCTCGCTGGCAGGCATGTGACAGCCTAGACCATCTTGTGCTCTTTTAAATTCCCCTTTGATGCTATATCCAGTTTGAACTAGATCTTGCAGTGGCAAAACTTGAACATTTTAGAAAGGCATGCTGAAGTTAGTGCAGTCCCCAAAGAGGTGACTGCTGCAGTCTGAGCCTCAGGATGGGTGTCAGACGGCGAGGGGACCGAAAGAGAAGGGCCAGCAGACCCCGGGCCTCAGCAAGCACAGGGTCTGGCTGGCTGTACATCCCAGCTCCCGGCCAGCCGGCTCTGCCCTGCTGCCCTGAGTCTCCGCAGACCTCAGGGCCTGGCTCTCAGCCCCGTGCCATGCTGCGTCTCATAGCTGTTCTGTGGGCTTATTTTTGGGCCCAGGCTGGCTTCTGAGCCACATCCAGGTGTGTTGGCCACCCTTTCCCACTCTCCAAATGCCCCCTGAGGTGCCCTTGCTACCCAGAAGGCCTCCCTGGGCCATGACCTTCGCCACTCAGGTGTGCAGGCCCCAGCCCTCTCAGCAGTGAGCGCCATTCTGTAGGCGACTCTGCCAGTCCAGGGCCCCCAGGTCAGCACTTGACAGGTACCCCGAGGTTCCCACGTTGCTGGTGCAGGAGAACACTGTGTTCCGTCCTGGAATAGCACTAGCCGATCCCACTCCCGGGAGAAAGCGAGGCATTTTTAGCTTACGCCAAGTCTCTGACATGCCGCTGTCACTTCAGCAGTGATGCTGCCAGGAGTTCACTCCAGGTAAAGGAAGGAGTCTGCCGGGCCCCTCCACTCTGGTCAGACGCACCTGCCCACTTACATATGTAGTTCAGCTTTAGGGAAGAAGCTGGACCGTTGAAGTTGTGTCTGTTTACAGCTGACACGTACAAGTCCACGTCCACCTCTACTGAGAAGTAGCCACGCGGTGAAGCTATTGGTCACATCCATCCATCTATCTACCCTCTAGTCAGTTTCCTCCCTCATGGCATCCAGTCTCAGTTATGCAAAGAGAATGAGTCTGGAGGGGAAGGTGCCTTGCGAGCTAGACGTCTGCCAGGGGCTAGATCTTGCTCAGATGTTTGAGAAGTTAGGGACTTAGAGTACAGGTATTATACAGTAGACGTTAAAAAAATAGCAAAACTTGCACTTGCAGAAGTTTTAAGACAAGGGCTCCCGCGAGGAAGAGGCAGTGTGGTGCTGACCCAAGTCTGCAGCTCTGCATTGCACCAGACCCACTTCCTGGTTCTTTCTGGTGTCCTGGGCAGCTCCGAGACCACATGGGGCAGTGTGCATGCTCAGCTGCACACTGGGCATGCTCACAGGGTGACGCACAGTGGCCAGCGAGGCAGTGTGGGCTACAACCGGCTGTGTCTGCTCTTGCCCTTCAGAGCTGGGCGAGATTAAGAACGTCACCACCACGCAGCCATCGCTGGAGCTGGATGGGCTGGAGAAGTACACCAACTATAGTATCCAGGTGCTGGCCTTCACACGTGCGGGGGATGGCGTCCGCAGCGAGCAGATCTTCACTCGGACCAAGGAAGACGGTGAGTGCAGTTGAGGGGCGGGTGGGGAGCTGCATCCGGCTCAAGCTCCCAGGGTACACCAGGCTCCTGCTGCGGGGCAACAGGCCCACTGTGGGCACTGCGGGAAGCCTGGCAGTGCTCACCCTTCAGTGCACCCCCCAGGCTGCCGCAACCTGGCCACACACAGCGCACCCGGCCACACCCTGGTGTCCAGGCCCAGGCTGCCTGCTTCGTGTGTCCACAGCCCCCCTCATGAGCTCTTTCCAGCCCCCTTCTTCCTTCTCTTCCCCCTCTGCTTCCCCTTCCTCCTCTTCCTCACCTCTTCCCCTTGTCTTCTTTCCCCTTCCTCTGTCTTCTCTTTTCTTTTTATGGCCAAGTATTATTTAAACAAAAATACTCTTTTTCACCAGCTGTCCATGTTTTGCATCCTCTTACAATCACTTTCCTGGCCCCTTAATTACCAACAAAACCTTTGATGATTTCCCTGTGCTGGCCTAGGGCCCATCACACTGTGCCCCTTGAATCGACTGAGAAGTCCCTGATTCAACAGCTCCATGATAATTTGTTAATTCTCCGAAGGATTCACAATGACTCAATAGCATTTCAAATCACCGTTGATGGTCCCTGGCTACTGGTTCTTGCTGTCCCACACAGTTTGGAGGAGGTTGTGCAACTGTACAGTTTTCCTGGAGACACACAGGCGCAGGGGCTGCTTCAGTCTTCTTGCAAGGTCTCCACTCCCCAGGAAGCTGAGGAACATGTCAGCCTCCCTGTGCTGGGACAGAAGAGCTGATGTTTGCAGCTTAGGGGAAAGGGTTATTTTGGCCCCTGGCTTCAAAGGGTCAAGTGCAAGGCAGAACCACTGGGTCGGTAGAAGGGTATAGAGGAGGAAAGCTGCTCGCATGATGGTGGTCAGGATTCAGAGAGCAAAGGGAGGAGTTGGGGACAAGAGTGTGCTCTTCCGGGTCACAGCTCTGTGACTGGCCTCTTCCCAACCAGCCCCTGCTACCAGTACACCCGGCTGTGAGCTCAGCAGTGGATGGCAGCCCAGCCTGCTCCCTGACACTCCACCATTCTGCACAGTGAGGTCTGTGCAGTGAGCCCTCCTCCCTAGCTCAGGCTTTTCTGGAACTCACAGATAGCTGCTCCTGAGATGGGCAGCCTGTGCACTCAAAGACATTGGGCTGCTTCAGAAAACCTGAAATCAAACACAGTGAGGTGAGGAAGTCACTCACCAAAAAAGAATTACAAGGGCGATCAGAATATACGGTCAACTCCTGAACTAAAGGAGCTTATGACAGCGAAGAATAGACTGCTACCAATTCCCTACAAAGTCCTTCTCTTGCATCACACACACACACACCTGTCACTCCAGCCACTCTGCAGCATCTCTGAGCCCCCTCTCCGATGTCTGTATGAGGTATGATCAGAAGCAGTGGACCACTGCTGCCAGCTGTCAGAAAGGTCACTCAGAAAAACATGGTTCCTTGTCCTCATGCACTTTATTCACCAGATATGATATTGTACTGCTGGTTCTTCCCCAAAGTCAAAATGACCATCACAGGGAAACATTTTGAATCAATTCAGGACATTGAAGCAGCCAGGACAGTGCAGCTAAAGATACTCAAGAAAGAAGATCCACAGCTGCTGCAGGAAGTGGCCAGGACACGGAAGAAAGGTGTTCAAAGGAAGGAGGAATATTTTGAGAGGGATCCATGATAGTGTGTCTGTACTGGAACTTTTAAAATTTAAACATTCATGGTATGTTTGATCATGCTTATAATTTCTAAGGAGCCATGACTTAATGTTAAAGTAGTAGACAAGAGCCATACATGTTAGCACCATCCCTGCTGTCCGTGGGGCTGTGGGTACTTACTAAGAATCCGAGTGCCCTCAAAGCAAGATTCCCTGCAGCCGGTCTACATGGAGTCCACGCGTGGAGCCTGAGCTGTGCGGACATGCCTGGCTGGACAGAGTGGGCAGCTCCTCCAGGGTGGGGCTGGGATATTTTTCTGCTTGGCTGAACAGAAACTCAATGTCACTAGGATTACTGTTGAAAGAGTACATTGATCGCCAACATAAATTTTGACATCTGCATTTTTTTACAAGAATGTACAGAGATCCAGCAAGAAACAAAGGCTGTCCCTGCTTCTGTTGATTGGTAATTTGGGATCAATTCATAATCTGTCTCCAATTTTGGAAACCATAAAGTTCCATCTCCGAATGTGACCCTCAGGCCAAATGGGCTTTGCCAATTAGTTTTCCGAGTCCAGAACCAGAATTGGGGGTTGAGATATTGCCTTAGGGTCCACTGCTCACCCAGGATCAGCTGGCGCAAGCTAAGAGTGTGTGGAGCCCACGTCCATGTCACCCAGAGTAAATCAGCACTGCCACAGGGAAGCAGGGTGACTGGGTGGGAGGGAAGCCAGCACGATGATTCGTAGATTGCTCAGACTCATGGAAAAGCCACTGATCTAGCAGTGAGGAGCAGCGGGACCACTCTGTGGGCTCAGTGTCCAGTACAAACAGGTACTTGAGAAGTCCAGAGAGCTGAATGCAATATGTGTCTGACTAGAAGAAAGGACCGAGACCAGTCACCATAGAAGAGAGGCCCGATCCAATTAGGACGGCGGATCCTGACCACACGGCTGCTGTGGTGGGGGGAGGTCCTCCGAATTTTAGGTCTGGATCACAACATCTGCTTCAGTTAAACTATGAGAGACTAATTGCCATATATATTAACCTCTATTAACTTCTCCCTTGGTAAAACTTATTTCAGGTATAGACTGTCACGCTCTTGAGTAAAGAGAGATGACCACAGAGATGGTAACACTCCATGAGCCCTCAGGCCTACACATTCTGGGCTGTGTTCATAACCCTCAAAATCCAGTTAAATTGTCTTCTTAGGTTGTTGGCCCTCCTAAATGTGGAAATGGTATCCCCAGTAAGGACAGAAGAACCATTTGCTTCTGCAAGAGATATAACTTGCAATTGAAATGTCTGTTTCATAGTTTCCTAGCCTCAGTCAGGACTCTTAGCTTGCAGATGTTTCCTTGGGTCTGTGGTCACAGAGTTGCCAGCACTCGAACCTCAGCCTTTGGTCCACGATGGCTTCGTTACCTTCCTTGTTTCCGGGACACAGTGCCTGACACTTGCAGCTCAAAGGAGGAGAGTTTATGTACAGCACGGAGAGTCAACCAGCTCCAAGGAAGAGAAAGACCTCATGGCGCCAGAAGCAGAGAGATCAGAGGAAAAATAGGAGCCTCGAAGACCATGCCCCCATGACCACTCTGCAACCAGGCCCCACCTCCCAACATCGCGTCCTCCCAGTGGACTGATCCAGTGATGCACATGAGGCCCCCACAGTCCAGCCAGATGTAAATCTTACCAGTTAATATAATGTTGAGCCTACACGCACGCGCACACACACATGCACATGTACACACACACGCACGTGCCCCCTCAGAGCAGGGCCACTTCCTTTCCCGAGGCCCATGGGAGCAGACATCTGTGGCTTCCCTGCCCCTCGCCTGGCTCCTGCCCTGAGGGTGTAGTGTCAGGTCTGGGCCCCCCAGAACCCTCCTCTTGATGTCTCTAGACTTGACTTGGGTCACCCCAGTGTAAACGGCTGACAACCAGTGCCACAGAGTGAGGCCCCGAAGCCTCTCAGGGACGCCTTTCACACTCATTTAGCACATGGGTGCTCATTAACACAGAGCTTGACGCCACCTGGGCAGGTGGCAGCAGAGAGCAGCAGGTGCAGTGCGAGAGGTGGCTGGCACAGGAGGCTCCTTCGAGCGAGGTGGGCATGCAGAGCAGGGTACATGGAAGGCCTGCCCAGCCCAGGGAAGGCTTCCAGGAGGAAGTGGTATTTAGAGGAACCAGGGAGACCAGTAACAAACTCTGGGGATAAGGCAGAAGGCTGGAGAAGACCCTGGAAAAACGGACCCCTGGGCCTGCACTGACGCCCACAGTGGGCCCAGAGCTCTCCAAGCACAGGGGCTGACAGGACCCGCACTGGGGATGGGGCTGGCCAGGAGGATCCCAGAGCAGCCTGAGGTGTCCACACAGATTCGTCCTTCCCTCTCTCCCTCCCTTCTTCCTTCCTTCTCTTTCCTTTCTTCTTCCTCTGTCCCTTCCTGCTTCTCCTTCCTTCCTGGCTTCCTCACCTGCATTCACAGGAGCCTTTCCAGGGGACTCCATCAATCGCCATGGAGACGGTGGTCTTTTGTGCTCCCATCCCCCAGGTGCATGTAAAGAGGTCATAAGAGGTACTCGGGGGCACATTCCTGCTGTGGATGCTGGAGCGATGCCCACTGGTTCCTGGACCGGAAGTGGCACCATGGCGAAACATCTGACAGGGAATGGGGACCTGGGGTTGAGTCTGCTGCCTGCACGTTACCAGATGGGCAGAGGCCTGGTGGCTAGAAGCTGGAGTTCCCAATAGTAGGGCAGGTGTGGGCCGTAGACAGGTAGACAGGAGCCCTTGGGCCTTGATGCGAGGATGCTGTCCTGGGGCCAGAGGTGCTGCAGGCCAGTGTTAGGGGGATTGCTCGGGGTCACACAGACAGAGCCCTGGCACAGCAGGGCTAGAAGGCTGCTGCAGATGGCTCCTGCCCATGTCACTCATGGCATTACCCCTAAGATGTGCCTCACTCCGAGTCCAGATGGCCCCTTTGTATAAGATCAGGTCAGATCAAGGGCCATCTTGAAGCCTCTTCAGACGTCCTTCACCCCAGGAATGCCCAGTAACGGGTGAGCCATGTGGGAGCGAGGCCTCCACCAACCGCTCCCTCTTGCAGTTCCAGGCCCTCCTGCGGGCGTGAAGGCCGCCGCAGCCTCGGCCTCCATGGTCTTCGTGTCCTGGCTGCCTCCTCTCAAACTCAACGGCGTCATCCGGAAGTACACAGTGTTCTGCTCGCACCCCTACCCCACAGTAAGTCGGCATCTCCTGGCACCCCTTGCCAGGCTTCCACCTACCTGGTCTCTCCCAGGGGTTAGCTGTCCCTTCCCATCCACCCTCAGAGCCAAGTGCTGATCGCACTTGTCTGGAAGCTTGCCCAGGTCTGGCTGTCTGGGGCCGCGTGCAGGGCCCAGTCAGCCCCCTGTGTCAGCAGCAGAGGCAGAGCCTAAGTGCTCCCTGACCAGCACTCAGGGGATGGCATCTGTTGGGGTGCCTTCTCCCTTGCACCCAAGCCACCCCTCCCACGGAGAAGGAGCAGCGGGTGGTCCTGACCCTCAGTTACAGCGGGCAGGCTCCAGGCTGGGCAAGATCAGAACCCCCTGCGTGATCACCGATATGGCTGGCGGGGGGCGGGGGGGGCTGTCACAGCCAAGCTGCTTCTGAGGCAAGTCAAAGACCATCAGGGAAGGAAGGTGCAGAGAAAATCACACTCATCAAATTGTATGACTTCCAAGAAGACCTTGGTACACTCTGGAGTGAAAGCCACGGCTGGTCTCAGCCCCAGCAGAGCGCGCAGCATGCAGTGCCACTGGGAAGCGTTTGGGGCCACCTGTGTTGCTGTCGTGGTGACGTATGTGCAGGTGGTGGGTAGGGACGCCGCTGTTTGCATTCTTCTCCCAGAATGAAGCCCAGGACCGGTCCACTGCTGTCCCTGGCTCCCGGGGACCCGTTGAGGCCCCAAGGAGTGAACCGCGCCGCGTCCCTAAGCACAGCGTCCTCATTCCCGCCTGACCCTGGTCAGAATCTTCATTTTCCCCTGAGCTACAATCCATCCCCTGATTCACTTGACAGTTACCTGACTCCGCTGTCTATAGATCCCGCTGTGCGCCAACAGAGCGCAGGACTGACAGAGAGCCTAGCGCTGCGGGCCACTCCGGTCCCGCCGGCGAAGGGAGCCCCACGTCCCTGGCAGGGGAGCGAGATCAGCAGCCTCCCGCGAGCAGGAGGCGATGGCGAGGTGCGGTCCCGGCCGGCTCGTCCCGGTTCTCCCGGCCAGTCAGGAGTACCCTGGCGTGGACAGGAGCGGAAGCGAGTCCCGGCCCCCGCAGGCTCGCGCGACCTCGGGCTTCTGCACGGTCACGGCCCAGGCCAGCGCAGGCTGGGCCGCTGGCTCTGAGCCGGACTCCGCCCTGGGGGTCCTCGCGCCTCCCCGCCGCCTCCTGCAGGGGTCGGAGGTGTTGGCTGTGCGGGGGCAGGAGGCTGGGGGAGGCTGTGGCTCTCTAAGGAGAAGCCTGGCTTTGCTATGGGGGTGGGTGGTATTCTCACTCGCCGAGGTTCTGCTACTCTCTGCTCCTTGGCCTCATCAGCAACCGAGAGGGGAGAGCACGGCACCGTCCCGGGGCCTCTGGGCGGTGTATTCGGTAACTGCGGGGAAGGCCGCAGACCTGGTGCTGCCCTCCATACAAACGCCATTTAAGACTTGATTGCTTAAAATTAAATAACGCCTATGAGTCAAGATCAGAAGGCATCAATACATTTGCTCCCAGAGAGTGAACGCTTATAAACCCACACAGCACTCTGTTTTGTAGTAAGGAATTAACAAGAAACTAAATTCCTGAAGGATAATTTTTTCCCTCATCTGTAGATTCTTGTTCTGTTTTGGATAAGGAGGCAGGCACGTCTCTGTCTCTGTTTCCCGATGACCACCAGAGGGCAGCACTAGCTCTGTGCATGCCCCATGTTCCTAAATCATTTTCTTTGAAATGATTTCAGAGTTGGATGTAGAACACAGGAGGATAAATCAGGACACGAGATGCCCTGTAATTTGATCTCCTTGTAAGAGTCCCTCGAGGGACCCCTTACTTCTGTCCAATTTCTCTCAAGATCCCCAATTCATCTTCCCTCTTGATAGAGAACCTTAAGACACACGCTTTTTTTCCCCTGGCCTGTTAAATGCATTTCCTGGTAAGGAGCATTCGTCTCACACTGTTCTCTCAGATCTTTGTAGGAATGGAGGCCGGGAGCTGAAACTGCTGGGGGCCAGGTGAGCTCTATTACCTGTGAAGAGACCGACTCAGTCTTGGCTCCTAAGAGTAGGGCGGGGAGGACCTCTCGCTCAGACTCCTTTCCTCCCCAACACCGAGGGGAACCGCAGGCACACAGCGTATGGGCTGTGACATTTAATTTAGTTCAGGGTCGTCTGAACTACCGACTCACGGGTGGGCCCACGTCACGGAAACTCAGACAGGCGCTCACCTCGGCCGGAAGGAATGGAGCTGAGCTTCCTCCCCAGCCTGTGAAGAACCAGCGAGTGCCAGGCTAGGAAGTGACCCACGCCCCCTGCTCAGCTGACTTACACGGAGCTTAGACATCTGCTGGGTGGCAGGACCCCCTGCTCATGAAGCCAGGCTCCAGGAGGTGTGAAGCACTCGGGGAGGCTGAGGCAGCAGGGTCCCACGCTGGAGCTCCGTGACCCCTTGCTGTCCTGCCTTCTCCTTCTGTGGCTCAGGCCCCCAGCAGAGCCTCTATTCGGCATCATGAGCTGTCCTTCCCATTTATCTCTGAGCATTACGCCCTGGACAAACCCCTTAGCTGATCTCTCATTTTTTACTTTAAAACATCCAAAATCCTTGCATAGGGTGGGTCAGACTTCCACAGTAATTCCTGTCCCACTGCCTATTCTGTAACCTCCAAACTGGTGCCTGAGCCCCGCTGGAGACAGGAGCATGTGCACTGGTCTGCGAGTGTACTCGGGCACAGGCCTGTCTGCCTGCCTGTCCTCCTGCACACCTATCCCATCTGTCCATCCGTCCACCTCCCCACCTGCCCGCCACGTGAGGACGTGTGCTCTTGAGAGCTTGGCCTGAGCGTGGAGCTGCTGTCCTGTGTGCAGTGCTGCTCCCTTGGCCTCTCTAGCCAAGTGCTTTCTCTGCGTGCTTGCTCTTCAGGCAGCACGAAGGGCCCGCCTAGCCCGTGCCCTCAGACCCTGGGGCAGGACTTTCTTCTTTCACACTGTTTTGAACATGACAGGATCTCACTGAGATGCTCCCTGACCCACACTTCAAAGCGCCATTTTACATCGGTTAATTCTAAGGCCTTATAGCCATCTGCAAAGGCACTGTTGTCTCTGTCATTGCTGAGGCTGAAATGGGACTGTTCCACTCAGCTGGGCCACACAGCTTGGCATCGGGCACTGCCAGCTGAAAGCGCT
Source organism: Petromus typicus (assembly GCA_004026965.1). NCBI lineage: Eukaryota > Metazoa > Chordata > Mammalia > Rodentia > Petromuridae > Petromus > Petromus typicus. The sequence goes on along the minus strand of PVIR01000106.1, from coordinate 187,128 downwards.
GCACATGGGACCCTGGCTCTTTCCCGAGAGCCACGTCTTCTGTGGGCAGCCAGTGCCCTGTTTGCACCCTCGCTTTGATCTGCCCGTGACCTCTACATGACACAGCCGTGAGCACGCGTGGGCCTCTGAGATCTGCCGAGGCCTCAGGTGCTGGACCTTGCTCTGTTGCTTCCCAGCCTCAGAACACCTGGGGTAAGCTGGAAATGCATGGAAATGCAGCGTGGCATTGCCCGTGGACTCCGACTGTGCAGCACCTGAGAGCCCCAGGGGGGTGCCGCTTAGTAAGGCCCGAGAGGGTGCTGTGGACTGTGGGGTGCTCTGTGCCCAGGGATTCATATTAAACACCAGTGCTCATAGATTGCTATGGAAATCGCGCTTCTGTCTTCTGCAGTGAGCTCACAGCAGCTGTCCTCGGCCTGCGGTGGCAAGTCTGGAAATCACGGAAGCCACTCGCTGGCCTAAGGGCAACCTTCGAGGTCACTCACCCCGTGCAGCCAGCCAAGACCTTCCCTGAGCTCCCGTGGGGGGCACTCGCCAGGCACCTGAGGTCAACCAGGGGTTTCTCCAGTCCTCTGGGCTCTTGTCAGGTGTCACTGGGTGGAAGAAACCTGTGGAGGTTCCAGAGCATCATGCAAACATCCAGACCTATGGAGATATGTCCTGGGCCATAGAAACTCAGCGGATATGCTTGAAGCTTCTCTGGAAACACCCCTGATGTCTGGCCAGTCCTAGCGGCATGATCCTGCATCTCCTGGAGTTTGCCAGGCTGTGAGTCCTGTCTGTGCCTTTGCCTTCTGGTCTGTGGTTGAGTGAAGGGAAACCTGTTATCCTCAGGATGATCCACCACGCTCTTCACTCTCCTGCGGCATCCGGAGGGAACCAGCCAGCCTGTGCAGCGGGAGGCGGCTTTCCTTTCTCATCATCACTGACGGTCACTGGTCTCGTGGGCTCGGCCGGAAGCCATTGATGGCTGCAACTGCTCCGTTCAGGAACCGCTGCCCAAAGAGTAAAAGAAACCTTGGCTTTCCAGTCCGCAGCATGGCCATGGGGCATAGGCCCTGCGTGGGCAGGAGTTTCGATGCAGCTCAGGAAGGCTCTGCAGAAGCCAAATGCCTGCCCTGCTCGGCGGATGCACCATGGAGAGTCCTGGGGCCGGCACGGCACTCCTTCTCCCAGGCGGCCAACAGACACTGCGTGGACAAGCTCCCCTCCCGAAGCTTCTGCAGAGTCTGAGGCTTGGCCTGGCCCGAAAAAGAGAAGTGATGTTAATTGTTTGAGCATTTTTAGGTTCCCAGCAGAACTGAGTAGAAAATGCAGAGCCTTTGCATGCGCGCCCACCCAGCCCCGCCGACAGTACCCCAGGCTGGTTCCCTGCCGCCCCTTCCCACCCTTGGGTCTCCGCCAGCCCCCCTCCCCATCTTGCTAAGATGCTTTTCTGGTCCGGCCGGCTGTCAGAGCCCGGAAGGGAGTCTGGCTTTGAAAACCTCACACTGTTTTTATTTGGCCTGACACAGACATGTACTATTTAAAGAATGAAATTGACTTCAAATCATTTCCAATTAAGAATAATGGAAATAGCTATTTTTCCAATGCTGTATATTATGCCTATATTATTTTATAACTAAGAATAGTCTTTTTCACGCATTTCTTTCTTCCCTGAGAGAAGTTCCACGATGCTGAACTAGTTCTTTTGTGCAGAATTCGTCAAGTCAGTGACAAGCACCGACTTAGATTAATAGTGCAATGTGCTTCTGGTGCAGAGGTAATTAGGGCGGCAGGTGCGAGGCTGGCGGAAGGGGTGCCAGCGGCTGGAAGGCGGCGACCTTAATCCTACCAGTGACATCAAGAAGCCCACTTCTTTGTGCTTTTTCTGGCTATTAGCTCTCATTTGCTCCCAAACGTTATAATAAAAATTACATTTGAAATGCCAAGAAGTAAAACACATCGTGTCTAAGAGGCATTTTGGAAAGCAGCAGACAGCCTCGGATGACAGCAGCGAGAAACGCAGAGCCGAAGCAGCATCGTGGCCATGTCTCCAGGGCGCTGGCCTGTCTGCCTCGGCAGCAGGGAAGGTCCTGGTGACAGAACACGACCACCTTTCGGAAATGAAAACACTGAATAGGATGGAAACTGTGTTGAGATGAATACACACAGGAACGTAAAAACCTTAAACAGACCCAGCGAACTTTTCATTCCTAACAGAAGATGGGCTATTTCTCTGCAAAGATTCCTGTTCCTAAAGTATTGTTAAAAAGAGTTGTCTGTTTTGCTTATTTTGTTTGAGGTAGTTTTAAAAAAAAAAAAATCAATACTGTGCATATCGTGCCTATGAATCAGAGATCACACGATTTTTGAAGAGTGCATGTTAATAATTAGATACCAGAGCTTTTCTTTTTACACATGCTATTTCTTTGATAGAATTAGTTCTTCATTAAAAAGTTAATTGAAGTTTTGTTGAAGTGGAATTATTTTCGTGTCAGCTCGACAGGATGAGTAATTTGATCTGAGCAGCCGGTGAGTTCATAGCTTCTACACATTGTTCTCCAGCGACTCCGACCCGCTCTGGGTCAGCCTCAGGCTCCACCGGGGCGGCATGCCTGTCTTCACCCATCTGGCAGCTGGTTCAGGTGCCAGCCCCAGGCACTGCTGGGAGGCGCAGAGCGAGGGGAGCCAGGTTATGCTCACCACCATGGGCCGTGAGGACCTGTGAACCAGGACAGGCAAGCGCAACCAAGGGATGAGAGGAGGCCTCCGCGGACTCCCATCATGCCACATCATGCGGGGACTGAGGAACGAATCCAACTATTGCCGGGTAGACACCTGGTTTATATCATAGAAGAATGCTGAAAGTATCTCAAGGACACCAGGAAATTGGCACGAGGGGTACTTCGCGGGTACCTCCCCAAAAAGCCAGCTGCCACCCAGCGTCCTGCAGCCATGCCTAGGAAGGCCCAGCCACCACGTGGGTGCGGCCGCACAGCAGCACAGGAGTCACCAATGCTGCACTCACAGCTTTGGGGACACAAAACGTCAGAAGTTTCATAAAGCTTTGCCATAAATGTACTTTTACATCAAAAACACAAAGTTTTCATTGATTTCACAGGCATCTTAGAAATATTACTGCATGCTCTCAGCTATGACTAGGGTGGTTTTAATAGGAGAATTCAAAGGACTTTATTTCTGGACTCCAGTGGGAGTTGGGGAGAACCCCGCCACACCTCATCTGTGATTAGTCTGCTTGGTGCCACGCCACGCTCCTTCTGGTTCCTCGGGGACGGAGCCACCTGTGTAACCTGCGGTTGGCACGGGTCACACATGACTGACCCCACGTGGGTAATTATTCATGGGTCTTACCCTAGCAGGTCAGCTTCCGAGCTTCTGCACAAACAAACTCGCACTGGCCGATGGGGAAGAACTGCCTCAGCAAGTTCGCTGGCTTTGCCTGGACCTCCAGTCCTGCTCCGTCCTCCTGTGCTTCCAGGTCGGTGGCGTCTTACTGAGCGCCATATTCTGCAGTGGCCCCTGTGACCACGCCCTTCCTGAGCACAGCATCTGCATGGCCCAAGTGTGCCTCCTCAGGCAGGCCCGGCGCTTTCCAGAACACCCCGCACAGCTCTGCCAGAGGTCCTGCCCTTCTCTGAGGGGCCAAGAGACCAAGCCTGGCTTCCCACAGAGCTACCTACTGACCCGTGACTGAGTCATGGTAAATGTTACATTGGTTTTGGGACCTACCAGGTCCAGCTTTAAATAAAGCACAGGCTTTTTTTCTCAGACAACTAAAACAGAGTCCAGGATGATACAGAGGGACTAGAAAACCACTTCGAATGTCGAACCTTTTGGAGACCGAGTGCCCAATCTGCCACGCCAAGCCCACTTTTCACATAGTGCCAGCCCTTTAATTACACCGGGTGCTCGGCTGCTGGAGACCTGGCTCAGGTGCCCGCTGAGGCACTGCTGCTGTAGGATCACTATCACTGCACTACTCCATCTCACTGGATGTGGTGCAGAACCCGAAGCCAGCCAGCCGTGCGTCCCTGAGTCGGGTGCCTGGCCCTGACCGCGTCTGAGAACCAGTTGCGCTTCACACAACACAGTCACTGTGATCGCTGTCTGACCCCGGATGGAGGCTGAGGCATGAGATCTACCAGAAGAGCAACTATTTAGACAGTGAAGAGCCGAACCCTCCCGCAAGCTCTTCCTCCCGCCTGCACTCTCTGCAGTTCTGCACTTGGTCCGTTCCTCTCTGACATCTGGCAGGGGAGGAGGGCACCTCCCTCTCCGTGCACCTCAGAGTCCATCTGCTGCCTGTGCAGTGCAGCCCTTGTCTTGTTCCCTTCCATTAGCTCCACTCTCCTGTGATACTTCAGAGTCACTGAGGTAGCTTCCCCTCGGAAGTATCAGGAGAAGTCAGAAACAAAATGAACCCCTTCCCACTGAGCACCCCATATTTGGAAATCGGAAGTGCATGTAGAAATCAGCAAGTCTCAGGCCAGGGATTTAGCTGAAGTGGTACCATGGCTACCTTGGAAGCACAAGGGCCCGAGTTCAATCCTGGGTACCACATACACACAAAAATAATTAGCAAGTCTCCTTCCTTCCTATTGGGTTATTGTGTTGCAAAATCTAGTATTCAATAAGGGAAACTTAATGAAATGTGAATATAACCACTACTAATCTAAACTTAAAATGTTTTCTACAGAAGAAATATCCATTGTTCCTCCTTCTCAGAAGGTGCCGGGAGTCAGTCAGATAAACTCGCCTCCCCTCTGGGTATGAGCTTGCCACTAGTTTCCCCACCTCAGTTTCCTTCTTTATTTCTTCCACCACTGTCGCTGGCCTTCAGCCTCATCAGCTCTGCTCACCTGCTGTCTTAGCCACTTTCCTCACGACTGAGACTTGACGCCCGACGTCCACAACCTAAAGGAGACATGTTTGCTGGAACATTCAGGCCACAGTTGGCAGGCTCCGAGGCAGACAGTGCACGGCAGGGTTGGGTGAAGGAGAGCAGCTCACATCATGGTGGCAGGAAGCTGAGAAGGGAAGGAGGGAGCTGAAGAGGGAGCAGAAGCCCCCAACAATGGCCCACCTCTTCCAACCAGACCCCACTACCCTAGAGAGAGCTGGCCATTTTGCCGCATGCCCCAGTCACCTTCCAGAAGCCCCACGTAGGAGGCTGGGAGGGGGCACATCTCAATGGAAACCATAGCATTACCCAAGCTAGCGATTCTTCATGGAGTCTTTCTCTGGAGCCTGCCCTCCCCTGCCCTGTGTTGGAATGCTCACGGCCCTTACCACAGAAATCCTGCATCCCCTGATCCCAGGGATGGGCCCCAGAAAGCATCAGAAGCACCTAGTCTTGCATGGGTGACTTTGCACGTCTTGTGAGGAAGGAGCACGTTCGTGTCTGGGGGAATCCAATCCCGTGAGGTCACTGCCAAAATTTCCATACAGGGAAAGTCACATTTACCCCACAGAAAATGAGTCAGCTCTTCAATCATTTAAATTGCTCAATTGGCAACTTTCTACCTGGGCTTCTGCTGAGAAGAGGGAAATGGTGCCAGGTTACTGCAGACATCAGGGAATATACAGCGGAAATCTGTCAAGGACTTTCCCCAGGAGCTCTGAGGAAACCCTAGGAGACACTGAGCAGACACTTTCATCTCTCTCTCTCTCTCTCTCTCTCTCTCTGTCTCTCTCTCCCTGCCCCCTTTCCCTGTATATATGAGCTTCCTACGCAGACAGAATCTGTGATGTGCAGAGGAATCTGCAACCCAGCCCACCAGATCCCCTCCTCCCTCTCCCTGCACATAGAGCAGAATCGGAAATGAGCCTTGTGATTGAATTCCCGACAGAAATCCAAGCTTCCCAAGTCCTGTGCCCAGACAGAGCACAGAGTGCCAAGGACTGTGGTTCCAGCCCATTGTATATGTAAATGGAGAGACCAACAGTATTACATACAAAATCATATTTTTGTTGTTGGTTTTAGCCATGCTTCATGTTGTGGGAAAAAATTAAACAAAATATGTACTTTATAGATAATGGAGTGCTCAGTACACCTCACAGGCAGGGTGGACATTGATCTTCAGCTCAAAGTGCTCTGTAAGGAAGTCTTTATCTGTCGATACATTTTCATACTGTTTTGGTGCTTAGTCTATAGTGATTATGTCATTTATCTTTGTGAGATTAATTAACATCAATGTTGTATTGAACCATCACACAACACAATGTGTGTGGGCTCCGGACTGGCTCCTTGGGCAACCCAGAAAAAAGCCAGATTGAATTTCTGGGTGTGCAAGCCATGCAAATGCACACACAAGTACTGTCCACAGTGATGCGCACCACACCTGAAGAACCACGCCAGGCCCCTTGCTCCGTTTAACCCCTGATGCCCCGTGTCTGTGTGTGAAGCAATGGGCAGCTTGCTGCTGTTAGGGGAAAGTGTGGGCTGTGTGACTATGGAGATGGGTCCGATCAGGATCCCCTACTGAAGGGCACAGCTGCTACCTCAACTTCTGTGCCATCTGAGCCGCTGAGCTTTCCGTAACGGGGAGTGAGGGGAAAGTCAGTTGTGCTAGTGTTCGGCTGCTCATGACTGGTAACATGAGTGGGAGTGGACAGGAAGCCCTGGGCCTGCGGCAGGAAGCCCTCACCCTGCCTTGTGTCTTGCATCTCCACTTCCCCACAGCACAGTGGATCCACCACCTGCCCTCACAGCATCCCGCTTCCTAAGGAACCGTCCCAAGCTACTTGTCCACCTGCCTCGGAGGTCCCTCCCTCCGCCCTGCTGCACACTGTGAAGTATTGCCACTGGGCGAGCCCGTGTTTAGACTGTCGTCTCCATGATGTGTAGACCCCTCGTGGTGAAATCGTCTCTGGTCTCCGCATTATCCTGACTTCTACATGTTCCCTCCAGGACTAATAAAGTTCTTTCAGGTTTATTTGGAGTGGTATTTGAGATCTATTTTGTCCTTCGATTTGTAACTTTCCAGTACTTTCATTTTAAAATACAGTCCTTGTATATGGCATGTTTTTGCGTATTTCTTTTATGTGAGGTTTGACAATCTTTGCCTTTGATTAGTGCATTGGACTACTTGCATTTAGTATAATTATTGATACAGATAGGTTTGCATCTATAGTCTTGAAATTTTTGGTTTTATGATCCTGTTTGTCTACCTTGTTACTCTTTTTTTCTGATTTCTTCAAATTAACTGAATTTTTAATGATAAAATTTTTATTTTTCAGTCAGCCCATAAGCTTTATTTCACTTTATATTTTGAGATTTTAGTGGTTTCTTTAAGAGTATTAGCACACACCTTTAACTTGTCTTCTACTATGAAATGGTATTATACACCTCACAAAACAGTACAAGAACTTTCTAATACTTCCATTTATCTTTCATCACCTTCAGGCTCTCACTATTAAACACTTTACTTTTACAAAGTATCTTTTTATGAAGTGTGTATTAACACACACTATATTGTTATTGATTTTTCTGACAAATATCTTTTAATGATTTTTGAATAATAAAAGATTTCTATACACATGAGTAGCCACAATTTTTGGTTCTTTCTATTCATTTGTCTCTGCACATTCATGTGTTTCCTGGTATCTTTTCCTTGCCCGGGCAGGAGCCTTTCTAACATCTCTTGTACTGTGGGTGTGATAAATGAGATTCTGTACTGTAGAATCTTGGGTTTTGTTATTTTGTTTCATTCCATCATGTCTTTTGTCTTTGTTTCCCTTTTAGCACTTTAAAGTTTTTCCTTTGTCTTCTTCTGAAGCTTGTTTTTTATATGAGATGTTCCCTCATCATTCTGCTATCCCTTTGTACAACCTGTCCATTTTCTGGTCATTTTTAATGTTGTCTTTCACTAAAAAGTCCTATTGTGATGTGCTGGGGTGCAGCTCTCTTACATGTTTGCAGCTGGGATTCGTTGAGACCCTGGATTCTGTGGGTGTAGAGCTGTCATGGCTTTAGAAAGGTGTTAACTGTTTTTCTTCAATTTTTCTATCCTTTTCTCCTTCTTTCGTCTCCGAGCCACTAATCCCCACATGTGTTAGGTGACTTGACAGTCTACATGGCTCACAGATATTCAGTTCAGTTTTTATTCTCTTTGGGGCTCATTTATTAGTATGTCTTTAAATTCACTTTTTTTTTTACCTGCAGTGTCATCTCCCAATAACCTATTCTATGATTTTTAATCTCAAATATTATAATTTCAACTTAAGTTTGACTTGGGTCTTTTTATGTCTTTTATGTATCTAGTTACATTATTAACACGCAGTTAAAATATAGCTATAATACAATTATAACTCTTTTGTACTTGTCTGCATAAATCAGTATCTCTGTCAGTTATAAGAAAACTTTGATAGATTTAATTATTCCTTTTCTGTAATTCATAGCTTCCTGCCCTTTCGCATTCTTAGATTTGCTTTCAAGTATACAATATGACAGCTTTTGACATAGTCATAGAATTTTGCAACTCTTACTATGAATTTTACATTTTTATCACCTGGCAGATAAACTCACTTCCTTGATCAGACCCGCCCCGTGTTCTCCTTCCAGACCCCTCCCCTGGCACCGCGAGTCTATCTCTGCCTCTGGATTTGTCTGCACTGGACTTTTGATACAATGGAATTACAAACTGTTGGTCTTCGATGATTGGCATAGTTGATGTACCAGACATCGTAAAGATCTGCCCATAGTACAGCATGTGTGTGTGTCATTTTTTTCTGGTATTGGACATTCTACTACACGGACAGGATGCATTTGGTTTATTCATTTATCATGTGAGTTGTTCACACCTGCCAATCTTTTACTGGGTATCAAACATCAAAAATTTTAGCTTTTTGATTAACATTTTTAACTCCTAAAAATGTTTTGGGCCTTAATTCAAGGATACAGTTAAATTGCTTAATACTGTCTGCTCTTTCTGAATTTTGATTTTAAAATGTGTTAGGCAGGACTAGAGAAGTGTTCAGTCTTGAGCTAGTTATTTTCCCTTTTTGAAGTTAGACCCTCATTTACCGTCCTGGCTGGGCCGTGGCGCTGATGCTGTTACTGTGGCCGTGGGGGCAGGCAACACTCCCAGCCCCGCGTCAGCGCAGAGCCTGCGACTGCTGATATCTCGGGTGCTTCTCTGCTGGGCTTCGGGGTGCTTTCGCACTTGTGTGCCGGGACCAGCTCAGCTCAGTGCCCAGCAGACCCCTCTTCAGTTTCCGGAATCTCCCGTGCAGAGCCTCCATCTCCATGACTCCCTGCTAGTTCCCATCTCCTCTCCTCCACTCCACCATCTTAACCTGAGGAGGCTGCTGGGAGCCTTTTGGGGTCCCTCCCTGTGCCATGGCATTAAAACCCTCTCAAAATACAAGACTCCTGCAATTATAAGATTGATGTCCTGTTTTGCGTCTTTCAGAAGTCCCTGCCATTCATTACCCTCTGTGAGCTCATCGATGGTTTGGTGGAAGAGATAACCTAACTCCTGTCATTGTATCTCGGCCAAAGCAGCGGGCCTCGCCCCTACTTGCCCCCAGTGGCTGTCAGAGCTGCCCCTGGGGGAAGTGTGCTCCAGGGTCACCAGAGCTTACAGACACCTTCCGCCCAGGAGGGGATGAGAGGGTGGCTTTGCTTGGGGACTGGTGATCTGTCAGCTATCCTGTTAGGAAATCCTCTCTGTGTTGCCTGCTCCTTTGACTGTGGGAACATTTGTCTCCTCTCACAGGTAATCAGCGAGTTTGAAGCCTCCCCTGACTCGTTTTCATACAGAATTCCTAACCTGAGTCGAAGTCGCCAGTACAGTGTCTGGGTGGTGGCTGTGACATCGGCCGGAAGAGGCAATAGCAGTGAAATCATCACGGTAGAGCCATTAGCTAAAGGTAAGCACGCAGTGAGGACTGCATCTCTCCCTGGAATTCAGCGGGGCTGAGTGTCTCTGCTGTGCTATGAAAACCAAATAACCTGGAACATCCTAGTCAGCCCGAGAAGCAGGGCCACTGGTGCCCGGGCTTGGCTTTCTGTGCCCCTCACGTGGGGCCCCTGAAGTGAACCCCCCGGAGGAGGAGTGGGAACAGCTACGTGGGGAAACTTGGAAAAGGTACGTCAGCCTTCATGTGTGTCACGTCAGCCACTGTGCTGGGACCTGGGTTTAGCAGGGACCCAGCTCTGGAGGAGTCGTCCTGTGTCTCAGGGTATCTGATGCCCATGCCGGTGGCTCCCAGGCGGCTTATCCACATGGTGCCTCAGGGATCCTGGCCTCATCTACCTTGAGGATTACAACCCCAGAGCCCCTTGTTTCCGGCCATGAAGATGGAAACATGCATGGCATGTCCCAGGGAGGCTCCTGTGATCAGGCTTGATGTGTGTGTGACCTAGACCTGCATGGGGAAGCATGGGCTGGCAATGGAGTCAGGCCCAAGGCCAGGAGGAGGCGGAGTCTGTTGTAGTGAGATAAGCCTGGCTGGAAAGTTTACTTTCTGCCTAACTCAGGAACCAGAGTTTGCTGGGGACACAGTCACCCTGTTGGCACCTCACAGTCAGATGCTGGAAGAGCCTCAGGAACCCCGTTTGGACTGCGTGGGGTGGTAGGCAGCCCAGGCACCAAAGAGTGAGCAGATCTTATATGAGAACTGAAAGTGGTAGGAGGAGGACGAGGCAGGAGGGACGAAGCACGAGGACGAGGCGGAGAGCTGAGCATCCGCAGGCCTGGGGGGGACCCCAGTGCGGCTGGACGCACAACAGGAAGGAAGGCGGGGACTGGCCAGGTCCTGCTGGGCCCGCAGGACCGTGTTAAATTTGGATTTACTCAAGAGAAACAAGCTTCAAGCTGAGGAGGCACAAGGTCATCTTCCATGTGTGTGTGTGTGTGTGTGTGTGTGTGTGTGTGTGTGTGTGTGTGTGGGGTAAGCTATTCTCTGAACAGCTTTTAGGCTTACAGTGAGGGAGTCCCTGTTACTGCCTTCCAGGGATGGGACGTTTATGGCACTCATGGGAGAGTGTATCTCTGAGACCCCCCAGTCTCCACTCTGGTGTGGGCTCTGGACAACTGAGCTGGAAAAGCAGGGGAAGCTGAGCAGCCACCCAGGAAGTGTGGCAGCACCGTGGTCAGAGGACAGGAAGGCAGGGACAGCCCTTGTGGACACAGAACTTCAGGCCTTGGCGGCTCTAGGGAGGACACAGGGCAGGACAGCAAGGAGCTTCATGGCAGTGGGAAGCGCTAGACGTGCCGAGTCCAGAAGGTGGCCAGTCCACCCAGAAGTGTCCATGGCAGCATATCCCAACTCTCGGGTGACATCAGGCAGGTGGCAGAGACCCTACACATTGGTTTCCAGATGCCCTAGCACCTGGGGTGCCATAGATCATCTGAGAGCTGGAGGACTGGGGAGGAAAGAGAGCCCAGGACTGGCTCTGAGGGGCCAGGGTAGGGAAAAGGAAGAGAAGGGGCAAAGCCAGAGAGAGGGGAGGCTGCTGCCTAAGGATGCCCCCAGGAGCCCAGCAGAGTGGCACATGCCTATGATCCCAGCACTCGAGAAGCTGAAGCAGGAGGATCCCCATATGTCAGGCCAGCCTGGACCACAGAGTGAGAAAAATGAAAGCAGAGTTTTTCGGAGGCAGGGCATTCGCAGGAGTGGCTGCCAGGCAGGTGAAGACAGCCTGTGCTGGAGGAGCCTCTGGCTTTGGGTACTTCAGGGGCCGTGTTGGCCTTCCGAGAGCAGAAAGGGTGGGTGACGAGGTCACAGCATGGGCCAGACAGGGGAGACAGGCCAAGGGGACAGAAGGCAGGCACATCCGAAGCAAGGAGCAGTGCAGCTCCCGTCTGCTTGGTGGGGGTCGGGAGGTCCCTCAGAGAGATGGGCTGAGCCTGCCAGAGGAAGAGCCTGTGGTTCAGGCCCAGAGACTCCAGCCCCGCCCTCTACCCAGTATCTCCCTCGATCTCCCTTCGAAGTGTCCGGTGGAGAAGGGGTCTGAGCTCCAGGAGAGGAGGGATCTATAGCTTCTATTGAAGCAAAGACCGCTGCTCCTGGGGAGCCCAAGGCCACTCTGTAGAACCCTGCCCTGCAATGCAAGCCAAGGTTGGCAGAGGATGCCCAGGAGTAGCAGGACTCCACGGCTGTCCGGGCTGTGGGCAGAGGACAGCTGGCACCATAATCACCTGTCTGCCACCTGCCTGATGTCGCCTGAGTGCCAGACATGTCCCTGTGGATACTTCCATCCGGGTGGACCGGCCCAGATCACCCATGGGTGCTTGTGGAAAGATAGACTGGAGTCTGCAGACCGGGTTGGGGGTGATCTTCCAGTTATCCAGCTCTGAAATCAGGAATGCAGTATGGATGAATTTCCCATCAAGGGAGACTGACTCAAACATGTACCCTCATTTTGCTGCAAAATCCCTTGTCCCTCAGAAGGCCTGGCTTCTGAGTCTCCTCTCTGCTGTTTGCCTGGCTTCTCTCACACCACTCAGAACAGCAGGTCTAAAAGTGGCTTCGGTCAACCTGGAGGCCAAAGCTGGTATTCGTTCTGAACTGACTTGATTCTGAGAATCTGTACTCGCCAGGACTCCGGAATTTCCCAGGAGCAGCTCCACATGCTCTTTTGCCAATGAAAATCCCAAGTCTAACACAACAGTTCAAGGGCCCAACTCCCAGCTCCATTTCTGAGGGGCCAGAATCAGACAAGGGCTTCCTTCTACCTGAGGTCTGTGGCCCACGCAGGTAGCCAGGCCCCTGGCGGGAACACCTGCTCCTCCCCTTCTGCGTCCAGCACAGCAAGCTGGGCACCAAGATGAAGGACTAAGATAAAGCAGAGCAGCCTCTGGCTCTGGCTCATGCCAAGCAGTGTGCCCAGTGGATGCCAAAGGCTGGTAATGTCCTCTGCAAGGCCTGTGTCCCCACCACCAGCTCTGTGACATTCCCCAGCAATACCACTAGGAGACCCTGCTCAGCCAGGGCCACCTGAGCCCTGGGGTCCCTGTCTTCCATGCTTGCACCCAAGCCAGATGCCCTGGAAGGCAGAGCTCTGGTTTGGGCATCTGGGTCACTGTCCCAAGCAAATGGCAGCACTTGAAGAGAAGCAGCCCTGAAATGTTCCTTTTCCTTAATGTGTGTCCCAGAAAAGCACGTTGATAAAACAGACAGGAAACCACTGCACAACTGATAGAGAGAAATTGTTCCAGTTTGCTCCTTCCTGTCTCCTGAGTCTTTATACTTGTGTTGTCTGTTGTCTCTGATATTAAAAGTATATTTTAATGCGCAGTTCTGGTGTTGAGATGAACTGCTTCATAAAGTGCTCTGAAAAATAATTGGGCTCATAGAAAACACAGCTTGGAGTTGCTTATGAAACTCCGAATATCTAATTTGGTCTCATCTTTTGATGCTAGAAGAAAAACTTCTACCATGGGGATTTTCAGGTGTTTGTAGTCCTCATCCTGAAAATCCTTCACAACATGGGTACCTGAGAGGCTCTGACAGCTGGGATGTGATTGGCTATTCTTCCCACGGGGGGCCTCGCCCCGGAATTTGGAAAGGTCATGCTGGCTCTGCAGACGTGCGGGCTGACTGGGTTTCTGCTCTCCACCACCACAGCTCCTGCCCGGATCCTGACCTTCAGCGGGACAGTCACCACGCCGTGGATGAAGGACATTGTCCTGCCGTGTAAGGCTGTCGGGGACCCCTCTCCAGCAGTAAAGTGGATGAAAGACAGGTAACCAGTAACCCGATGTGCGCCCTTCTCGGCCCCTCCAGCACAAGCAACACTGGGCAATTTGTGTGGCACCAGTGGCCTCCAGCTCTGGGTTCCTTGTGTTCAGTGGAAGTTTGAGGGAGGCCAGCAAGGCTTCTGAGACAAGACTGAACCACAAGGAGCAATCAAAACAGACAGTAATATTTATATAAAATATTTACTATTCCCACGAATCCCCCCAAAGCCCTGCCCATCCCTCGGAACAGACTTGTGCCATCCTCCTGGCCCTCTTTCCTGAATGGATTTATGAGGTGTGATCAAAAGTATGTTGACTGCTGTTGTTGAGCACCGTCCAGCAGGAAGGCAGCTCTTAAATACATGGCGCTGGGTCCTCAGCTACCTTAGTCCCGGGGACACCATGAGGTGGCCATTTTTAATCCATTCAGGACATGGAGGCAGCCAGGACAGCGCAGCTAAAGACACTCAGGAAAGAGGGTTCAGAGTGGCTGCAGGAAGCAGCCAAGACATGGAAGGAGTGTTTGAAGTGGCAATGTATCTCGTACCCTGGCAGTGTGACTTGGCTTCTAAAATCCACAATATATTTAAAATCTAATCAATCACCTTATATTCTGATCACGCTGCAGATTGCATCTGGCTTATGTAAATCCAGAGCCTTGAACTTCACACCTGTAGCTGCAAGGAGAGGAGCCAAGCCAGTAAAGATATCTGTGGAAGTTTCTCAGCCCCTCGGCTCGAGTGTCTGTAGAAATGAGACCAGGAGGCCAAATTGTCCTAAGCCTTAATACATCCCCTCTTCAGAGATAAAGGGCCCACCAAGCCCATAGCCTCAACTCCCAAGCACAGAGAGGTAAATCCAAGAAACGGAACATGTTAGGACTTTGTTCTAGGGGGGCTGGTTTGCCATGCTCAATAGTACTCATTAAAATAATAGCAGCCTGAACAAAGGGGAGAAGTGGCTTAGATGTGCTCATAATGCCTGTTAAAAGTGCTGTGTCTCCATGCAAGGGAAGAAATCAGGATATCACAAAAGGCTCAGAATTCATTCATGAGCATAGAGATTTGATATAATGGGTTCAAAACCCTGCCCATTTTCAAATAAAAACAATTAGGAGATACAAAGTATTAAAATAATGGGTCAGGTCCAATGACCACTTTTCCTGTTGCATTTAAAATCAGATAATGCAAAGAAAGTCTCAAAGGTCCCAGGACCTGGCTGGCATTCTGCCTGGTGCAGGAATGACCCATCAGCTGGACAGCCTGCCACACTGGGAACAGTCATGGCACTGTGGGAGAAGCCAGTTCCCGGACCTCTGTTCACCAGTTATGTCACGTGCATCCCCAGTTGTGACTTCATGTGACTCTATTTGGTCTGTGGGCACCTCCGCCCACAGACGGGTTCCCAAAACTGCCACCAAGAGGACACCAGCAGAGCCTGGGCAGGACGTCTCCGCCGTGTGTGTGAGCCGGGCCCAGGCTCTGACTCGGGGAAGCCTGCAGCTAGCAGCTCACAGGGAGGAAGAGCCCGCTCTGCTCCGCGGTCTCCCTGGACCGCCCTCGCATCACTCCCCCCTCATGCGGAAAACTCAGCTCTTGCATGAGGGCTGTGTGTGTCAGAGGACGTCTCTGTGCTTTCTCCGGCCTCAGCAATGCAGTTGTAATCTCTTTAATCTGCGCCTCTTTCTTCCTGTGAGGCAGTAACGGGACACCCAGCCTGGTGACGATCGACGGGCGCAGGAGCATCTTCAGCAACGGCAGCTTCATCATCCGCACGGTGAAGGCGGAGGACTCTGGCTACTACAGCTGCATCGCCAACAACAACTGGGGCTCCGACGAGATCATCTTAAATTTGCAAGTTCAAGGTATACAATGTGGGGCCTCCTGAGCCGCATCTTCGGCGTGCATGCCTTAGATGCACACAGCCAACGCAAGCATATTTAAAAATCAGCCTCTCTAAAATGCTAATTGCTATTTACATATTACAAAAAAATACATGTTCAATTAGAAAATACAATTAAGCACATCAAAGAAAATAAACAGCATTCACACTCCCAGAGATAATGCTGGGATGCAATACAGTTGTGCATATAAAATGCCTTTCTATGTGTAAGGATCCCTTAAAAAGTCCCTCATAACTCCCGCTAATTAGACAACTTGCACGTCTCTGCACAGCCCAGAAAACACAATGGCAGCTGAGCCGGAGCGGCCATCTTTTATGGCCACCAATTAGCTCAGTTTTATGAGCAGCCTGTCAGAGGGGTACTAACTGCGGGCTAAGCATATTGCCACCATGCAAGGTATTTTACTTTTCTTGCTATCCACAAAATGTGTGCAGTTTTGAAAGATACTAAAACTGTGCAAATGGGTATGGGTGGGTTTAGATTTAAGTGCGTGGTGGTATCTTATTAGAAGGAGGATCAGAGCAGACACTCTTTAGATTCGGGACTTGTCACTCTAATACATTCGGCAAATAAAATTTAAATCAATATTATCTTCATTGGGATCAAAATAGAAGCAAAGGCCTACATATCTTTTAAAATTCTGCAAAATTGATCTTGAATTTCAAGTTAATTGATGGCAGGAGAATTCAGGGGCATTTTGGAAGATAACACTATATTAAAAGTCGAAAGACAGGAGCCAGTTTTTCAGGCCTTTGGGTCAATATATCAGACTTCTCTTCTGAAGGACATGAGAAGGGTGCTTCATGTGAAGTTTTCTGTGTATCTTGGAGAACCTGATTCCGAATTTCCCTGGTATTTCTGTCCTCCAAGCCAGTCTAAAATTACAATGAGGCCCATTGTTTAGGAGTAGATATCCTTCAATCCTAGCCTAAATGCTCAGCAAGGGCACATCTGTGACATTCAGAGCACAGTGTGTATGCCTGTGCATGTGGGTGCATGTGTATGTGCATGTGTGTGCATGTATGTGTGCATATATGGTCTTAGGCCATCATTTATCTTTTTCACTTGAATTTAATTGCTGAAATTCAGAGTAAAATAATGCCTGCAACTTCTGGAAGTTTAAAGATTTTAATTAGTGATGAACTACTCAGAAATTCAAGGAATGGTAGGGAAATGAGCTCAATATAAATCCAAAAAGAACTGTGGTTGAATTTTCTTTAAATAATAGATTCATTCTGCTCTATCTCTTTGGCCCAGGATATCAAGGAAATAGACATTTTGACAGAAGTGAATTGCATATTTTGGCAACCTAAAACACTTCTTTAATAAGTGGCTGTTAAAAATGATTTGGTAAATGACTGTTAGGGAGTATTAAAGATGTGAAAAACTAATTCTTGTTTTCTAAAAACCGTTTCCTGTCTAGTTCCACCAGATCAGCCCCGGCTGACGGTATCGAAGACCACATCTTCCTCCATCACTCTGTCCTGGCTCCCGGGGGACAACGGAGGCAGCTCCATCCGAGGTGAGCATGTCCCACTGTCCCTGGCACCTGTAACGGTGCCATCCACAGGCTGCAAAGTGCCACATCTTCATCAAATAACTGCTAAGCATTGGCTTATCCTTCACAGAAATGCACCCTATCATTAGTTCTCCCAACACTTAAGCAAGAAATATATATATTTTTCTCATATTTGTTGGAGCTCAAGTCACTTGTCCAGAGCCTCATCTGTGTGATTATCCGGAGCATATAGCCTGAGTGAAATATTAACAGACGGAGACGAGGGAGCAGTGAACCCTGTAGTCCTTCCCGAGGCTCTGGTTGCTCTAGCTTTGGTTTATCGGCACCTTATCATTCTTTCCAGTAACCATGGTTATGATTCTGACTTACAAAGTCACACGAGACAAAGGGTGTAGAGTATAGATGAGAAACAACCTATTCTCATGAGGGTTCTGCTCTTGGCATATAGCAGAAAATGGAAGCCAGGCTTATGCTAGAGAGATGAGCTGGCACGACCATCCCAGCCGGAGAGCAGTGAGAGGGTTGTCGGAGCCATCTGCAGGGAAGGGACACGGTCTCTGAGGAGGAGGCTGAAGACACACGGGAGGGGGGGGCTGCGTCACCCTAAGGGTGCTAGAGGGAGACAGGGAGGGAGAGGGTGGAAGACGCCAGGAAGGGGATAGTTCAGGGAAGCCTTCACTGCCCTGCTCTGCACTTGGTGACCAGCCCGCTGGGAGCGTCACACACCTCGGAAACCCCAGCTGCACCACTCAAGGCTGGGGCTCTTTTCTCCGAGATCCTCAAGGTCAGCAGTTGTCACATGCCCTAGGGCAGCTCCAGGGAGGAATTGCTTCTTCCCCGCCCCCCTTTTCTTTTCCTTTCTAGGGGAAAGAAAAAGGTGAGGTTACTTTTTAAAAATAGCTGGGTGATTAGGGGGAGGCTGTGCCGTGGGTGTGAGGCGTGTGGGACAGATCTGCGGCAGCTGCTGAGCACAGTGCTCAGGAAGCCGTTAGGAGCGAGCAAGGCGTCGCCTGCCGGCAGCAGCGAGGACGCAGCTGCAGAGAAGTAGTGAGAATTGTTGTGGCCACAGTTATTAGAACTTGATGACTCTCCTACGTGATGCTGGACCGCTGGGGACAGACACAGATCACAAGTGACCAGAGCCGCAGATGGTGAGAGAGTGCAGCTCCCAGTTGAGGGAGAGAGGCGGCCGGGCCCCTGCTGACATACCCACCCTGGTCTCTCGGCATGCTAGGAGCCTTCTTAGAACAAAAGGTGCAGAGCTGGGGCTCTAGGGACCTGGGCTGCCAACTCCCAGGAAACAAACTTCCTCTGCGTCTGGTGGCACACACCTCTAATGCCACCAGCCTGCGCAGCTGTAACGGGACAGAAAGCCCCAGCCCAGCGTGAGACATGTAGCATCTTACCAAGAACTCGTCTTGAAATTTAAAAATGTATAAAGAGGGAGGGCATAGGTCAATGCCAAGGCCCTGGTTCCAGTACCTAGCACCTCAAAATGTGTGCATTTCTTTATCTAGTAAAAAATAAACAGGATTCAGTGATCGTGAGAGAGAAAGAAGAGTGTGGCACAGGTGGGCATGGCTAATGGGCAGCCGGGCATCCCTGAAACAGCATGGGCAGAGCCATGGCAGGCAAGCCATCCATGGCAGGTCGGCTCAGACACTGAAGACCACAGCAGGGCGGGGAGCATACGGGCCCCTCGTGGGGACAGAGTCCTCCAAGGTGAAGGCGGGGACCAGCCCCTGCGGAGCAGCGGCTGGAGCAGCGTTGGGAGTAAATGAGGCAGCACAGGGAGAGGAAGCAGCCGGAAGGAGGGCTGCGGGGATGAGTGGGGGACACTGACGCCACAGGCGGAGTCAGCGGGAGGGGTCTCCAGGCTGGCACTCTGGGAAACGCTCACATGTCCGAGGGGCTAAGGAGCCACCCAGGAAACCAAGTGCCAGTGACCGTGGCTGTGAATATTTAGGGGGAACAGGGACAGAGCAGGGAGGGTAATTCGCCCCTAGAAACGTGGTTGCAGGCAGCATGGGTAGGGGAGGCAGTGAGAAGGCTGTGGTGCCCACGAACCGGCAGGTGGGCTTCGGGCTGAGGTCAGGGGCCTGGGATGCTGCACCGTCTCTGGCTCTCCATGCCTTCAACAGCACGGGTTAGGTTGACGTTATTTTACAGGGTGGTGTGAAGTCACGAAAGTCAAGAGTCCTGAGTTCATGCTAAGAAGTGGAGTGTGTTAATAGTTGCAGATGTTGAGAAAACAGTGGGCATCTGGAGAAACGAGCAGTTGCAGGAATTTTTCAAAATAAGCCATGGGAGTTCAGTGTTGGGGTGGCTTCGAGATGGGACAGGGTCCACCCCCGAGGGCAGGAGCACGTAGGAGCAGGAGGTGGAGGCGGAGGTGTGTCTGTCGGATTCCTGAGGATAACGCAGCCCTTCCCAGTGCTCTGATGGTATCAGAAGTAACTCGGCTTCAGCCTCTGCCTCTGCCCAAGAAGGAGACAGGTTCTAACTCCAGCGGGCAGATTTTCAGCAACTCAGTGTCCATTCCCTGCTGCCTGGCATGGCATGAAAGTGGGGCTCCTGCTTTCACCCGTTACACAGCTGTGCTGCCACACTGCCCATGTCTGGTGTGAGTGGAAACCTCACGTATCACCACACGGTGCCTCTCCTGCCTGGGTCAGAGTTCCCAGAATCGGGACCATTAGCGTGTTCTCTTCTAAAGACGTCCAGCCTGGGAGAAGCCACGAGCCATACGCAGTTCGAGGATCTCAGTGGAAAGTGATTGTGCTCACTGGCTCTCCTGCCCCCTGCAGGGTACATTCTGCAGTATTCCGAGGACAACAGCGAGCAGTGGGGGAGCTTTCCCATCAGCCCCAGCGAGCGCTCTTACCGCCTGGAGAACCTGAAATGCGGCACCTGGTACAAGTTCACACTGACTGCCCAAAATGGAGTAGGGCCAGGACGCATCAGTGAAATCATAGAAGCGAAGACATTAGGGAAAGGTACGTGTGTTTGCTGTCATCTCTAGATTGCATCTGCCTTCCAGAAGGCAGTGCAGGCTGGAATCCTGAGGACTCGCCATGTATTTGTCTGTTTGAGGATTTAAATCCTGTTCATCCTAAATCCCTGGCAGTGTCGCTACAAAAGAGACGGCTGACTCATAGGGCAGCCTGGTTTCCTCAGCTTGTGGCTTTGCTTTAAGATAAGAGTGCCATGTAGAGGGGCCGGGGAGTTGGCTCAGTGGTTCCGGTGCCTGTCTTGCAAGCGCAAGGATCCGGGTTCAATCCCCAGTAACCACATACCATACTGGGTGTGGAGACTCATGCCCAGCAGCAACCAGTACCACATACCACAGTGCCGGGCGTGGTGGCTCACGCCTGTAATCCCAGCACTCGGGAGGCAGAGGCAGGAGGATTGCTGTGATGTGAGTTTGAGGCTGAGCTCAGGGCCAGCCTGAACCACAAAGCGAGATCCTGTCTCAAAAAACCTAAAAAAAAAAAAAAAAGAGATTGCCATGTGGAAATTAAGGGGATTGATGCCAATGAAACTGCCATCAAATGTGGGACTTGTCCCCGTGGCTCCTTTGGAGTCCACTTCTCCCTCACCAGTGGCATTCCCAGATCAATCTAGAACCCACATCGTCCCATGGTCTCGCTTCTTGGGCAGTGCCTGACCGGGCAGCACGGCAAGCCTAGAAGTGTGCCTTGGCTTCTGACATACACAGCATGGATGGTCAGGGTCCCTAGGAAGTGACATTCAGAGGGACAGTGCACATCTGGAAAGAGGTGAGGCAGAGGCCCTTTGTGAATGTGGCCAGGTCTTTGCAGGCCTCCCCCAGTCTCCTCTGGGCAGTGGGGTGTGCTCAGGTGACAGGAAGGTAAGCGATGAGTTGGCCCGGTGCCCATGCTCAGATGGTGAAGGCTGACTTGCGTGGGGTGAGAGCCAGTCTGTCCAGGGCCAGGTGACAGGACAGTGGCGGAGCAATGTCACGGCTCCCCAAACCCACTACATGGTCAGCCCAGCACACTGCCGA
Organism: Petromus typicus; assembly: GCA_004026965.1. NCBI lineage: Eukaryota > Metazoa > Chordata > Mammalia > Rodentia > Petromuridae > Petromus > Petromus typicus. The sequence goes on along the minus strand of PVIR01000106.1, from coordinate 165,988 downwards.
GTGTGTACCACTAACAGACTCCACCTTTGAGCAAAGCATCTTCCAGGGAGCTCTGAGGCACTCGGACATGGCCCTCCCCTCCGTCTTCCCCACGCTAAGGTCAGTGGGGTGGAGAAAGCCCACTGGCCAAGACCTCTGAGGTCTGTGGGGTGGATAGTCACGAGTGACCCATGTCCCTGGCTTGGCCTGAGTTTCCAGATTCACTCAGCAGCTCCAAGGCAGCATGTGAAGCACGGAGCAGGCAGGCGCAAGGTTCAGGCTGCCATCCCACTCCCACCCTCACCTCCACGGCTTCTTGCAGAGCCCCAGTTCTCCAAAGAGCAGGAGCTCTTTGCCAGTGTCAACAGCACCCGTGTGAGGCTCAACCTGATTGGCTGGAACGACGGCGGCTGCCCCATCACCTCCTTCACACTGGAGTACCGGCCCTTCGGGACCACAGTCTGGACCACAGCCCAGCGCACCTCGCTGTCCAAGTCCTACATTCTGTACGACCTGCAGGATGCCACCTGGTACGAGCTGCAGATGCGCGTGTGCAACAGTGCAGGCTGTGCGGAGAAGCAGGCCAACTTCGCCACGCTCAACTACGACGGCAGTAAGCTCCACCCAGCCCACGTGATTTGCATGCCACACGTGTCCCCTCGGCCCTGAACACCCGTCCTTGCCGCCCTGTGCCCACAGAGCTGGCGGCTCGGACCCCTAGCGCATGAGTGACCTCTCTGCCCTGTGCATCCACCTCTGGCAGCCCTGAGCTAACCACGCTCTTGTTGTCTTCCCCCCTCCCGTCACCCCATCCCCACCCACATGACAACCTTCTCATGAAGCCTCAAACTGCACGTGCCAACAGCTTCCACGGCAGAGGGGCTCGTGCGAGTTTCTGAGAGGAAGCAGGGGTACTGAAGAGGATAGAAAAGATGTCAGCGCACAGACACATGCAGTGTGCACACAGAGTGCACAACACCCCATACACATGCATGCCATGCCCACACACACAGCTTCCATGCATTCTCTTACAACTAGACAAGGTGTCTCTTAACATCTTCTTAGCCAAAACCAAATTATCTAATTCGTGCCTTATCTCTAGGATTTAGGTCTGTTTATCGGTATCTGAGATGGCCGGCCCAGTGGAAAGTCTGTGTCCCCAGCCATTGCAGTGCTGGCTTTGGAGACATGCAAGGGTTTCCCTGGGAGCAGCTGCCATAGAAGGAGGTATCCTCCTCTCGAGGCCAGGCTCCGGCAGTGCAGTGCACAGTGCAGCTGCAGAGCCGTCCCTCATGGCCTGGCTGGATCCCAGGACCTGGCCCAGGCTAAGCCACGCAGCCCTATCCAGCCTCCTGCCTGAGACACACAGAACTGCTGCTTTCCAGCATTGGGAGACACTCCTGGCTGCCAGAGAAGCCCTGGGCATGGCCACACTCAGGTCCACTGCGGCTCTGTGTGATGTATGGGGACAGGCAGGGTGCAAGACGGACACATACGGGAGATGCACTCACAGACAACCACAGAGTCAGAAGCTGCTGGGGCCAAGAGTTCAGACTGCAGCACTGACTTACATAGAGCCTGGCAGGTTGTGAGTGTGCCCTCTAAATATATAACACATGGCATGTAGCTCGGCTTCATCCAGGATCACAAATTACAGGGACATCCTCTGAGCTGCATTTAATTTTCTGGAATCCTAAATAATTTCATTCCACCAAGATATGAGCGCATATTTCTTTTCCTTGAAAAACACATCAGACTTTTGCAAACCAGTCTCACGGATGTATAGCTGTAATCTCTTTTGTCATATTCGGCCGGGAGCATTTTTTTTCATTTTAGGAAAAACAAACATTGATAATTAGCCTTCTGTTCAGACCAGACAGGGTCCCAGCTCTTCCATTTCCTTCACCGACTGCTCCTTGTGCCTTTCCTTTGCCAAATGTCCCTGTCTGTCCTTGTCTCACCCTGGCCCTGCAGACAGATGCAGCCTCCAGCACCCCGTGCCTGCCCCTAACTTGCTTTCAGAGCTTTTGGAGCCTGAGTTTCCAGCCAAGGCTCCTGTGAGGTTGGAGTAGCAAAGATTTCAGAGAGCTAGAGCCTCCATTACTCCTGCTCTACTTACTAAAGGCAGGATAGAGACCATTTCTATGGGGGGTGTATTATTTTTGCATTACTTTCCCTAAAGCACTGACTTTCTGGCCCCTGTTTTACACAGAAAGCAGTGGGCTGGAGCGCCTTATGTAACTGTAACCGGGAGAGGAGCAGAGGCCACTCAGTCCTCAGTGCCCACTGTCTTCAGCTGGGGTCAAAAGCAGCTTAAAATAGCACAGAGTTCATTCCACTTCAGTGTTTCTTTGTATCCTAAGTCATCTGAATTGCACAACACAGTTTAACGAGTAGCTGCTTGAAAAACCTAGACAAGCTCCGTTTGAGATGTTATTCGAGCTCTTCTGCCCCGAAGTGGGAGTTGTGAGGTAGACTTGGCCTTACATCTGCCACAAAGAGCAAACACATAACGAAGCACAAAGAAGCCAGTGTATCTGGGCAGCCTCCCTGCAGACCCCGTCCTGTTCATGTGCCAAATCTATTGTCCCTCCTTCAGTGTGAAGTTTTGCAAATAACTTCTAGCCACATGACCATCCAGGGACACTTAATTCCAAGTGACGTGTGCGGCGCTCGCTGTCAGCTGCCTGCACCCAGGGGCAGGGCACAAAAGGTGCCTCTGCCAAGTGGTAGAAAGAGGTCTGACTGGGGCAAGCACACAATCCAGCTAGCAAGGAGCCAGGAAGACTTCCTCCCATCCCATTTCCGCAGATGCCCTGGGGTCACCTGGTGCAGCCTCTGTCACCCACTCCATCCCTAAAACCTCCACCACACCGCCGTCATCAACAGCATCTAACACCTGGCCCTGCTTACAGGTACAATTCCTCCACTCATTAAGTCAGTTGTCCAAAGTGACGAGGGGCTGGCAACCAACGAAGGCCTCAAGATGCTGGTGACCATCTCCTGCATCCTGGTGGGCGTGCTGCTGCTCTTTGTGCTCCTGCTGGTGCTGCGGCGGCGGCGGCGCGAGCAGAGGCTGAAGCGGCTGAGAGGTAGGTCAGCCCTGTGCAGACCCGGGGCCTGCCTCCTCTGAGCCTGTCCCCAGCTGTGCAACTGTGGCACTGCAGAGCCCTCAGGAAAAGCATGCCAGTGTTCCCACCTCAAGCATAGAGAGTGTGTGAAAAGCGACCCCGAGAAAGCCCCTGAGTCCCAGCCATTGCCACACAAGGAACGTTAATTCTCATGAGTTTTCCAATCCGGCTCACTTTCATTTTCATTGGCTCCAGTAAAGCCACCAATTATGACTTCTCTGAAAAGAGCTATCAGATTTGCTGTGGCAGTGAGAATTATTTTATTGCCTGGAAATAGAAATTGAGGGCTCATGGTACAGAGAAAGCCCAGGAGCAGAAAACACAGGCTTCTCCAGATTAGGAGTGTGAGCCGAGCCCCAGCAGAAGCCTTCACTGTGAGAGGATGACAGAAGGCAGAGAGAGCTGCTGTTGGCAGTGCCACTCAGGACAGAGCCAGTTCCCTCACTCTGGATGCTACTCCCCACCCATGCCCACAGCCCTCCTTGGCCTTGCTCTGTGGTGCAAGGACAGGAGCGCTTTCAAACAGAAAGCTCTGTGTGGGAGAAGCCCACAGAGACAGTTTTGGCAGTGCTTGGGAGCATCTTACCACGGAGCTACATCCTGACCTTTTTTACTTCTTGTTTTGAGACATTGTATTGCTAAATTGGCCAAGCAGGACTCAGACTTGCCGTCCTCCTGTCTCAGCCTCCCAGAGTGGTGGGATTATCAAAAGTTGGCTCCCACACGCCACTCCATCAGGGTATTGACCCAGGCTTCATTTGGTAAAGTGTGTGGATGAGGTGTTTGCATTTCACACTAGTACCGTGCAGAGTCACGTTGCACAACCTCAGAGCACTCCCTCCCCTCCAAGCGTCATAATATCCCTCACCTCACTCAGACACACGGAGAACATCCATCTCTGCACAGTCTTGCCTTGACTCTAACCTGGGGAGAGCAGCAGAACATGGCAAGACTCTCACCCTCCGCTCTTAGCCGAACTACTCCTGATGGGTCTCACACTTTGCCAAAAAAATTAAAATATTTGAAGTGTGCCACATGTTAACAGCCTTTTTGTTTAACTCTCCCAGGACACAATAATTCAGATAAATCAGGCTGGTTGAAATGTTCTTTCTAAATCAGGTTGACCAGTTGTCCTTCAGTCTTACAGACATTACCCGAGTGATTCCTACATCCTAAGCATTGTGTGTGGTGCCTGCTACGAAATGGGCAGACAGAGCTTTCTGGGCCGGGTTTAGTGTAGGAGGTCAGCACCAAAACATTCCCTGCTAAGAAGGCCTTCAAACAAATCCTACACCAGTGCAAAAGAGAGATAAAGTGTCCCAAGTGAGGAGGAAAGGGCAAGCTACCTAGGAGATGTTTTAAAGCACTATGAAATTATAACACTTCCCAGATCACTGAGACATTCAGGGTGAGGTGGGCCATGTTGAATTCCACTTAGTGGCATTTATCATTAAAATACCATTAAATTAATATTATTAAAATACCATTAAAATACCATAAAGGACATTTATATGGCCCCCTTCATTGCACAGCCCAGTAGTGGTAGGCTGGGAAGGTCTACCTCTGCATAGATGCTGTATCAAACACAGTTCTGTGAGAACTGCCTCTGTCCACACTTCTCAGCACTGACTATGAAAGGGGCTCGCAAAGGGTCTGTAGTGAACCCAGGAGTCTGGCAGCAGATGGGTCAATCCCTGGGCCGCGCTTCCCCCTGCCATCCAAGCTTCCCCACTTCCCCTCTCCCAGTGCCCTTCTGCCCCCCAGCCTATTATTTTATTTTTTGCTGTTCTACTTAGAACCCAAGGACCTAACCTTGACTTTCCCCGCCCAGAGCCCTGTCCTCACTGTGTCCTGGTCCCCACCCTGCACAGTCCCACATCACTCAGTTCCTGCCTCTCAAGGGCAGCCTCCAGGGCACCCAGGGCTGCCTCCCATCACTGGCCTCTACTGCCAGACGTGAGCGTTCCGTAGTTGGGCCTCGGAGAGAAAGTGCCACACCATGCCAGATGCAAGTTCCAGACCCGAGGAGGGTCTTTCTATCTGTTCTGTGCTCAGAGTAACAGCTGAGGATGGAAGCCGGAGGTGGCAGTGGTTCTTTCCAAGTGCACCCGGCACAAAGAAAGCTGGAGACGTGGCTCCCCATGGGCCCAGCGTCTCCCACTTTGTCCAGGCCTAACGAAGGCTACTGGAACCAAGACTGGGAACTCGGGGTGCCCAATTCCATTCCCCCTCCTCCTGGCCAGACCTAAGTTGGGCACCGTGGGCTGTGTCCCTTCCAAAGAGCCTCCAGTGGTGCTCCACCTGTACCAGGTGTAATGCTGTGTAACTCAGCACTGTTTCTTGTATCTGTTTGATCATAAGTGCTTGGCAAGGTCTGGGCAAAAATAAACAACCCTCAAACTTCATCCCAGAACTACAGAGGGTGATGGTGCAGTGGCACTGGGTCAGGGCTACAAAGTACAGGCCTATCTATCTGTCATTATCAGAAGTGCTGTCTTAAAAGACAAAGTAGAGGTAGGGGCTGCCTGCGGGTCCAGAAAGGCCAGCCACATGGGGAAGGGTCTTTGCCTTGTAGTCCACCCCTCTGAAATGTCATGAATGACACAATTTTTCTAACCTCCTCGGGAAAGAAATGGGTAGGTGACAGTAGCCTAGGTGTTAAATGTCTAGAATTCCTAGGGAGACTCCCCTAATCAAAAGGTGACCCCATTAACTCTCAGACCCTCACAGCATTTTGCGTCCCAAATAAGGACAGCATTCTTCCGGTTGTGTTACAGATGTGCTTGAGCAGTCACAGATCAGCATCCAGGACAGGAATAAGGAATTTGAGTTAAAGACAACTGTCAGGGCTCCCTGACGCTGCTAGGTGGTTATGGAAGTTCAGCCTGGGGAGATTGGAACGTGATCGGCTACATTGTTCGACTACTAGAAACTATGAAAATGTTTCTCCACATAGTGCAGTTGACAAGCAGCCTACTTAGAGGAGCACAATGAATGTGATTTTATGTAAAAAAAAATTTAAAAGAAGGAAAATAGGGCTCAAGCAGTTTAGCCAACCTGTATTCTCTCTTCCTGAGCACTTTACTAATTTTAGAGCATAGCGACCTCCTGGAGCCTGAGTTGTCTACAAGTGCTTCTTTATCAATCTACAGCCTCATCCGGGAGTTCAGAAACCACACTTTGCTGTTACGATGTCCTGGTTTTTCCCCAACTTCTACATCCTTTGAACTGCAGGGTGAGAGTGAGTCACTGCAGGACCTGAGGTCCCAGCAGCCCTGACCCTATAAAAATCTGACCCTGGGTCCAGTTACCAGCTCCAGTATTGCTAAAAGCACCCTCTTTCCTAAAGCAGGGGTTGCCCAAGGGATCAGGGGCAGAGCCAGTTCCAGGGCACCAGAACTTTGCATAAAATAGAGATTGGTCTGGGCTGTAAGTTCAACTATAAATTTGTCTATCCTGGTAGAAAAGAACTTACTATTTTAAACATACTTATAAATGAATTAATGTTCTCAAACTGGTCAGTTCCAGAAGGTGGTATCCCAAGAGAGCTGGTATGGGGGGGGTCTATGTGGGCATGGCTTAGCGACAGTAGACAGGTGACCTTCACTTCCCAAGCCCTCCTATCTCTGCTCTGAATCAGGAAGCTCTCCTTTATGAAAACCCAAAGTAACTCAGGCTCTACTGACCCGGAATAGGTACTGACCTGTCCTCCCGGAGCCCAGTGCCACTTAGTCTCGGGTGGACTTCAAGTAAATAAAGGTTGGAGCCCAAGTAAAAGTGGGGACACCAGAAGACATGCACCCTGACGCTTCAGTGCCAACCTCCCAGATGCACAAACTAAGATGGCATCAGAAGCCCATACTCTGAAACTCTTTTTTTTTTTTTTTTTTTTTTTTTTGTGGTACCAGGGATTGGACTCAGGCCCTTGTGTTCCCAAGGTACCACTTGGGCTAAACCCTGGCCCTGAAACTCTTTGGTTCTATAATGTTTCCTTCCCCCACTTCTCCTTTCCCTCCTCCTGCCCTTCCTTCCTTTCTCCTCTCTCCACCCTTCCCCCTCTCTTCCTCCTTTCTGCTTTTCTTTCCCTGCCCCTCCCACCCCTTCCTTCCCTCCCCTCCCTTTCTTCTGCCCTCACTTCTAAATGGCATCGCCCTTCAAGAACTCCCCTCACTAGACCAGACCGAGGAGCAAAGGTGTCTGTTTTGGGTGGGAGGGAGGAGGGTCCCTCAGCAGTGGAGATTTGTGGGCAGCTGTGGAGCTGGGACAGAAGCAGGCAGCCAAGGGGGGCAGTGGGCATTGCCCCCCTTGGCCTGAATGCCCGTGTGGCCTGTTTGTGTCCGCAGCACCTCCTCCTCGACTCACTCCTTGGCTATCTTTTGTCCCAGCGCGCCCTTGTGCATGCTGGTGACCGAGGCCCAGTTAGTGCCCCATCAAGCTTTGAATGTGGGTTTACAGCCCCTGTGAAAATAGCTCCATTATAAGGTTCCTTCAGCTTTACAGGAAAGCGAGGGTGCTGGTGGGAGCCTGCAGATTAAAGCTCAGAGAGACAGCACAGCCGGGTCAAACCTGCTGCCCCAAGTGCTTCTGCTCTCTTCTTGCTTGTGCTTTTGGAGCATGTGCAGGCAGCTGCCCCATAAAAGTTAGATAAAGTATATTCTCTTTTCCTGAATTAGCGCATCAGGCCCTGGAGCACGGTTGTGCGGCTAGGAATGTGTGTCCCTTCATCAGAGTGTGCAGGGGGCGGCCCAGGCTCTGCAGGACAGCAGCGTGGGCCTGGTGTGTGTGGCCCTGTCCCCGTGTGCCAGGCATGCCTCGGTAGCACCCCCCTCCACCCCTGGGCAGACCTAGATGGGGACTGTGATTCTGATTCCCAAAAGGCCCATAGAAACCTGCTAGAACAAGCTCGAGGCTCCCAACCCTCCAAGGGCGCCTCCTCTGAGACCTGGAGCTGTGCGTGGTCATCTCTCGGTAGCGTGTCTTCCTTCCGCCACACTCCCTGACTCGAACCTGAGGCCAGAAAGGCTCCACCCCTCGGGAGCAGGCCCACAGCTGCACAGCGCACAGGCAGAGAGACAAGGGGTGCCAATCACTGTCCTGACCATCCTCTTCCCATGAGACTCGCTCGGAGTGTGGAACCATCAAGCAAGAGATAGATTGTCCTGTTAATATTATGCAGGCTTCACAAGCTTTATCAAGGAAACACCAGTCTGGGGAAGTGTTAACAAGCTGTCAACCGCTACTTTGTAATCTTATGGTCACCCACCAAAGCTTGCTGGCTTATCTGTATTTTTAGCCCCATATTCACTACCCCTCGGCCTCCTTTTGGTTTGCTAATGTATTCGTCCTCTTGGCCTCATCTTCTGCCTGTCTCCCTGATTCTGTCACCTCTGCACACTGGAAAGAGGATCCTGCATTGGCCGTGCTGCCTGCCCACCCCCGGAGCCCACAGGGCGCTTCTGGCTGTTCCCGTGGCACTGCCCTCCCGAAGGCGCAGGGCCACTTCATCCACCTGACAGCGTGTCCTCCCGAGGCCCTTCCTGGCACTCCTTGCAGCGTTCAGACAAGTGCCATGGCTAGCTGTCCACTGGCTTCCTCAGTCCTTCCCCAGCCCACAGAGAGGAGGGGTGGAGCCGCCCGCAGATCTTGGGAGTCACAAGAGGCTCCAGGAGAGGTGTCTCCCGTCTCCCGGCCCAGTCTCTGAGGATATGAAGTGTGTGGGAGTCAGTGACAGGTGACCTGCCAGCCCTGCAGCTGTGCCTGGGCGGGAAGCGCAGGGTCTGGACCACGTTCCTGCGGAACAGATGGCGGCGGAAGGGGAAGTGCGGAGCATCTGCTCGGTTTGGTGTGCACAGGAGAGGTGCATTCACAGAACAGGAGCCCAGAGGATCAGAAGGGAGACAGGGAGGGACTGGACGGAAGGGAGGAGGGAGAGGGGAAGGGAGGGACTCGAGGGGCTCTGCGAGGCAGCGTCCTCACGAGTTCAGAAAGTCTCATCCCTTCCAAACATGCTGGATAGGAGCCACCGGCCTGCTGGGGACTCGCCATCATCTCCGGAGAGGGACACGTTGCCTTTCGCCAGCATGTTGACACAGAGCAGCACAAGTTCTAAATGATGAGCAGTGTGGACCCCAGTGACCGCCGTGCCGCTGCACTGAAGGGACAGCCCCCACCCCCCACCACCCCTCAGCCCTGTCATGGCTTCCCCAGTTCCACATGACTGAAAGGAACCAGCTTAGGTTTCTGAACAGAAATGTCCCAAACAGGATCCTAAAACCTTTCCGGATAATCTCTAAACAAAGGTGTGTCAGAGGGTAAGACGGTGAAATACTCTCCGTGTTCAGAATAGTAGAGTCAAGGCCTCCCTGCCTGAACTCAGCCAGCTGCAGTCATGAGAAGGGACTGTGAGTCCTCAGGAGAGATGGACCAGCAGGGCTAAGAAGTGGGGCGCCCTGGCCTACAGCTGAAACCCAGGAGGCGGGTGCATCCCCCGCAGCTCCGTCTGTGTAGGGGGCCATTGAGTAGAGAAGGAAGAAGATGCAGTTTCATGAGGGTCATTGAAAACCCCGGACCCGCTGTGGAAAATTGTTCACCACACCTACAGCAAGCATGTGCCCTGTCTCATGGGCAAGGAGAACATCCAAAGCTGCTGGTGTCTGAAGCTCTGCTGAAGGAAGGACAACAGGAGGTCGTGGGTCTTTCAGAGACGAGAGTCCTCAGCAAGGCTTTGTCTGGAAATTGTACAAGAAAAGAAGGGGTTGAAGGCTTGTGACTGTAACCTGAGCAAAGGAGGCTGGGCCCTGCGAGGGCAGCAGTGGCACTGAGGGTTCCAGAGTGGCTGCTAAACGGTCCTAGAGGCATTGGTAAGGGTACCAGGGTTTCCAACAACAGAGGAGGAAGGTGCTTCTCACAGCAAATCTGAGTGCAGCTTCCCATCTAGTGGGGACGGTGCTCGACCAAAGTAATGAAGACAAAGGGGTCTCATGGGGTGACAGAGGCCATGTCAGCTGCTGGCACCAAGTTCTTGGGAGCCCAGAGAACCAAAGCACCAAGGGCTTGCTGGGTGTGGGTGGCACACGGAGGGAGCTGTATGTGCAGAGGGCTTTGGGGAGCAATGTCACGGGGTCCTGAAGAGTCTCCCGCACAGGAAACTGGGAGAACATCACAAGCGCCGGAGAGACCGGAGACTTGCATAGGAGAGGCTCCCGGCTGGCCGACACACACCTTTACAATGAGCTTCTCTGAAAACGTCAGCATGCAGGCGGGAAACAGGAAGGGGACCCTCAGGTCTATCCCCTTTTTGCACCACAAAACCACTCAGGAAGCAGAAACCAGGGTGGGGGAGGCTAGGGAAGAGGATGTGCACGAGGAAGGGAACGTGAGCTCTGGAGAGGGCTGTGGCCAAGTGGGGGTGCGAGGCCAGTGCTGGCCAGGCTGCCACCAGGGGTGCCCCGCAGCCCCAGGACCCTGCCACGGCTGGCTGGCCCGGAGTAACATCTATCTAAGGCACCAGGGAAGGATCCCCGAAAGTTGGTTTGAAAAGTTCTCCTCACCCTGAAGGGCCTAAGGTTCTAAGATTTTAAAGAAAAATTGTATTGACTTGTCTCCAATTCTCTTCTCGGCCCTAAACAAAAATGTGTTTGAGGTGAAATTCCTCAGTCTCTTCATGCTCCTTCTAGTGAACATGAATCACCCGCAGGCCTCTCATCTCAGCCCAGTGTCTCTGCCAAACTTGACTTGACTGTGCCTCTGAGCAGTGTGGCCTGGAGTCCTCCACCCCAGACACCAGACACCGCAGCTCTCCGCCCGAGCACGGCGGCCCTGCCCCATGGGTACCACTCCTGCCCTGTGAATTCTGAATCTTGTCTGGATGCTGGGTCCCTGCCACCCCAGCCAGGCTCTGCACCCTGCAGCTCTTCATGTTAGAGTGCCATCCATACCCTCTGCCAGACTCACCACCTCCTAGCTGTGCCTCGACCTCAGATGAAGCCTCTGCCTCCCCTTGGCCCAGGGAAAAGCTTTTATATACCAGCTAGAAGCCCTGGGTCACACCTGAGACTGCAATGCCTCTGCCAACCACCCACCACCTCCCTTCTCCTTCTGCTGGATCTGACCTCCCCATTCCTTCTGAACAAATTCCCCCGCCCAGAGCCAGGGGCTTCTCTCCAAGGCACGCCTGCCCTTCCGGCCCTCGCCTGTGTTCCTTCTACCTGGGGCTGAGCCTCGCTTATCTTTCCAAATGGACCCAGGCTGATCCCTCACCCCTGGGGCCTGACCTGCATCTCCTAGGAGGAAGGAGGTAGTGGAAAGTGGGCGACTATCAGAGATTGAGTTTGCACCCCCGCTCAGCTGCCAACTGTGCCCGTCCCCCACTTCCTTTATCTCTCCAGGGGCATAATTGTCCCTTGCGGAGGCTGGCATTAAGGGACTTGAGCCAGCAGTACTGAAGCAGCAGCAGTGTCCTCTCCCTGGGACACCCTCAGTGGCAGCCCACCGTCCCACCTGGCCAAATGCCGCAAGGTCTTTTAGACACCACTTTTCGGCTTATACAAAGGTTAGAGAAGTGCATATCCACAAATAGAATTTTTCTTAAAACTTCAGGTGAAATCAGAGGGAGACATAATAATTGACAGAAAGAAAAGGGATCCACTCTCGGTGGACAATCACAGAGAAAGTGACCAGAGTGGCCGTAGTCACCTTGGCCTGTGGGAGAGCCTGACCGTGGGGAAGAGGCCTGTCAGGGAAGGACGTGGGGCCTGCAGTGAGGACGGATCAACTGCAGGACTCTGGGATTCCTTAGTGACTTAGTATGGAAAGATCACAGGACCAGAAAGCAACAACAGACCACGAGTAGCCCAAGTTCACATCCGGCAAGAGTCGTCTCAGAGCCTCACTCCACCCAGATGTGAAGCAGGATCTCTATGCACGCCTTGGAATCGCTCCCTCTCCTTTAGAGTATTGTACCAGCTGGGCGTTGTTTGCTATCTGGAGCTAATTAACCCCCAGTTTCTGGCTTCGTGCATGTGTGCATGTGTGCATGCATGCGTGTGTTTGTGTGTGTGTTAAATATATATGTGTTAAACCATGCAGGAAGAGAAGAAATTCATTCTATTTATTTTGTCTTTGTGGATAAATATAAAGACATAGACTTGAAGTTAAATGATATTTTGCTTCCTTTGCTTCTCCATATGAGTGGAGTAGGTGGGACCTGCTGCATCTCCAGACTGAACCCATCTGTGTGCAGAACCCAGGCCCCACGCAGAGGTCACGGCAGCAGCTGGCATGGCGGGCCTGAGGAGCGGGCCCTGCCTTTTGGGGCGTCTGCCCTCACCCCTTAGTAGTGTTATGCTGGTCCTCAGGTGGGAAGGGTCCCATTTACATGTCAGCCCCCAGGAGAAGAAGGAGATGCCCTGACATGTGTATTTCTTTACCACCGAGCCACGCAGAGCAGGGAGGTTGCCCATACCAGGGCAGGCTGAAAATGGAGCTCCTTTCCCGGCAAATCCACTTCCACAAAGCACTTTTCACTGAGCAGGACTATCTGTGTCAAGTCTTCTCAGAGAGCCATGAAAGAACAAACAAAAAAGAAGGCTCTTGTCTTGGAAGAAAAGGAGCATTTGCTTTTACTAGTACAAAATGTGTAGAAAGAATACATTATATTTTAAGAGAAATGAGAATTTCAAAACAATACTACCTGGAAAATGGAGCTCTTTCTTCTGTTGTATTGTTATGCAGGTCTGCCATGTCAGGAGTGGTAACCAGATCTTGGCAAACAATATCCTCAGAAGAGAAGAGTGAAATTTTATTTCCGAGTTTGAAATAAATATCTAAATGTTCCCCAAGCAATGACATTCCATTTTTACAATGCTTTGATCAACCCGTGGGAGTAAAGAAAGCCATAGAAAGGCCATTTCAAAATGACCCACAGAGCCATAATACCAAAATACCCAAAATACCATTTACTTCTGGTATTTTGGGGTGAAAGGCGGGTTTGTGCAGCACAGATGACTTACTTTCAAGATGTTAATTTTCTGACTATGAAAATAAAATTGGGTTTTGTGGAAGCGACAAGTAAATAGATGGTAATAAAACCTATAATAGATGTCTGTGATTTTATAGCTACAGATAACAGTGCTACCTTTCCTATAATAAATTAAGGATATAAAAAAGTCCCTTGTAGGAGAAATAAGGAACCTATAAATTCTAGATCATTACAAGGCTTTGCAATTATATATAAAAGTCACCTTGGTCATCTGATCATAGGAAATGTGTTACAGATGTCTACATGATGCTAAGGAGTTATTTATCACATACTAATTAATATTATCTTTCTCTTCCCAGATGCCAAGAGTCTAGCTGAAATGCTCATGAGGTAAGAACTTGCCTGGCTTCCGGGATCCTGTGTACACAAAAAGCGATTTCCCACTTCCTTTGGTGATTTTTTTGGTGAAGATAATTTGAAATTGGTAATACATTTCACTTCAGCCTATGATTTCCACTTTTTCCCCCAAAATATCCGTATAATGCCTAGCCGAGTATGTTGATACTGAGTTAACATTGTTATACCTCTGCAGCCTGAGCCTGCCACAGGCTGCTGCCCAGTTGGCCAAACTTGACCAACGGAGCATGTCTCATTGACCTGGGAGTAGAGAGACGCCTATGTGGAGACAGATTTTATCATGCTATAGTGCTTTTGAGGTCCATGCTCCCTTCTAACAATTCGCTAAGTTCAGAGAAAACAAGAAGGGAAAGTGTTATGCTCGGGGATATTCAGCAGCAGCTGGCTGGTGGCCAGAGACCCCTTTCCTTGGCTCCCATGGGGCCTTCTGAGCCCCCTGAAGGCTGTTGCCAGCCATGTGGCCTTTGTCTGCCCACTGTGCAGCCGCAGACATGGCCACGTGTGTCACCCTTGGGTTAGGAGCAGCCGCGGTGTGGTGCCCATCACTGCTGTTCAGTACAGGAGGTGCACAGTGGTCGCTGAACAAGAGAAGGTTCATGAGTGTAGAGGACAATGTGCACCTTCACTGCTCTGCTGCAAATGTCCTTGGGAATAGAGGAGAGGGGCCCTTTCATGTCCCCAAATTCTATTTTCTTCCCAGCCACTTTCCTTCAGTCTGACCTCCACACTGTGAAAACAGGAGCATGAGACAGAGAGTGGGTGTGTGCAGATCCACTAACTGGCCTGTCATCTCTCCCTGTAACACAGTGGAACAGGCCAGGGAGAGGTGACACAGGGAAACTAGCCTAGGAAATAAGAAAGGCCAACTCCAGAGCCGAGGGCGTGCTGTTTTCTCCCAAGTGCTCCACATACCTCGCCAGCATCTGGATGCAGATGAAAAAGGCAGAGGGTGCTTCAGGGACAGACAGGTCACTCTCCTGAAACCCCTGAGCACTGTGTCCTTGCAGGGTGCATCATGGGGGAATCGGGACGACTCCATGCCCTTTGGTGCGAATGAGATAAGTGCTACGTGTTTTGCTGTGATGCGGAAAGATACAGAACTTTTGTCTCTATGCGTGATGGGGTCTGGAGAAAGGTGTGTAGGAATAAAAAGACCCACTGGAGCCTTGTTGAATTTGGGTCCCTGTCAGCACCCTGCGGAGGTGTCAGCAGAGGGGCGGCCCACAGACACCCTCCAGGATGGAGAGCGCATTAGCTACTCACACACGCACAGGAAAATCTGCAGGCCATGCTCTTCTTAGTGTCTGTCCTTGTTCACTCGGAAAGCAAGAGGATGCCTGTGCTGCTGGCCAGACATCATATCCAGACATGCGTGTGCTTGTGCTGAGCACATCTGGGAGAACATCTGGAAAACAAAGAAGTGAGAGTCACTTGATTTCTGATAACTGACCGACCTAATCAGATAGATTTTTCTCATGTAGACTTTCAAACTATGAATTTAAATTTATGAATTTAAAATTAAGAGATTTCACACAAATATTGATTTTTTAGCTTCTCTTAAAAACGCTGTGGGTGAGCCAAGGATTTAGCTCAGTGGTTCCGGTGCCTGTCTTGCAAATGCAAGGGCCCAGGTTCGATTCCCCAGTAACCACATACAATACTGGGTGTGGAGACTCACCCCAGCAGCAACCAGTACCACATACCACAGTGCCAGGCGTGGTGGCTCACTCCTGTAATCCCAGCACTCGGGAGGCAGAGGCAGGAGGATTGCTGTGATGTGAGTTGGAGGCTGAGCTCAGGGCCAGCCTGAACCACAAAGCGAGACCCTGTCTCAAAAAGAAAAAAAAAAAAAAACACTGTGGGCACCAGAGCATAGCCAGGTGAGGGAGTCAGCCTGGGTGTGGTGGGGCCCACCTTGGTGGCCGAGCCGCACATCCACCCTCAGTCCACCTCCACAGTCTGGCCCTGCAGGGCTCTGTAGCTCTCCAGATTGAAGAAGGAGCTAAATCTGCTTTTCCTCTGGTCCAATGCCCCTCCCAGCCCTGCCACCTTCTCTGTTCAGCCCAAACTGTCAGTCACATCCCTATCCAAAGGCTACAACACTGTGATCTCCATTCTCTGCTATCTTATGCACTTGTCAGTGGAAACCATTGGCTTTCCATTTTTCTCCACGTGGCAAACTATGTCCTGCCTCTTTTCTCCAGCCCTGAAGCAAGACAGGAAATAAAAAGCATCCTCTTCATTCGTGAGGCAATTACTGTGGCTGAAAGGCCACCAGTTGCTAAGACAGGAATTAATAATGGTCTTCCTAGTTGACAGTTGCCAAGGTGAAATCAGGAACATTGAAACCAGTAATCACTTCCACTTAAGAGACCAAAATGATTTTCCTCCAGAGGGGGAAAGAGATTGGAAAGGAAGCGAATTTTTAGGCTCCTCAGGTGGGATTAATTCAAAAGCAGTTTCAGTCGTGAAGGCTTGGCTCGGTCTAAGTCTGACAGCTTCACCGTCCAGGCAGCCAAAGCCGAGGTCACTTCACACACCAAGGTGCCCAGAGCACTAGTTAGCCATGCCAACAGTGCAGAGACCTCAAGTCACTGTCCCGCACTCTTGCTACTCTTTCTCTGCATAGCTGAGGACTTGGCAGCCTGGAGCAGGAGAAGATAGAACTACAAGCCCATGTTCTGGGCCGGATGTAGCCAGGAACTGCTTTTCAGACCCTGAGAAAATCAGCTTTCCACTCTGCATGCAGTAAGAGCCTCCTAGAAAAGGGTCCCAGCTGTCCTTAGCTCTGCTGCTTTGTGATCCAGGCAAACCGAGTCTTGCCAGGTATTTGTGTAGGTCTGTGCCATCAGCTGTCCCTGGCACTCAGGAAAGGCCTAAGGACAGGAGACACCTGGAGCCCACCCTCCAGAGACCTTGCTCACCTCACCCAACCCCACCACGGCCCAAGATCACAGGTGTCACTTCATTTGCCCCCAGCAGGGGCCCGAGAATGGAGAGACTCTACCCAGCCTCCTGCATAGAAATGTTTCCCTTTCCTGTATCTCTGCAAGAAGAGTTTTCTGAATAACACAACAGCCTTCCAAGGGGTAAGGCCGGAACTCACTGGGTTATATTTGATGCCCAAGTTCAACATTACTGTGTGAGTTGCTTGTCGGCAGAAGAAAGATCTCTCTACACACACACACACACACCACACACGCCAACCCTAAATGCTCTTCATCCTTTATTGGACATTTAAAATAATTTATCTCTTTTGACATGTAAATGTGCATTCGTATAACACAAATATTCATCCCGGTGTTACACTGGGGTGCTGTAACCATCCTCCATTACTTTGCACCCAAAGAATGAGGAGGGTGGGCTGTGCAGCTATCTTTGGTAGATTTCTGCTCACTCCACTTTAAGAAAATAAAAGTAGTAACTGCAAATAACATTACAAAACATCGTTCCCTGCCAACCACTCATGGGCACCCACTGCTCTCCAGGCACAGCCCCTTTCCTTAGGCAGCCGATGGCAAACACGTGGTCCAAAACTGTGTTTCATTACTAGCTGATACATTTAGCAAGATCCTCTAGGGTGCAAGAGACAATTCTGCTTCCACAATGAAAACATTTAGAGTTTTTCTCCAGATTGCCAGCATAGTTTCTTTACATGTTTTTTTTAAGGTTTCTTGCTGTTATAAAGATCATTCATTATACTTTTTAAATTTTTATTTGCATTACTACGCACTTGCAGTAGGTGATGATATCATCCTCAGGGGATTTGGTCCATGTACATAACACAGATTTGTTATACTTTTTGAAGATCATACTTCATTTTTAATAAATGCAACCAACAAGTGCCAGTGTAATGAAATAACTTCATTGAAACGCACTTTGGGGACACATCACATGATTTACTGAATCATGTTCACTGTTTGGCCATGCACTGTGCTAAGTCTTAAGGACACACAAAGAGTGCGGATTAATGTATCCCCAGGGAGCACCGGTTCCAGTGGGAGAGACAGATAATGAATGTGATAAATCAATTAAATACACTCAGGAGAGTAATAAATGTAGAGGAGACAAAATTAAGTAGAATAAGGAAAGGCTTTGAACATTTCCACTGCAGGCCACCTAGGCCAGGCCTAAAGATGGTGCCCGAGTCCAGCCATAGAGATGGCCCTGAGGACAGGCTAGCAGGAAGGGAAGGAGCCCTCCTGCGGTGCTGGGCACCAAGGTGGGGACAGAGCGCACGCTGCACACAAAGAGAAGCAAGGGCAGAGCAAGGGTCAGAGAGCCCTGCCATGCCCAGGTCCACTGGGCCATTCTTTCCTTCCCACTACAGGGCCTGGCAGCACAGGTTTGGAGTGAAGGGAGAAGTCTACCTCCAGCCTTCACTGCCCCCATTCACAAGGTGTAATCATACTCTGTCTTTGTGCCAGCGCTGGCGCACAGCAGTTATTTGGCCTCTTCCTGTGTCCATCAGGGAACAGACCCTCATTGTTGCTTAAGTGTAGCCTGTGCCCGCACCTGAAGTTGTTTAATAGAGCAGCCGCGCCTGGCTCATAACTATTCATGACGAGCAGCAGGAACCAGCTCACACTGCTATTTTTGGTACAAGGACAAGCTCAAGTCCCCAGTGAAGTTTCTAAACGGATCTTTCGAATATTCACAGAGGAGCAGATCCCCATATGGTTTTGTAGAAATATAGCTAGTCTGGGCGTGATATAATGCAGGCCCCAGGAGCGCAAATGCTTTTCATTTTGTGCAAGTGTTTGACTCTCTGGATCCATTTCTTTTTTAAGCACAGATGAAAGGATAAGTTAGTTAAATAAATCACACAGCAGAGTAAGGAGACAGGTGAAAAACCAGGCCAAATACTTGAATTTAGGCTCTGCGTAATTGGCATGATCCCACACCTAACCCAGTTACCCTTCTGCAGAGGAAGAATCTGGTTCAGGATCAGGTCCTCAGAGGAATATTGCACCTCTCAGAAGTTACCTTGGCCGCAAGAAGCCTGTTCACCCTCAAAGGAAATGACGTCACCGGATACTGGTGATCTAGGAGGGTCTCAGTAGACATGTCCACGGGGCCGCTTGTGTGAACCTGACCATTTCAGAATCGAGGTCCTGTCCACCACTCAGCTCAGCAGTGGGACAGACAGGATCTGGGGACAGAGAGCCCCAGAGCTCCGGGTGATTATGTGATTGGGAGGAAATCACCTGAGATGTGGTGTGGAGCCTTTCTGATTCGCTGTTAAAAGTCACCCCACTAAGGTGAGAAGCCACCCGTGGGTGAGCATCCAGGGGCCGCTCAGAGCCATTGTGATGAGCCCTGTGCTGGGTTTTCGGCCTCCACAGAGCATCCCAGGGACCAAGTTATCCCAGTGACAAACGGCTGCCCACGGGACATCTCAGTAAACATTATTTTAACATGTAGTAAATTCTTATAATTTTGTAAAACACCGAGCACCTGTTCTCCTAATGTGCATTACAAAATTAAGGCCTTTATCAGCTTTTGAGATTTCTACACAGTGTGAAGGTTCTTTTGTAGCATTTTTGTTTTGTTTTGTTTTTCTTTTCTTTTTTTACTGCAGCTTCTAACTAAATATGATTATACCATGCAGTTTTACCACTTATTTTCACTTACTTTTAGAGAGCAGCTCACTCTGAGACTAATTTTCTGGTACACAAATTTTGAGATAAAATTATTATAGTAATTGCTCTTTTTTACTTCGAAATGCATTATCATTTAGGGAAATGAAGCTAATGTCAGGGACGCTAATGAGGTTTGTGATTTGTTACTGTGACAGAAGTGAAATGATGCCAGATATAAACACAAATCCATTAGTGGCACAGCGTCCGCTGGCCAGGGGCCACAGGCGTCCCACCCCACCAGGGCTGTAGTGGCTCTCATCTAGTGAGTGACTAGGTCCCTGTTCAGAAACCACATTTCATTTAGCTTTTCCACAAGAAATATTGATTTGTAAAGGTTCTGTGCGTAGATATTGAACCTATCTCCATTGACAACTTGTATTTTTCTGAATTTTCTTTGCTGAAGTTTAATAAGTATCATTTGAATGCGGGAAACAGCTCACCCCTTGACCTCTCGCCTCTCCCGCCCCAACGCCGGCATGGCCAGACTTGCACACAGTGCCAGGATGACGGGCCTGTCAACGCTTCACCCCTCTTTTCTCCCCAGTAAGAACACTCGGACTTCAGACACTTTAAGCAAGCAACAGCAGACCCTGAGGATGCACATCGACATACCCAGAGCACAGCTTCTGATCGAAGAGAGAGACACGATGGAGACTATTGGTAAGGCACCAGGGTGGCCACTCCACCCACGTGGCTGCCACCACCGTACCTCCTCAAGCCGATCCAGAGGCAGAGTGCCAGGTGGAATGGCATGCATGCTCTCTGGGGATACATGTTAGCAAATGCAGGGGCAAGTGAGCTCCCAAGTCTGGGAGAGTTCTCACTTCTAACTGCAGTCCTCCGTGATCACTGCCAGCTCTCCATGATCACTGCTGTCCTCTGTGATCACTGCTGTCCTCCGTGATCACTGCTGTCCTCTGTTATCACTGCAGCCCTCCATGGTCACTGCAGTCCTCCATGATCACTGCCGCCCCAAGGCCTGGACATGTGTCCTCAGAATGAGCCAGAAGCTGGCTCAGGGAGCCCCGTGCTAGAAATCTGCTCTCTGGTTGCTTCCGCATGGGCTCTGGTGAGGCAGCCTCACCGCGAGGTGCCCCACTTCCCAGTGCCCACGCACCCTGCCCTTTGGCTTGGAAAAGTCACTGCCATGAAGGTGTGTGGTTTGTCCACTCAGATACTGGCATCGGGACACCCCATAACTACGAAGAGGACAGCTCCCCTCTACTGGGTACCCCTGCTCTGACCAGCTCTCTACACACATCGCTCAGTGTCACCCCTCAGCAGACCACTCCTGAGAGAGGGTGACTTTTGTAAGAACAGGCAGACAGGCTTTTAGAGTTGGTCAAGCTCACACAGGCAAGAGCAGGCCAGTGTCCCTGTTGGGCTACCGCATCTCCACAAACAGCTTCTTCCAAGAATCCTCATCTGAGAAGCCCCAAGCTCTCCCGGAGCCATGAGAACAAACCAAGGCCGGGAAACTGTATTTGTTTGGAAGGGTTGTGCTGGCCCTGGGCACCAGGATGATCTTTTCCTGTGGCCTAGACATGGCTGTGTGTCTCCTGCCAGGAAGACAGTGGTGGGGGTCAGGCAGTCAGCATGTCCTCACTGCCCTCACCCTGTGCCCGTCCCCCGCACCAGTGAGCACCCTGACTGAGTAGCTCTTGCAGTCCAGGTGGGTGCTGTGAGCTGTGCAGGCCGCCCAGGGCTGGTCAGAGCTGGTTGGGGCAGGTCAGGGCTGAGTTAGCACCACAGAGAGCATCAGCCCCTCAACTGTGAGGAGGGCCAGATGCCAGAGGTCAGTGCCATAATGGAGCCGCCCACCTCCAGGTGGCGCCAGACAGTGGGTTGATGGCGCTTTATAACTATGGGGAATGTAGAACTCCAGTCCTTTAACATGCTCTGGGCTCTGACCACAAGAATCCAGGATCATTCTGCCGTTCATTTCCGGCCAGAAAGGGTGGTGAGCCTCATGCTCAGAAAGGCCCTGGAATTCCCTGGCACCAGCCTGCAGCCCACTGCTGCGCTCTCAATGGGGCTGCAGCCAGACCCACAGCACACCGTGCTGTCCTGAAAGAAAGTGCCGCGTGGCTCCCCTACTGCCGCTGCCAAGAACTGTCTCCACACCGGGGCCTTGCTTTGTAGGGCAGGGAGCGGCTGTGGGTCAGCTCCACGCCCAGCACTGGCACCCGCTATGGCACCAGCCACATGGCAGCACCCGAGGGACACTCCCAGACATCTTGGCAGCTTTCCTGTGCTTCTCTGCCAAGAAATTTGATTCTAACTTCAAGAGGTTTCCTTTCCTACTGGAGCCCAAGGAATTGAATTTTGTAAGGTTCGCACTGTTTAGGGCCTTTTTTGGGCACAGTAGCTTCGCTGGGCTGCTTGTGACTTGCCCGTCGCCACGCAGTGTCAGGCACGCTGCCACCCATCCTGGCTGCTTGCTCAGCTCGCCCGAACGTCGCTCTGGGCTGCTGTCCTGGAAGCTGATGGAAAGCCTGTGGGTCCTTAGCCATCTCCCTGGAGCAAAAAGCTCTTAAGAAAGTACCATTAAAAATGTGATTCAATTCCAAACAACCAAATAATGACCCTGGGTTCAGGTTGCTGCCCCTTCTCCAGTTCCTGGGAAGCCAGGCTGCTCTTCCTTGGGCCCTGCTGTGCCACGGGGCTCTGCCAACCTGACCACAGGGTCATTTTGGAGGAGCCCATAGCATGCCCAGAGTAATCAGAGCTCTGGAAGCAGAGGAATTGGCACTTTCTGAAGACCAACCTGTCCCCCCTTGTCCCCTTGGAACACTTGCCAAGCGCAGCCTTGAGCAGCCCAGGAGGGAGCACTGTGGTGTGGTCTTTCCAGAGCAGAGCTTCAAGCACCAAGGGTCCGGAAAGCAGCCATCCCGGGAGGTGAGAGTTCTGGCATGTGCGGTGATGTCTTTATCTTTCTCACGTGAGCCTTTGCAGACACCTGAGCCCCAAGTCCATGAAATCAGCTCCCATAAGAAATGTTTGTAATGACAGTCCTCTGAAGCCAGGGGTCTGCAGCCCGCCTGGCCCAAGTGCCCCTGTTTGAGTGGGAGTGGACATCAGGTCAGCCGTCTGTGTGGCCTCACAGCAAGGTGCTGCTGCTGTCCTGTTATCAGGCAAGACTGATGTGGATAATGCTCAGGCTCCCTCTTCTCCATCTCACCTGCAGATGACCGCTCCACCGTCCTGCTGACAGATGCTGACTTCGGGGAAGCAGCTAAACAAAAGTCTCTGACGGTGACTCACACGGTCCACTACCAGTCAGTGTCTCAGGCCACCGGGCCCTTAGTGGACGTGTCGGACGCGCGGCCGGGAACGAGTGAGTGGTCAACTCCAGTTACACAGTGTGGGTGTTAGCGCTGAGAACGTTTCCCTGGGCCCCTGCTGGGTGAGGGGGGCTGGGAGGTTCACTCTGGGCCTAAGAAACGAATAAGTCTAAGACGTCTCTTGCTGAAGTCTTTTTCATTGCTTGATCCTAGCTGTTATTAGCACTGTGTCAACTGAAGCCAACAACTCTTTATATTGATTTACTAGGAAAAGTGCTAGAAATTTCATGTCAAAAATTTTTTTACTCTGACAACTCAAGAAAAGGGGAAAGTAATTAACATTACCCCCACTGGAACAGAAAGATGGTGTCATCCATGTCCTCATACCCTGCACGATCCGGTACACAAAGCAGATAACATCGTTCTGGTTTCCCAGCTGAGAAGGCTGAGCCGCAGGATGCCAGGCAAACTGCCGAGGTTGGCACGGAAAAGTAGAGATGCCAAGACTCAGCTGCAATCTGTGTGTCCTCAGAGAGTAGAGGTTTACTTCCTGGACATGCTGAGAAAAATTCTAGTTCTGGTTAATATGGAGATTCATTTGGATTTTATTATTATATTTGCATCTATGACATATGCAAATTAATTACTGCAAAGAAATTAAATCCCTTTGTATGTATCTAGAGCTTATTAATTAGATATTTTGTTTCTTTATAATTGAAACTATTCCTGGGTCTCTTTAAACTCTGAGGAACTGACGTCTGGATGATTATCATTCGGAAGCTTTGATGTCTAGCTTTTAAATCTCTACCCACACTCTGCAAAAGTTTACATTCTTAGAGTAGCATGTTATAATTAGAAAAACAAGTCTAACGTAGAAGGTTACTCTTCACAATTCTAGTGTGGGAAGCGGTTGTGAGGCTTGTGAAAGGAAATGCCTGGTTCCAAAGTAACACTGCAACTCACAGGAAAAGGTTTTCAGTGTTGAGTTTCCTTTGGGAAAGTGTTGAAGGTTGCTTCCTCTTGTGTCTAAACTTCCCCTTCCCTCCTGGAGCACAGTAGCACTGAAGACACTGGGGACATGACTGAGAGCCCCTCTGACATCGGTACCCCTGCGGCCTGGCCTGTGATGTCAATCTGCAGCTGGGCCACCCTGTGGTCAGCCCGGTCTGGCTTCCAGCAGCTGCAGGAGCCTATTTTGATGAGTTTCTGAGCCACATTGTGCTGCTAACTCAAATCTTGAAGGTCTTCTAGACTGAAGAGTCTTTGGCTCCAGCCTCCTGTGGCCTACTCACTTTGGAACCTTCTGGAAACAGGAGCAGGAGAGCAGAAAAAAGGGCTGGTGCCCCTGAAAGTGATTCTGACCTTTGCATGTGCTTATAATACTGGCTCCATTCTAGGAATTCTAGTCCAGGTGGTTTAGAGTGGGACGCAGGAGTCTGCATCGTCAACAACCTCCTGGGCTTCCCCAGGCGACATATCTTCTCCAGGGTGCCAAAGATGTCCCAAGAGCTCAGGGAGAAAGTGTCTGCCAGGCCCTCATCCCCGACCTCTGTTAGTGCAGCGACACAGGATTCCCTCCAGCCTGTTGGACCCACAGCACATCAGTTCCTTCTTCCAGGTGCAAAGCCACTTGTGTTCACCTTCCCTTCAATGTTCCATGAGCAGAGAGACGCATAGAGGCTCGTCATACTTAGGGCTGGACAGGAAGTGACATGGGGCCTCCAGGTGCACAGATGGAAGCCCTGGAATACCAAAGATCAGCAGAGACACAGATCTGAGTCAGACACAGAAGCTGTAGATGGGAGAGGAGGTACCTGGGAAGGCGAGTGCCATTTCCTCATTCAGCCTGGCTCAGTACCAGGAAGCGCTGAGTAAAACGCAAGACGACGTTCGCTTCATTGCAGTGGGGAAGGCCGACACTGGACAAGGAACTTCTCAGTAAGAACCAGACCAAAGTGGAGCCAATGATGCAGCTGGGAGGTGGACAGCAGAGGGCAGTGGGCCTGGTCCTCTGGGACCGAAGCCGGAGCTCAGCGCACAGGGAAACACCAGGGGTAGATGCAGCCCTGCCGTAGGTCAAGCAGCTAGGAAAGCAGTGGGAGAAAGGGAGATGGAGAGGCAGCTATGCTGCCCTGTCAGCCTCCTGTTGGGAGAGTTCTGGGTCTTTCTCCAGGGTCCATTCTGGCATCCCAAGAAGCCCCATAGCTTGGGAACAATGTTTCTCTCTTCTGTGATGTGTTTGCAAGGTGCTGTCCACTTACCTTGGCTAGCACTCTCAGATTCATATTTACCAGTCTCTGATTGCTCCCCAGCATGGACAGGTCACTAGGATTAGAAACTGGAGCTTCCCTCGTGTGTTCATTCCAACACCGGCCATGTTGGCTATTACACCGTAGACCTCAGCGCTTAAAACACTAGTCAAACTCTGAAGTCAGAATGAAGAAGGGGAAAAAAGGGAGTGCATACCCTCGTCAGGACCCCACCCCTCCCTTCTTTTCCCCCCAAGCTCTCTGCTTAATGGGGATGTTGCATCCCAGACACCATGAGCATCTCTTCTGGTGGTCCATACCCCTCCCCACTGTGTGTCCATAGAGATTTGCCACCAAGATCATGCTGAAGAAATTTTAAATCATTTTTCCTACTTGCAAAATAGAGATGACAGATGACGGATGTTCATCTTGCTTTTCTTGATCATTTTACTGGAAACCTCTCCTGCACTTCTACTGCAATTCCCACGGGTACCTGCCTAGCCCTAGAGACATACAGTCATCCCTTGGTGCCATGAGGCTGGGGAGCGAGGCCCCAGAGACTCCAGACTCTTGGGGCCTTGGCTGTTTCACACAGAATGGCAGCGTGTATGCACTAGACCCGCATGCATGTTCATGGCCGCCTTAAACCCCATGTGAACTCCTACCCACCATGAGATAAGTGCTATGTATACTGCATGCCTTGGCTGTGAAACAATGACAGGAAATCCCTGTGTCAATACAGACGCTTCTTCTATACTCTGTACTTCTATACTTCTGTACTGGCCACAGTTAGCCAAACCTCAGCCCAGCGCAGGGTGTGGAGCAGAAGCCACGTCACACTGGGATGGAAAAAGCAGCAGAGCTCTCAGCTCGCCACCTGTCGTGGCACCCTCTTGCATCCGGCTTTGCCATTTTTTTTTGGTGATTTCTCCAGCCACCCTCTAAATTGATCCTTCCTCGCCACCCCACCCCCTGACATTGGGTTTTAGCCTCATCAGCCTGCGATGTCAGGGCATGTCCCACACCTGGTCTCACACTGGCTGCTCAAGCACCCGACCAGTCCTGCACACGTCAGTGTGCCCAGGTGCCCCTGCGGGCCCAGTCCGCTCAATGCTAAAGAGGGCAGGGATATCATTGCCTCAGAGAGAGAGGACAGGCCTGTCCACTAAGGCACTTGGCCAGAGCGATTCAGGAGGTAAATAATGAAACACCTGACCCCACAGCCCTGCCCTCAACCACACGCAGCCAGTGTGTGTGTGTGTGTATCTGGCATAATCAGCACTCTACATCTGTAGGATTTGCACCTGTTCATTCAACCAATAGAAGATTAGTCCCTAAACTATATTGTACAGTGGCTATTTACACTGTTAGGTTACATGGAGTCTAGAGGTAATCTAAGGTAAATGGAGGACACTTATAGGTCATGTGCAAACACCATGCCATTTTCCATAAGGGACTTTTCTACATACACACACACACACACACACACACACACACACACACACACACACACAAGTTTAAAGCATGCATTGCATCTGTACTGTTGAGAATTCGAAACACTCATACACTATCACCTAGAAACAACACTGGGGGAAGCCCCTGGGCCCTGGGGTGTTCACAGTGTGTCCAGCAGCATAGTGTCCAGTGAGCCCCTGGTGAGCATCTGCCAGCTCCCTGGGGGAATTCACATCTCCCAGTTCCACCATTTCACGGTGGCAGCTAGAAAATTCACATAAAGCGGAGGCCCAGCACTTAGGAGACATAGAAGCCATTAGCAAGGAATAGAAAGAGATTAGTAAAATAAGTAGAAAGAGATTAGTACACTGATCACAGGACATAGGGCATGTTCTATAACCCTATTACCCACAAAATCCTCTCTCATCCCTAGTTCTGGATGATTTAAAAAAATTGATTCAATGAGCAAAGATAGTGCAGGTTTAGAGGTGGTGTGGAGAGGCCGAGGGCTATTTTTATCTCTTACCCTCTAACTCATTGGCTGCCCAACAAACCTGAGGTCCAGTCACGAAGTTTCATGTACATCAGCAAGCTGGGGAGCCTGAGAGTGTACTTTCCAAGCAGGGGCCCTAAGTCCTCTGACAGTGAACTTGCAAGTTACACCAAAGGCATCGCTGTTGGAGCCCAAGTTGAAGTTTTTCTTGAGCTATTGTCTCAGAAGTTATCATCCAGGGTTCACTTCAGGTATGAAACCTAGCTCCAAACCTGATTTTTTAGTTTTTTAAATGTGTCACGTACCCTCGTACTGAGACAATTTTGATTCCAGAATGCTCAACTAGTGCAGAGCAAAACTGCAGGAAACTAAGATCGTGACCTATATTTTCAACACTATCAGGCCACTCGTAACACTGTCCTCATCTAGGGAAAAAAAAGGGATAATGCACAAAACTAACTTGAAAAAGAGTCGTAGCTTCTCACAGGGGCTGACACGTGCATGACTCTCCAGTGGAACTGTGCACTTGGGGCCATCTCAGTGAGGAGGGGACCCCGGGACAGCAGACCTCCATCCTGCCCACAGAGAGGACCTCAGGGAAGGAAGCGGGCGAGGGCAGGGGCCTGGAGGAAGTCCTGGGGGGGGGCACCCAGCTGCACCCCACATCCAGACCAGGGGAACATGGGCTCAGAACAATCCACAGCTGCACCTGCAAGAGCCTTAAAGAAGAATAAAAATGAGACTCCTCGAAACTTACGTAAGGGACTGGGTAGTTTTCTGGAAAAGATTCATTAGCATTTAAATAACAAGCTGCACTTATTTAAGCTCCACTTATCAAGTCGATAGTGCCTGGAAGACATTTAGCCTCCTACCCCTGACAGTGTTTTTCTGCACCGCTGAGGACCTCTTCTCAGCATCTGAGAGAAGAGACAGAATTATCATTCACACCTTGTTGTGCAGAGCAGAGGGCCAGCACTGGAGCATAACTCATTTGCATTCTAATCAGGACCAAAAATATATCTTCCAATAAAGTCTTCGGTGGAAACTTGCAAGTGAAAGATGAAATGTGCCTCCAAATCGATGCCCTGGGGCATCTGCACAAAGACCGAGTATTTTGATGATCCAAGAAATCTCAAAACGGATCGATCTGGGTGCTTTTTCACATTCCTCTGCAGCAACGGGAGTGATGGATGGGTTCAAAGTCCGATACCCAGTCACTTGCCCAGGGGAGACTCTTCCACCCCCACAAAGGTCAGTCCACTGCTCCCCAGAGTCCAGTGTTTGCACTCCAATGTGAATCCTAAACCAGCCATGGCCATGCAGGTGACACGGTGCAAACCCCCGGTGGCCGAGGAGCACTCAGCATCTCAACTGAAAGGTGGAGGTTGTGTCCAGGTGCCCCTTTGTCAGCCGCTAGCCGTGTCCCTGGTCTCCCAGGTGCCATTGCTCATGGGTAAGCCGGCCTAAGGCTGTGGGTTCCAGAGATGCTGTAGGCTCCGTGGGTGCCTCAGTGAGCCCTGCTCAAGGGAGCAGACAGCTGAGCTAGCTCAGGCCTGTCCCAGGCTCAACTCTGGCTCTCCGAAGGCACTGCATTCATGCTGAGCTGTGTTTGGAGGAGGCCTGACCATGCTGAAATATAAGTGCATAGATTCCTTTCTGAGGAGCAGAGGATTCATGGAGGGAAAAGGTTCTTGTGCAACCATGGGCTGACTTTGGCTGGGCCCCACCTACCTCATCCAGGTAACTGAGCCTATCTCCTTGTCTACAAACTCCTCAACAGGGCCTGTGGCCCTTAGCCTCTAGAAATTGGTGTTCTCAGCTCTGCAGAGCCAAGTTCAGTCCGCTCCACCCCTCACAGCCTTGGCTCCCAGATTCAGAGAAAGCAAATCTGTCCGGCAGCAGCCTCACGCACAGCGCTCTGTGTTTAGGGGGCAGCCGCACCCAACACCAAAGGCCATCTAACCCTCTGTTCTCATGTCCCGGAATCTGCATCATTTTTGCCAACGTTCAGACAGCTCCATAGAGCCGGGCTCCCCGGTGGAGGGAGGATGCGGGGCCCAGTGAGTGGACAGCAGACTGGACAGCAGTGATGGATGTCAGCGCTGCGCTTGTTTCCGGGGTGCTGGAGAGAAAGTTATGCCCCCCCTTCAGGAAGCTAGAATCCAAAATCAAGGCGTCCCCCAGTTCAGGTTCCCTCTGGAGCCTGTTGGAAAGAATCCTCCTGGCCCCCTCCCACTCTGGATAGCTCGCCCTGGATCCCGCCCCCTGGATCCCCTGGATCCCTCAGGTCCACCTGCAGGATTTTGCTTCTCTTCCACCTGGCCTGGTGTGTTTCCTCCTGTGTCTGCCGCTGCCCTGGGTGCCAGTCATGCTGGATGACCCTCGTCCAGCAGGACCTCCTCTGAGCAGTGACATACAGGGATTTGCCAAATCTCAGTGAGTTCCTGGCTTCAGGATGTGGACATAGCACTTGAGGAAATGCTGTCACCCCATAACAACACCAGGAAGGGCACCCTGTCTGAGCACCTCTGGTCACGCTCCTGTGCTTCACAAAGGAGGCTGCTTCTCAGGAAATTTAAGTGAATATGATCAGGTAACAAAATGGTGCAGGGCCACAGCCAGGCCCAAGCTCACCCCTCAGCTCAGATTCGAGTGCTCTTCTCTCCAGGGCTTCCTCCCGCGTAAGTAGCAGATGAGTGAGGCCACAGTGAAGAGGGTGCAGAGCTCCCTACAGGAAAAGCCAACGATGGCTTCTGGGGGGAGGAGGAGCAGGGAGGCTGTGTGGAGCAGCAGCCCCGAGCCCGCCAGCCACCGCTTTCTCCTAGAGACCCTGTCAGACATTGTGCCTGGCTCTTCACAGACCCCACCACCCGGAGGAATGCCAAGGCGGGGCCCACAGCCAGGAGCCGCTATGCCAGCCAGTGGACCCTCAACAGACCCCACCCCACCGTCTCCACACACACCCTCACCACGGACTGGAGGCTGCCAACGCCTCGGGCCACAGGCTCCGTGGACAAGGAGAGTGACAGCTACAGCGTCAGCCCCTCGCAGGACACAGGTGCGGCTCACACTTCTCCCTCCCAGCCCAGTGCAGAGAGAGCTTCACCCACACTAGTGCTGCAGTTGCTACGATGCTTTGCAGGCGTCTGGCCCACCCTCCTCTGGGACTGAGGTGCTGCTCTCCACCTTTCGTGCAAGGACCCAGCATCTCTGTAGGGAGCACAGGCTGATCCTGAAGCAGAGGGAGGATTGACTCGTCAGACAGGGCAGTCACCTTATCTGCAGCCTCAGACTCCGGAGAGCAGGTTTCACTTCTGATGGAAGACAGGGCCTAAGAATAGCGCTGCTACCCTCCACCCCTCCTTACATTCTGGAAAGAAATTATATCTGCACCTAATTGCTGTAGGAAATTTTAATACTCATTTTTCTTTTATTCTGGATGATATCCTTCAAAAACAGCTTTCCAAAGGTGGGGCATCACCATGAGAATTTATTTTTATGTCTGTTATTCCTTTCAGATTCTCAGAGTTCCAAAGAGGTGACTTCAAACTTTTCAGATTTAAAATACGGGGGTTTTTCTGGGCAAGACGCCATGGCCCGGGTGAGGGGCACATGTGCACTGGCCTTTGTCCCCGCTGCTTTCTGGTCTCTGGAAAGGGTGCAGCAGGGAACTATGATCCCAGGGGACCAGGGCTGTCCTGCCTGGTGGCCAGTTTCTTGCAAGGCCTGGGCTTCACTTTGAAGCACATCACATTGTCACCCCTGGGCAGAGCCTGCAGAGGCCAAGGTGCCGAGTTCCCAACCCCTGCCAGTAAAGCATCTCCACAGTGCAGATCAATTTGCAGGTGGGGGCGCATGCTGCAGCAGTGGCTCTACACCCAGCTCTTTGCACCAGAAGCAGAATCCCTCTTGGGAGGCATGACTTATTCATGGAAGTGTCCGAGGCTGGGCCAGCTGCCTGCAGTGGTTCCACTGAAATAAGGGTTCCCTGGGCTGAATTTGCTGAGGTTTCTGTGATGAGCCACTGAGTGCCAAGAGGCCTACCAGCTGAGACAGGTGGAGAAGAGGGCCGAGCAGGGCAGACCAGAGGGCTCTCAGCTGTGCTAAAACCCAGGCCCCGCCCCTTACTCTTCCCGCTGCAGATCGCGCGCGGAGCAGCATGGTCTCCACAGAAAGTGCCTCCTCCACCTATGAAGAACTGGCCCGGGCCTACGAGCACGCCAAGATGGAAGAGCAGCTGAGGCACGCCAAGTTCACCATCACCGAGTGCTTCATCTCAGACACGTCATCCGAGCAGCTGACGGCAGGGACAAACGAGTACACGGACAGTCTGACCTCCAGCACCCCTTCCGAGTCGGGGATCTGCAGGTTCACAGCCTCTCCCCCCAAACCTCAGGATGGAGGACGAGTGCTACACATGGCGGTCCCGAAGGCACACCGGCCAGGTGAGGGGTGTGGACGGGGCCACTGCGGGGCGCCGCTCCCGGCTTCATACTCCGCTGCTCTGAGAGCTTCCCAGGCTTTCCACCTAACGGTGGGGTCTGCGCAACAAATCGGCGCCTTATTTTGCTCATGAATCTGAGGACAGAAAGTTGAGTTGCGAGAAGTTCAGTCCTCATCCAAAGTGGCTCACCCATTTAGCCCATAGATACGGGTGGAGCTGTCCCATAAAGTCTGTCCTCACATTAGGGTAGCTTAATTCTAAGAGCAAGCGGTTCAAGAAACAGAGTGGGAAGAGTTTCTGGAGATTGGCCTGGCAACAGTGTGTACTGAGCAGTTTTCCATTACTGTATCAAAATATCTCTTTCTCGGCTCACAGTTTTGAAAGTTCAGGGCATGGAGCTGGCATCAGCTCAGCTCCACCGAGGATCTCATGATGTGTAGCACTGTGGTAAGCATGTGTGGGGCGGAAGTAGTCACATGGTGAAGCAGGAAGTCAGAGCGGAGGAGCTCTGTGGAGAAGAGGTACTCAGGGTTCCATAGGAACCACTTTAATCTCTCTGAGGGAAGCACCCCTGAGACCCTGTGACCCCCCCCCCATGTGGCCCACCTCTTCACAGCCCTCCACTTCCTAACATGACCACACCAAAACCTGAGCTTCCAACATACGAATCCCTGGGGACACACTCAACCCACACTCAGACCACACCCTGACCCAGTACCACCCCACCATATTTCCTGTCCACACGGTCGCCGAGCTCGAGTTCCCAGATCCTAGAGAAGGTGAAAGGCCTGCTTCTCCTGCATGGTGAGGAGAGTGTCAGGAAGGCAGGCTGTCCGATAGGGCCCCCTGGCAGAGTCCTTGTAAAGTTGGCACTTTCACTGGAGCTCGGCTTCCCCAGGGAGGCTCCAGGAAGGAAGTGGCAAAGCTGGGTCTGTTGACGGTCTGATCTTCAACGTGACTGGGTGTGAGTCATCGGGTTTGTGAGAGACTCACAAGCGCTTAGTTGCTGAGGCTGGCAGATAATATAAATGAGCGAGGAGATCCAGCGGGGACAGTAAGGCAAAGACGCCAAGGACAATGTAAGACTTATTGGATGGCCAAATGCTCATGTATTCTTTAACAAAAAAAAGACCAATAAGGTCCTACAAACTGACCCCAAGTGGAAATGGAGCCCTCACCTGAGGTTGTGTTTTAAGAGAAGCCAGAAATCTAGGCTTTACAGGGAGACCTGCGGCTTTCATTGTTGCCTCTGGTATTTTCAAACCACTGCGCAGCACAAGGAAAATAAACTTTCAGGCTGAATCCAACCACAGTAGGCTTGTGGTTCTCATCCAAAGAACCCTGTCTTCTTTGACCACACGAGATAGCTAGTTGCCTGTAGACTTTCCTTTGTAGATCACCCAGTCTTGCTGAATCCGATTTTATTTCTCATTTTACCATTTTTCAGAACCATGAGGCTGATTTTATTTCAAAAATTTATCTTCACTCTTAAATTATTGCAATTCTCTTGGGCTTTATGGCATAAGGCCCAACAGCAATGAGTCTTATAAATGCATAAAAATATATAAAATAAGAATTGTCTGTCCTGCCAGCAATCTTCCAAATGGACTTAAGATTCCTGCCAACATGCAATAAAGAATGATGGCTTCGTTTGCTTCCTTTCTGTCTCTCTCCACAGAGGACAGATGAGCAGTGATTTGTGGGTGTTTTTATTTCAAGTATTTTTTATTGTTGCCATTTATTTGCAAGGCAGATGTAAGAAAGTGCAGGATAAATGTCGTGGCTGTCATAGCTGCTCATACTAAGGATGAGAACAGAGAGGAGGAAATGAGCCAATGGACACTGTGCAGCCCCACTGGGCCTCAGTCACTATGTCTGTGTCTACACATTGAGTTTGTGCAAGGTGCAGGTGGCATCGATCAGGTAAAGGAGTATGTTCATCAGCTTTTCACCCACAGTGACAAAATTCCCAGGAGAAATGATATAAAGGAAGAAGAGTTTGTTTGTAACTTCAGAGACTTTGGTCTGTGGCTCCAAGACAGGAGTGTCTTGGCCGGGGGTGTGGGAAGGACAGCTGTGATCATGGCTCATGGCGACAGGAAGGAGGGGGGCAGAGCGACCTGGGAACAGAATGGACAGCGCAGAGGAGCAGCCTCTGTGCTCTGCTTCCTCCAGATAAGCCCACCTCCTAAGAAGCTGTTCAGCTCCGAGCTCAGCGGGAGAATCCACTGACACCCCCACGACCCAGGCACCTCCGTGGGCCTCATATCTAAGCAGTGCTGGGCTGGGGACTACGCCATCAACACATGAGCTTTCAGGGACATCTGAGAAACAAAACATAATGAGCCATCAGAGAAAGCGCTTGGTGCTATTGCTGTTCCTTAGGCATCGTGTTGAGTTCACTGTGAGCATCCAGCCCCTCTTCCTCCCTGCATCATTCCTTATGGTGGCCACGGCAATTCTGAAGGTGCCCGCTCCAGGGGGGCATCACCCTCGGAGCACTTTCTGCTGCCTCCCAGGGCATGGCCACATTCCCCTGTGAGCGTGACTCAGCATGGGATGAACTAGGTCGGGCGACTATCCTACCCCTGCAGGCCTCTTATCAGTCAAAGGCCTGGCATTTCTCTTGGATGACGTGTTGTCCATATTGCTGGACTAATAGTGTTTTTTCAAAGTTTGTATTTTGTTGCCTGAATCCATTAGAGCAGCTGAAAGATCACAATAAAATGACTGTTGGCTTAATATATTATTTAGAATAAATCAACTTTAGGACTTTAGGTATAAATAATTTCTTAAATCAATGTGAGTTCTAATGTCCACAGACTTTTGTCTGCCACAGATGACTGCACTAGTATTGTGCTTTTAATATGTTTTTTAAAAAAGAATTCACCCTTGGAAGTTTTTCTGTTGCATCTTTATGAATCAGCTAGTCGACATGGAGTGTAGAATGTAGCCCAGAGCAAACCAGACCCACTGTGTGGGAACAGATCTGAAGCCACCATGATATTGAAGAAAAGGGGCAGACAGATGTACTTCCCTGAGGGCTCTTTTCTTTTGCTTTTTGTTTTACTTTGTGGGGCTGGGGATGGAGCCCAAGGACTTTACACCGAGCTACATCCCTTTGTCCTTTTAATTTATTATTTTGTGAAATGATATTGGATACACGGTCCACACGGTCTTACTAAGTCACTTATTAAATCCAGACTGGGCTCTAAGTTGAGTGCTTTTTATGGAGGACTTACAGACAGAAATGTGGTCCTGGGGCTAGAAGGCCTTTGGATCCCTGTGGTCTGAGTCAGAGAGAGCAGCAAACTAAGCTCACCCCCAGCCTCAGTGTACCTACCTGGTTTATTCCAAGCTAACATCAAAAATTCAGGCACACTATCCAGGGACCAGTCAGGAGCTCCATCTACCCCTCCAGTGCTTTTGTCTATAGTTCACTGAAAACTTTGCATAGTGATGGAAAACCAGTCAAGATCTCCACACAGCACCGGCACTTACAGTTCAAGATGGCCACTGTCATGTGACTCCAAATTACACAGAGCTCAAAGTCGTGGCTCACCTGATGCCCACTAGCGAATGGGTGTAAACAGGCAGCCATTCTGGTGGTGCTTCTGAACGCCTCCCCTTCCCTGTGTCCTGTCAGGGTTCTAGACCAGGTCAGTCTCCATCTGTTTTTGCTTATGGTCTTCCAAACTTTTGGACAACTTTCTCCTCACCATTAGTCCTTCTTCTCCTTGATGATCCCTGACCTCATTAACAAGTCTTCAGTACCAGTAATCTCAAACTTTTGTGATCTCCAAAATTTAAGTTCACTATGATAAACTGCAATCCAGTCACGTGAACTTGACCAGAGGATGAAACAGGAAAGGTCTTGTTACCTTCATCCCAGTCTTTCAGAGTTTATGAGCTATCCAGTAGGTTCACAGGCTTAGGGAAATGATAGTGGAAACATGGTCAGCACACACCTACAGTCTGGCATGTTGTAGGTGCTTAGTAAACACGATGGCATGAGTAAATATGTCACAGTCATGTTAATGGCAAGATTAACCCATTGGCTCTCACAGATGATTAGCCGAGTATAGGGGGACATACAAGTCCCCTCCATCTTCCAGCCAACTTTTAATCAAGACATTATTTTCTAAGATTTCCCTTAACAAAGTACCAGAGAATCTCTTCTACAGATAGTGGAGCCCCCACGAAGTGCGGATGACTAAGCATCGGGCAGACTCAGAATCTAGCTGCAGATCTGAATTTTTAAGACATGTACATTTTGAGTAAAATGCTGCTTAGTGTTTTCTCCAATTACGAGTGACTGTTTCCACCTTGAAACATAAAACCATCAAAATTCCCCATTCCTCTGCGGAGTCACTGGAAATCTTAGCAGCTTTTCTTCTTCTGGGGTAGGGCAGCTTGCAGGACTTTAGTTACAGAGCCTCTTCGTGTTTTGGTAACACTGTGGGCCAGTTCCTGACATTCCTGGATTACTACTGCTTCCTTATTCATGCTTTTTATCCTGCACGATAGAGATGCCATTGCAGGAAGCCCTGACATCAGTCTAGAACCCCCAGTGCACAGCCTCACATGGCTTGTCCTTCTGGCCATGAGGGACACTGGCCCCAGAGACCTCCATGCAGACACACTCCAAGGCTGCAGTCTAAAGTCCCGACTCTCAGCCCTGTCAGTAATGTGTCGAGGTCTTTCTGGCTGCAGACGGCCATTGCTTGCCACCTTGTTGATCCACTAATAGCTGTTTGCAACAGTTGTTGGATTTTGATATGAGGCCCACGCATGTCATTGATGACCATGGAGAGAGGTGGTACCGGTGTGCAGACAAGCCCTCGCCTGAGGAAGAGCCAAGCTCTATGCCACTTGGCAGGCGCCCATGTAGCCTGCCCATCAACTCCTCAGCTCTCCTTCTAGTGGCAGTTTCCTTCTATAAAGTCTGTGTGGCTCTTGAGTTGGTTCTTGAGTCAAAAATAAGCTCTCACGCACACACAGGTAAGGGCACATACACATACATGACATACACACATGCAGATAAGCCCATGCACAAGTACATTACAATATTCATGAATAGCATGTAGACATGAGCACACAGGAACACATGTCATGCACACATATATACCCCATCCCCTGAGCCCCACCCTTCTGAGAAAACCCAGCTTCTCTGCCAGCTGCTGCGCTTTCTTTCCTCCTGTGTTCACATTTCTTGAGTGTCCACTGAGGACCTGCCCTATGTGGGAAGCTGAGGATGTGTGGTAGAAGATACCCAGGGAGACCAGCTGTCAAAGTGCTTTTGTTCCTGGAAAGGTCACTCCATGAGCCAGAGGCCACCAAAGACCTCACAGGTAATGGCCCCGGCAGAGCAGAGTGTAGGTGGAGGCCGGAGAGGGGAGCAAGCTCAGAGCCCTCTGCACCGCCAGGCACAGGTGGCCTTCCAGACTCGCCCCTCAGAGTCCCAGGCATGGAGCAGGCGAGAGGACCCTCCACACTGCTGCTTGTACCCACTTAGTTCAGAACTAGGTTCACAGCCTGGCTCCTTCCTGGAAGCCCAGAAATTTCCAGACCTCCCTGGACCTCTGCAGGCCCAGCTTCCCATAGCTCCCCAGAGACCCTAGGCCACTTGGAGGATGCCTTTGGATACAGAAGGGACACTGGATTTCTCCTAAGTGGTCTATTTGCCCAACTGCAAGCTTAGCACCCGTGTCCCTCGTGCAGCTGCCTCCCCACCTCCTCCCAGAGCGAAGACCTCATCTCAGGCCATGGCCAATGACAGTGTGGCAGGGCCACCTTAGCCCTACTGCGTGGCAGGGGCTTCCAGAGCCACCAGTAACAGCCAGAAGGCTCTAAATGGACAGTAAGTCACTTCCTACCCAGATAGACTCCATCAAAACACAAATACATGACACTCAGACTGAAGGAGTCTCTCAGTTGGCCAACATTATGCCGAGACATGTCGTGCTGTCATACAAATCGATGCTCCCCACCGTGTCCGTCATTTGCCAGACACTTATCATGGAGAGGCAACAGGAAAGGGCCCTCAGGGACATGACAGGGAAGGTAAATCTGCGTGCATACATACACACACACACATGTACATGCACACACATGCATACAGCCCAGTGAGCCCACACAGCACATGCCTCCAGGCCTCGGCCACAGGGCCAGGGGACATCACAAGGATCATCTTTCTAGTGAGGCTTCTTTTGGCTCCATGTTCTCTTACTTCCTGCCCCGACATGGAAAGACACTAGGCCTCGTGTCCAGCAAGAGCTAAGAAGGCCCCTCGTCCACTGCTGCTGCTCTCAGGGCAGAGATCTGCCAGGCCAAGGGACGACCCAAGCCCTGCTCTTAGTCTCCAGCTTTTAGCGTCCTGTAGTGCCACCAAGCTGTTTCCAGCCTGGCATCTTCTCCACTGCGTCTACCTTGGCTTCTCTGTGGGATGATTCAAATACACAGCATTGAGAGGGGCCTCCCGGCTTCAGGCAGGGTGGGCCTGAGCCCTGCCAGGTTCCACTGTGTGTGGGGCTCCCCACAGGCCTTGTGGGAGGATCTGAGTCTGTATTTAACCCACATGCTCCAACCCTGATCCACCTGCTTTTGAGCACATGTGCCCATTGCCTGGAAGGACTTCTCAGAGCCGCTCCTCCGTGAGGAGCCTCAAGCTGCATCCAGCACCATGCCTCCTTCATACTTCAGTCTCATTTTTAAAGTTCACTAGCGTGTCGAGGGAAACACAGGATTCTGAGCCCTTAAAAAATGCATGAGGCCTCTCCGTGCAAGCCAGGAATGGTAACAGAGCCTGTGAGCCTGTTCTCAGGTGTCCATCTCCCATTACTTATTTAGAGTTTTTCTTGGTTGTCGTTCGGGTGTGGAGATTCATTTACAAGAAAGATTCGGTTACAGGTTCTCATTACCATGCTGCAGCATTACTATTATACTAAAACTGTGTTAGATCCCTCTGCCGCCTCCCCCAGGCTGCTTCCTCACATCCCTTTGGTAATGAGTTCCTGGTCATATTGTGAGTTTGATCTCTGCAATTTCTATGGAAATTTCTAGAGCTCAGGTACTTGTCTACCCTCTTACTCCGACATCAGTGTCAGCTCCCTCCCAGAGCAGACAGCAAGCCAGCTCAGAAACTGAGGAAAGACCCTGGTCATGTGTCCCCGAGGCCAGGGGGCAGCAAGAGGAGGCTGCTCCAGCACCACCTGTGTGGAGGTGATGGCTACGTCAGCCAGCCCAATGATGGAAATGAGGGAGAAAGCAGTACTGACTTAGTCCATCCAAACTTTAGAGATGTTAGCAGCACTGAAGAAGGGGTGGCAGGGAAGAGAAATGAAGCCTTCTATGGGGGAAAAGACATAATGCTGCCGTGAGAGCTGCATCACACTCCTGGGGCAGGGCAGTCGTGGGAACAGTGTGAGCTGCAGGGAGCCCACCGAGGCCAGGCTCGGAAGAGGCGCCCGAGTGCTGGCGGCCCTCAGGTGGGGCACACATGTCTCCGAGTCTCTGATGGGGTCGTCTCACTGCAGGTGATGTGGCTGCACCTCTCATGGTGCTCACCTTTCTGTGTTTTTCAAAACTTTTAATTTATTGGTCCATGTGTGTGGGATGCAGTGGCCCATGCAATGTGGGAAGTTGTGCAGGCACAGAGGCAGTTGCGTCCCACACACCCCTTCCCTTCCCTCCCACACTGGCACTGTGCCACTGCCCAGGTGTCCTCTCAAACTCTCTCTCATGCTCACTCTCACACACATACACACACACAAACACACACTTTTACACATGCCCTTGCACACACAGTCACTCCTTGGCCGTCTTACATTCATCTCTCTCCCCAGTCCTCTCCAACTGGCATGTTCCCCTCTGTATGCCTCTGACCTCAGGGATGAGAAGTTTCACATAAGAAGGAGGTAGGCAGGAAGGAGGGAGGCTGTGGAGGAAACTAGGCCAGAGCGGACCCAAGGACAGAGGCTGGAGCTCAGCCCCAGAAACCCGTGCATTCCGCCATATGGGTGTTCTTGGGATCAGAGTACCAAGCCAGGCTTTGGCTCTGGGAGCATTCTGCAAGGGTGGACCTGACACCTGGGGTGCCCAGAACATATGCGCCCGACAGAGGGTCAGTCGTGGGCCGATGACCCCACACTGTGATTCTGGAGCCCTTTGGACGCCAGCACACAGGAGACTCGAGAAAGGCTGGCTGATCACCATGCAGGACGCTGCCCCCTGTGGAGACCAAGGCCTTAACAACAGCACCTGCCTCTCCCTGGGGGAAGCTGGGAGTCCGG
The DNA here is from genome assembly GCA_004026965.1 of Petromus typicus. NCBI lineage: Eukaryota > Metazoa > Chordata > Mammalia > Rodentia > Petromuridae > Petromus > Petromus typicus. The sequence goes on along the minus strand of PVIR01000106.1, from coordinate 126,624 downwards.
GCCCAAGGAGCACCGCAGCTGTGCCCACGATGCCACTGCCACTCCTCAGAGAGCAGGGCACAGAGTGGTGACTTAGGCTCAGCCTTGGCAGAAAAGGAAGGAGAAGCAGTGGGAGGCGCCACCCCCCCCATGCACACACATTCACACACACACACACACACACACACACACACACACACACACAGGGCACCTGTAACCACCACCACAGCCATCTTGGCTTGGAGAGAAGCTGGACAGAGACGGAGCCCTGTCCAGACGGCGCCATGCTCTGAAGAGGCCCAAACCCGCCAAGCTGGCTGTATGGAGAATCACCACAGACGAGCCCCAGCAGGACCATTCTTCTCCCAGCAGTTCCACCAAGGCTTTGCAGGGAAGAGCCCTTCCTGCCCACCAGACTGGCTCCAGGTGGCCCCTGGCCTTGGCTCCAGCACTCCAGCTGATTGCTCCGCATGCTGTGGCCTCCTCCCTGTCCCTGCACTTCCTGTTTCCCCTGCCCTTCTCTGTGAAGGGCCCACAGCGTCACCTTCAGTCCACATGACCTCATCACTGTGACATTTGCAAAGGCCCTTTCATCAGAGGCGGTCACATTTGGTGTCCAGGCAGCGTCCATGGACGTGCTGCTGGGACACCACTGCAGACCAACTAAGGTGCAGAGACCAGGACAAGGTCCTGGCCCCACCCCAGCAGCACACACTGCCCTTGTAACATGCTCCTCTGCTGCCTGCTAGGCTCCTCACTGCAGCACTCCAGGAGATGCTGTGATCACAGTGTCCCATCTCATGGGTGAGAAAACCGAGCCCAGGAGGGCCGGGCGGGGCAGTGCAGGTGGGGCCCTCCCCTGCTGTCTTCCATCACAGCTGGAATCAGTGCCACACAGGCAGGTAGGGATCAGGGGTGAGAGTAACAGGGGTGCCAGAGTCCCAAAGCCCACCAGCACCTCACCCCTCTCTGGAGCAGTCATCACGTGGTTTGCTCGGTCCCTGTCATTGTCCAAAAAACATAGGAAAAGGAAGTGCAACCAGGAAGTCCCACTCTTTGTGGGCATTAGGCCTGGACAGGGCTGGGATTGAGCTGAGCGTGAAGCACCCGCAAGGACAAAGCTCCCCTCAGAGCCCTCTGCTTTATCTTTTAACCACAGGAATCACAGAGAGGTTGTCTGTGGCTTGTGCTCAGGCGAAAGGGCTGCTCTGTGCCAACCAGATAGACACAGGCAAAAACCAGTGCTGAGGGTGGTGCTGGGAAGCTCCACAAAGCTTCAGCCCTTGGAGATACTGGAGAAGCAGAGGTACTTGGCAGAGCTGAAGAGGAAGCACGGGCCTGCAGGGTGTGACCTGAGCCGTGCCCGGCCTGAGGGTCCACTCTGTTCCCCAGGCCCTCTCAGAAAGCAGTCCACCCCCATTGCTGAGCTACAAAGAAAGCCTGCAGCCAGAGCACACACCAGGGCTGTGACTCAAACACGAGACCAGCATAATCCTCTGTGGGATCCAGTGTGCCCTGAGTATCCGGCAGGGATGGTCTGGGTGATGCCTGGTCCCCAGTTGTCACAGCCAGGGACAGGCCTGTTGTGTGAACAAGTCTGAAGTCCGTTCTCAACAACAGTGCGACGCATTTGTGACTGACCTGTGTTAGCAATCCTGTCAGTGTCATCCATAATTCTCAAATATATGAGCAACGTGATACAGTGTCAGTCACATAAAAAAATAAAATGGATAAGTAAAACAGCAAATTAGCACAGTTTTCTCGTTGCATTCTTAGGAGTAGACAATCACTTAGAAGCAGTCAGGTATTTTATACACAGATTGGAAAAATTGATCAGCAAGGGAGTATTGATTCCCCTAGAAAACGTTCTGCATGTTGCAAAGAGACTGTTTATTTCCCAGCAACAGGTCTGGATGCCACCGTACTGTTTATTTTGCTGATAACCCTGAGAGAGAACACGGGAGAGTGTGTCCACTGTCACACATGAAGAGCAGTGATTTTCACTGACACTAGAGTTTCATTTTTTAAAAATTAAATCTTGGATTTTCTGAGAAACAGAGGTGGTGCCAGTGGGGAGACTCACCGCGCGTGCACTGCCGCAGCCCGCACCACCGCCTCTGGGCAGCAGGTCCCTGAACACCTTGCAGGACGCCGGCTCTGCACTGGCTTTCTCAGCAGTGGTGTGGCCAGTTCACTACCAAGATGCGTGTTATCTGGCTGCCCATGTGTTCAGTCCCCTGTACAAAGGCATCACTGAATGAGAGCGTGTCTCATGTGAGTGCTGCTGGGGTCACTTTGGCAAGGGTTATGCCATGGTGCCCAGTGAAATTACTTCCTATCGCATAGTAGGGAAAAGATACTCTGAGAAATCAGCCCCGGAGACAGTGCTAGAGGGTTGAGTCCTAAACACCAAGGGGCATGCCAGTGTACTGCAAGGATGGGCTTGGCACACTCTCCAAGAATAACGTCATCTCTCTTCTCATTTTGGGAAAAGGATTGTGAGAAGGAATAGCATTTGGAAATCTGTGTGCTCCCTTAAACTGTATGAAACCCACCATCAACGCCTTCTTGGTTGTATGACTTCCTGTCATTTCCTGCTGTGTCCCTGGCTGTCCTCTTTCAGTGTGGACTCGAGGCCTCTCTAAAGCTCTGAGTCGAGCTCTTTGGAACTCGCACCAAGCTGGCCCGGATGCCCAAGCCCCCACTCCGGGACCTGTGGCTTCTCACCCCAGGGCCACGCAGTGCTGTGAGGAAAGCTCAGGGACAGCACAAGCTCACAGAAAGGCAAGGAAAGCAAGGAGTATTCTGCAGAAAATAACCAGGATTTCTGATGACTTTGGAATCAGAGTGTAGTGCATTCATGCCAGAGACCTATGATTAAGACAAGACACCTCCTTGTGACTCCTCAACTGCATCAGACTCAACACACCTGGAACCTAGACTGTCATTGTTTGCCACCAAAATATATTTCCCCAACATCATCCCCCCCCACCACTATCACAAAGTACCTCAAACTTTACCAAGAAAAGGATGAGTTGAGCTCACAGTATCAAAGGCACAGATAGCATCAGCTGCAGTGGGTGAGGCCTTGGCAGCTACAGAGAATAGACCATGTGGGTCAGAGGTCCCTCCCGAGCAGGCACCAGAGCCAGCCCCATAGCCCTCATGAGGATGTGGCCTGGGTGACTCCTAAACACCCCACCCCTCTCTGCAGGTCAGGTGCCCCACACCTGAGGACACAGGAAGCCATGCCCAGACCACAGCATGGCTCCACTACCCACCCTGGCTCCCAAGCTCAGCTGAGTGTGCATCCCTGAGCTCCTGTCTTCTCTGTACCCAGGTGCCCCAATCCTGACCCCGCCCCAGACCTCCTGCACAGGTCACCATGGCTCCACTGCCCACCCTCATCGCGATGCAGGTCATCAGCCCTACAGGTCAGGGCCATGGTGGGACGAAAGGGGTTCAGAGACAATCTACAGAGTAGGGTCCTCTAGGACCTCATCTCCAGCATCAGGAAGGACACAGTGATGTTAACAGGATGGGGCCCTCAGCAGAACCCCAAGTGGCTGCTGTTGGGAACTGGGTTTGGGAACCGTGACATTTAGAACTTAGAGAGTGGCCACTGTTGCAGAAATGCCCACTAGACTTGTGAAATTCAAGTCAGGGCCTGGGAGGAGTGAAGTGGTAAGGGGAGTTATGTGTAAGGCAGTGAGCAAGGACAGGCCCTGGGAAAGTGTGTGTGGGAGGCACTGACAAGAAGGATCCGACGAGAGAGAGCAAGAGGCTGAAGCCAGAGACACAGGGAGCAGCTGGGAGATCACAGGGCAGCTGAGCATGGGCAGCAGTGGGAACTCCGCTGCATCAGAAGCTGTCGTGGTCCCAGCAAGAGGAGCAGCAGGAGAGGCTATGGGCCCGGTGCACAGGCCCAACTGCAGCACAGTGATGTCCCTATCAGCAGCATACAAAGTATGGCTGTCCAGGCTCTGCAGAACGCAGATGCAAGACAGAGGGGACACGCATGCCGGGACCAACAGGGGATACCAGGGAGGGCCTCCCCCAAGGAGAGGCACAGGATGACACACCATCCACCAGCCCTTCTCCCAAAGTGGGTCCTCTGGAGAGCTGGGAGGGGGCGGAATGCCAGGGTGCCCCCAAAGCTACAGAGAGAGGGCACTGAGAGGCGGCAGAGACTGACGCTGTCTCTCAGCTGTTCTTCCATCTGTACCAGGACAGTGGGGACAGAAGAGACAGTTATCGAGAGGCTGCACGAGCTGGTGTCTTCCCCCGCATCCCTCCCAGGCAGCTGGGAGCACCCCCAGGTCACAGAGCTCCCCAGATTGCCCAGAGCAGTCCCCACTGGTCTGCACTTGGTGCCCAGGGTCTGCCCAGAAGGCCCGGTGCACCCAGCACTTAGTCACACACGAGGTTCATTTGGCCCAGGGTGCACCCAATAAGTACTTGGCCATTGATGTACACTTTTCCTCCGTTATAGTGTCTGGATCTTGTTAGTGCCATTTCTCTGTCCATGTATAAAAAGTGATTGAAATTGAAATATGTGTTTAGATTTAAAACGTCACTACAGTAAAAGGCACACAGCCCACACTGCTGTGAATCCACCTCAAACCTCCTCCCTGCACACACTCCCTGCCCATCATTCCACCGTTTCTGCCTTAGCTCTGAGTCCTCTCTCCAGAGTGTCTTTATGGGCTGTGATCAAAAATACAGTGACTGCTGCTGCTCAGCGCTATCCAGAAGGAAGCAAGCTCGTGAAAATGTAACTCTGTCCTCAGTCAGCTTATTCTCCAGGTCTGAGGCCTGCGACTTCTGGCTCTTTCCTAAGGCCAAAATGACCGTGAGAGGTTAATGCTGCAGATCCACCCAGGGCATCTAAAATGAAGAAACTGAGAGAAGAGGATCTGGAGCTGCTTGGGGGTGGGGCCAGGACAGTGTGATGTGTTCTGAGTGAGGGGGGAACTTTGAGGAGGACCCACGGTGCTCTTTCACGGTGATACATTTTTAGTGTTAATATTCACATATTATTTGAGCATATCTTGTATGTCATCAGGGAGCCAAGTTACTACTCGTAGAGAAGCCAGATAGATCTTCGTGCCCATGGCAGACGGGTGCTAAAACCCTCCCACCCAGTTGTGGGAAGTTGCTACTGAGGTGTGCTGGGCCTCCCCATACACAATGGCATCTCTGTCCTAACCTGAGTGGCCTGCTGCCGGAGCCCTGGGGTGCTCGGTACGTGGGCATGTGGACGAAAGCAGCTCACAGTCTCCGTTTCTTTGCAGGCGACCTCATCCATCTGCCTCCATACCTTAGAATGGACTTCTTATTAAACCGAGCCGCTCCAGGCACCAGCAGAGACCTGACTCTGGGACAAGCGTGCTTGGAACCTCAGAAAAGTCGGACCCTGAAGCGCCCCGCGGTCCTCGAGCCCATCCCCCTAGAGGCCGCCTCCACCTCCTCCACAAGAGAAGGGCAGTCATGGCAGCAGCAGGGGGCTGTGGCCACTTTACCTCAGCGCGAAGGGGCCGCTGAGCTGGGGCAGGCGGCTAAGATGAGCAGCTCCCAGGAATCCCTGCTCGACTCCCGGGGCCACTTGAAAGGGAACAATCCTTACGCCAAGTCTTACACCCTGGTATAACCCACGGCATGGCTGGACGGCGGTTGTAAATACGATTTAAACAATTCAATCAAAGCTACCTTTTTTTTACGGAATTCCAATATTTATAATTAAAGAAAATTGCCAAAATATATTAAAAAAAAAAAAAGAGAAAATACTGAAACCACAGACAGTGCAAAGACTCTCCTTCCTTTTCCGTCTGAGTGCGAGCTCCATCTGTCTGGGCATCTGATTTTTTGGGAAAGAAGTCCAGTTTTATGATCTTCACAGGCTATTGCGTTTTTACTGATTTTCTACAAAGTGCATGGGGACTAATTAAACCTTCTGACTGGAAGTTCTATCACACAAGAGCCGAAAGGAGACGGGGGATTGGCTTATTTGTGATTTAAAGGAACCTTGATTTGGGGCAGGGTTCGCACACCTTTCTTTCCCATTAGAAACCGGGTCCTCCATTTATCTTCTGTTGTTGATTAGGATGAGCGCCGTTGATGAAGGGGTGGGGGGAATCGATTTGGTTTTCTTTTTTGTTTATTTTTTAATTTGATGAGACACTCTTTGCATTTTGTCTAAGCGAAATAAAAAAGACAAGGTGGTCTGCCTTCACTTCGAGGTCTGCTCCTGTCTCCGGCTGGGGGCTCGGGTCTCCTTGCTGCAGGTGCGCATGCCTGGCGGCTGACTCCCCGAACAGCACAGGTGTGTCTGGGAAGAGCGAAGAGGCGCTGTTGCTGCTCATGGGCTGCAGATCGCAGAAGCAGGCTGGTCTCTGTCGGGGGGGTGCCCGGGTACTCTGAGTCCCTGGCCAGCCTAAGGCCCTTGCCCATCCACTGCAACCTGCCCTCGAGCCAGACTGGGTCAGCAGGTGATGCCCAAATCCGGCTGACTGCTGTCTTTGTGAATAAAGTTTTAGAGGAAGAAGGCCGCAGGCCACACGCCCCATTTGTGTATTAGCTATGACTCCCTCAAGCCATGGAGGCTGGAGGCTGGGCTGAGTAGTTACAGGAGAGACAGTGAGGTGGCGCCTAAGCTGCCACCCTCAGGCCCTCTGTGGGCAAGGCTGAACACACAGGCAGCCCCAGTCTGTGAGAAAAAAAGAAGGCGCGTATGCCCTCCATCTCCACCATGGCTGGCGCGCACTGGACCATCTTCCTGGTGCTGCCTCCATCACTCCTCCGTTCCAGGAGGGCAACAGCACCCTTCCTTCAGTCTCAGGGTTTGCCTGTGGCGCCCAGCAGAGCTCGGTCCTGAGCAGTAAGAACCGCCCCTCCGCCCCTCGATCCTCCCCCAGTGGGTTTAAGAAGAGCCAGTTCCCCACTGTGAGCCTCTTTCCCAGAGAGCAGGGACGTCAGTCCAGCCCCACGTCAGAGTTGTGGGATTGTGGGAAAGGTAAGCCAGCGGCCTCGTTCACAGGGCGACAGGGCCATGAGCTCTTCCAGGTTCCCTGGGCCCCGGGGTGGTCCGCTGTGGTTCTCCCCCGCCGCAGAACACGCCGAGACTTCTCATTCTCGCTCGCCTTGCCTCGTGCCTTCCCTCCCCTTCCCCTGTCAGTTCTTCCATTCTCCTTCGAACCAGTTTCCTATTTGGACACACAGACCCCACAAAGCCGGCCTGGAGCGCGTGAGACCCTGCGGCCCGGACGTTTTGCACTTCTCTGCACATGAGGGAAATCAATTTCTTTTTCATGTCATAGTTTCGTGATTTAAAGCACATCGACAGTTATTGTTTGTGTCTTCACAGACTGCTTTTTTATGCAAAAGAAATAAAATGCTACATTCTGAGAAAATTGAAAGCTCTATATTTCATCAGTCTAAAACTTCTATATTCCCTAAACTTAGAAGTTTACCTTTTTAAAATTGTTCTCTCAAGCTGTACAAAAATAAAAACTTCTACATTATGTCTGCCTCTGGAATGAATTGCTTTCACAGTCACGATTCCATTACTATGGAAATGAGTTCTAATGCTAACTCTGTATCGAAGTTTCCCCCTTCCTTCTCCGACAGGACACAGAGGTTCAAGGCCATGCTGAGGGAGCCGTCACAAAGCAGGTGAAGGTTCACACTGATAAATTCATCACAGCAAATGAGAAGCTGCCATCAGCTCCGCTCAAAAGCCTCCCCTGGCTGTGAGAACGCTTTCCCTGTCACTCTGGCCCCTTCCTGCAGCAGCTGTGGACCCTCCGTCCTGGCTTTGGTCACACTGTCCTGGCTGCTTTCATGTCCTGAAGGGATTCCAAACCTTGGCCTCTCAAGGTCATTTTGATTTTGAGGAAGAGCTGGAATCACACATGCCAGATCCTGTGACTGAGATGAATGGAGACACAGCGTCGTGTGTCTTCGAGCGGCCTTCCTCTGAGCGGTGCTCGGCAGCAGCAGTCACTGACTATGACCATACCTCGGAAAGACCTCAGGAAAGAGGGGTCAGAGCTGCTTTCTAGAGGTGCTTTAGCAAGTGTCAAGAACCATGGATAAGTTGCTGGGGAGGGCATTCTGAGGCAGACTCATGGAAATGTATCCTTCTGAAATAATTTTTGAAACTTTAAACATTCACCATATATTTTGATCATGGAGGTGTACTATATATTCCAAAGACTGTTCTTGAACATGAACGTAATGAATTCCTTGGATTCCTGCTAGTCTCCAATCCGATTTGTCTGGGGATTAGCCCAAGTCCATAAGCAGGTTACTGTCTGACATTGGTGATGCTCGGATTATCCGGGAGCCAATAGTTGCAGGACAAATGTTCAGTGACTACTGAGCCAAAGGAATAGGGTCCCTCTTTGGCATCTGTCTGCGTAGCAGTCTGAAAATTACCCCCTTCGTCAGAGTGGGCAAGGACTCCAGTCCGTGTCAGCCACGTAGCACCTGCACCATCCCCAGGAGCCGCGGTGCTTCTGTCTACCTCACACATCTGCCCGACACCTTCCCAGTGCCCCCTTCTGCATGGCCAAGAGAAGAGGGTGGGAAAGGTCAGCGCTGAGATAGCATGAGGACTGGCACCGCCAGGCTAGACAAACCATGATCCTTTGGCCCACACTGCAGACATCCAGGCACCATCCTGACAGGGACACAGCTGCTTCAGTTGCTCTTCCCATAAGCAGCCAATCACTGCTCTGTGGATGTCCTTGAGGTGGGCATGATTCCTGAGTTACGCCCAGATCTGTGCAGCTATTAAGGAAACAACCAGACCCTCTGGGGGACGCTGCGAGCCCAGAGCGTTTCTGGCAGTGGTGCCTTCTGAGTTGGAGACCAGTTTCCCTAGAATGATTTAAAGGCACCCAGCATCACATTGAGAGTCATCTTCCAGCTTTCTGAAGATTGTGACCCAGAGAGCTGCCCGGCTCAGCTCTCGGCAGAGCATGTGGGAAGACAAATGCGCAGCACCATCACTCTGGCGCTTCCGAGATGCACAGCTGCTCTGCACTGACTGGCACAGTGAGGCTGCCCTGCAGGAAGCTCTCAGAGCCAAGGGGTCCCCGTTAAGAGCAAAGGCTGCAATCAAGAAGCGCTCTCCAGGCCTGTTTAAAACTGTGTCTGTTTGTCGGCTGGTGGCTACTCGGGATGCCTGGGCCTCGGTGCAGCCCGAAGAACACCTGGCCCTGGAGAGCAGGACCACCTCAGGCCCGGGAGCCGCAGACAGGACTCTGCCAAAACAAAGGCCCGTTGGTCTTGGTGAGTGTCCCATGTGGGCATGGGGAGGCTCCCAGGAGTCCCTTAAGTGTCTCTGGACAGAGGATTGGACACTCACTTCCACTCTCTGCTGCTCTAGAGCATTCTAATTACCTTCTACCCAACCGAACAGTGGATCTGTGTGTAAGGACCGCGGTTCATAATCTGTGCTGCCTCCTCCAGGGCTCATCCCACGGGGCAGAGTTTCCTTCACTCACCTGCGCCCTTAGTTTCCAGAAAAGCTCATGGGGCTCCTATCCGTGTTTGTGGATGAGAAAGTAGTTTGGGGATGCCCAAGCCCAGAGGTCTCCACACAAGACATAGACCCACTCTGTGCACAGCGTCCACTCAGACTGCCCTGCACCAGCCCATGAGCCGCCAGGCCGCTGTGGGGGATGACACCCTCTGCCATGACACAGGATCCCCTATCTTCTGCCAGCACCATGAAGTTGCAATAGGTCCATTTTTAATGTCCATATGCCACAAATACAAGGTGTGATCACAAAATCTAGAGACCATTTAAATACGAAGAGAATTTATCACATTAAAAGACACCGTGCCATGAATCCCCTCATCGTCCCCTTGAGTTTGGACATGCTGATCCATAGCTCCTGCCTCTTTCTGAAGCCATTCTGGAAGGCCTCTCCCTCCTAGCTGCCGTGATGTCTTGAACTGATCCAAAATATTCCATATTCACGGCCACTGTGACTCTGGGGAAGGGTGAGAAGTCACACGGCATCAGTTCTGGTGAGTGAGATGAAAGAAGACATGGCGTCGTGTTCTCTAGAGCCCGCCTGGAAAACACTGCATGGTGCTCGGCAGCGGCAGTCACCATATGTTTTTATCAAGGCTCATAAAGACACTCTCGAAAGGGGACTCCAGAACAGGTGCCGGAAGTGGCCAGAGCCGTGGGACATGTGTTCAGAGCGGGCAGGACCACCTGGAGGGGGACTGATGGCAATATCTTTTACTGTAATGAGTTCTTCTATTTAAACATACACCACATTTTTGATCAACCCTTTTATCTCAGTCTCTGAACCACTCCACAAGAGGAAGCTAGACACGAGAAGCACCAGCGCCTGCCCTGTACTCCAAAGGGTGGGGCAGGTCCCAGCTTGGACTCACTAGCGTAATCGCTTCGTCTTTCTGCAGTGTGGTAAGAATGTTTGTTGTTTCCCTTTGTCTTCTCAACCTCTCAAATTCAGAAAAAGTTTAAACTCGGAAAAGTGACTTTAAACACATGGGAAGAAATGCTTGTTTCATCTCTCAGAACAAAGCCTGAGAGCTCTTTGTGTCCAAGTGTAAGAAGAGACAACATTTATCATCTGTACCCCTGGGTCTTCGTAGAGGACTGGGTTCTGGCCGCAGAAGCTTCCACACATCAGGGAGATCCTAAGGACAGTCCATGGGGACACCAGGCCCTGGTCACACATCTCTGACAGGGAGAGAAAAGGCAGCGTGTGCAGCCTGCTGTGTGAGGGACAGGACTCCGTGCACAGAGTGATCCAGTGTCACCTCGGACTCTCATCCTGAGGCTTACTGTAAGAATGCTGTTTCCCTGCCACTGCAGATACATGCCACTCTATTGAAAAGACACTTCCCGCTTTTGGATACAAAGTTTTAAGCATGACTTCTCAGATGGAGTGATGGTGGTGTGCCACCCAGATCCAGGATTCGGCACCCAGGTGCCCGGACATGCAGCATGCCACCGCCCTCCACATCCACCTCCCACCCGATATGAGAGTGGCTCTGCCACGTGTAGAGACCTGGTGACTGTCCAAGGGTGCAGTGTGCACAAGGAAAGCCAGGCAGCAGCCAGGGAGAGAGCCCACCGCTCGATCCAATTTTACTCCAATGCAGCATTAGCCCAGCACTGTGCCTTTGCCTCAGAGTAGCCGTGTGGGGAGACACCATGCCACCTCCTGAAATTCCTATCTTCTCCTGGTGACGCACCTCAAGGCTCTTTCATTACCCTTAGGTGTGAGGCTGGCATTTTGCTTACTCCCAAAACTGGAGCAAAGCCCTGACATGGGCATGCTGATATTTTCAGAAAGAGGAGGAAAAGCTATGTGCATGGGCCAGGAATCCTACCAGTGCCTCCCAAGCGGGTCCTAGAGCACACGGGAAAGGAGTGTTCATACTGCAACTGTCCATTTCATCAAAGACCGTTGCAGGGGCCTTTGCTTGCCTGCCCTGGTGCCTCGGGTGGGTTCATTAATGATACAGGAGGATTTGGGGTCAGTAAGGCCCCAAGAGGCTCAGCTGTAGCCCTTGCTCCCCCCATAATTCACCACAAGATCTTGGGCAAAGCCATCTGCTTTGGACAGCTGTAAGCAGCGGATTGGACCACAAGACCTGCAAGTCCCTCGGCCCTTCTAGTTCTTTCCATATCTGATTCTCTGAGCAAATCTGTGAGCCCCTGACATCTATCTGTATGAGGCTGAGTGCATCTCAACCCAACACAAATATGAGCACAAGCTGGCACATTCTTAAAAGGAATGACTGTGGAGGGTGTAGGAGTGGAGACACACTGCAGAATGGGAAAGGGGTGTGTTGATTTCCACGAGCCAGGAGAGAGCAGATTGTAATCTTTTTAATAAACTCTAAACTCACCCCCTCGGTGTGTGTTCATTCTTTATTCTGGAGGGAAGTGGCTAAGGAGACACCCTGACTAGAAGCAGGGTGTCAATACCAGAGGCCGTAGTGTGTGCTGCATAAAATGCCTACCTGGGCCTCTCCTCAGCCCCCACCCGGGCTGTAACTGTGAGCTGCAGCTCTGCCACTTGCCCCAGGCTGTGACCTGCCTGAGCACAGACCAAGTTCTACGGGGACACTAAAGATGTCACCTGAACCTCCTCAGGTCCTGTTTCTAGGTCCTTCCCATTGCCAGCCACAGTGAAGACAGCAGAGACCTTGTAGATATTTACGCACCCTGGGTAGATGCCTTGCCCAACATTGGACAGATGTGGGGAGTATAATCCACTCTTTAGCTTAATAGCAGGACAAGCTCTTAGACGTAAGCTAGTTTTCAATTTTCCCTGCAAGATTATCTTAGCCTGGAATTTTGCTTCAAATGATCACTTTTGAGGGCACCATCTTTTCTTTTTTTTCCAGCCTAGAACCAGCAGCGTTTCCTTGTAATCAGTCACCGAATATCACTCTGTTTAGGCCCAGACCACACCCGCAGGCTTGTGGAGTGATAAATGTCCCAAGATGGGACCCCACATAAAAAACACTGTCAGATATAAGCAACTCACCTATGGAAGGGAAAGCTGATACCGAACATCTTGGCTCTGTGTTCTCATCCGCACAGCAGCTCCAGGGAGCCCTGTGTACAGCAACATCTTGAAGATGTAGCTGAAGAATCAAACTAGAAATGACATGTGTGAGCCCAGGATTCTGTCCCTCAGGATGCAGTAACATCATGCACCTATAGCTGTGGTGTAGCACAGCATGCTCATTAGCAAGATACCTGAATCCACAGAAGCTTGGAAGTGAGAGTTATACTCACCACTGCAGAAGAATATGCAGTTTTGTCCCTGAAGCCAGAGCTTCTGTGAATCCAGAGACCCCACTACCAGTGGGCAGAAGTTTCCACTGGGAGCCACAGGGAGACTCACATTCAACCTAACGCAGCAGCTGCTGCCTGGACTCATTCTAACAGCGGACTGGCAGCAAATCCAGTACTGTGGCACTGGCTGGAGTTGTGGACCTTGATCGTCACACAGAGGGTGTCTGTGCACATAATGGGTACACAAAAGAAATGCCTGTCCCCCAGCCTCATCACTGAGGTGTCTCTCTGTGCTTATACACATTTGTCACTGTTCACAGACAGAGCAGTGAATGTGGCCTTAAATGTATCTGGCATCCAGAACTCTGTCTCTGGGGCCTGGAAGTCTTGGCGAGCCCAACAAATAAGCCATCCAGTGGAAAGGGACTCTAGAGAAGGTGCATGGATGAAGAAGAGATGGAGGTCGGACCAGCGATAGCAACAGAGACGTATTTCCTCCACTAACTACCCTTTCATAGAAATTGGCCACAGCCCTGAAGAAGTCACAGCAGCAAAGAGTGAACACGTGACGTGGGAAGAGGGTAGGTTTAAACTGAGCCACTGGACCTGCTGCTGCCTGTACAGATCCCTCTAGTCTGTTTTTACTCTTTGTTGACCCATATTCCAGCTTCTGTGTGTTTTCCCGTGTGGGGCAATGTCTATGTTTCTCTCAGTGGACTACACTTGACCCTCGGGGATTATGTCTCCTTCCAGCACAGAGAGCCCAGATGCCAAAGACTTGCCTTTCCTCTGGAAAAATCTCAGCCAATGACTCCCAGGTACAGATGCACAGAACTCCAGCTCTGTTGTCTCACAGTGCAGCAACTGAACTACAAATTATGTTCCAGAACTCTATGTATAATTATACAAAGCTGTACCTTGGCTAAATAGTACGTCCTTCTAACCATTCCAACCTTTCTTCCCCTCCCTTCTTTTCTGCCTTTTCTTAGTAGTACTTAATATTCACATATCAAGTTCTATTTCTGCTTTGCTGTGCATCATGCAAGTTCTTACTCTTCACTGAATCTTTGCAATCATACTAGTGCCTACTATGTATTAGATGATCACACATTTTTACGATAAATAAGTTAAAGGTTGAGCAGATAACAAAGAGTAGATAGCATTGCAAATGTCAATATCTGTTTTCTTATTCTCCCAGGTGAGGTTTTTTTTTTTTTTTTTTAGGAAGATGCTTATTGGAGTTTCCCAGTAAATGGTACAACTAAACTTGGTCAAAAATAAGAGAGAAATAGTAAGATCATTACATCACTGGATCCTCTCATCGCTGGAGTGAAACACCTGACATAGGCAAATTACAGGAGGAGTTAAGTCAGCTCATGATTTCAGAAGGTTCAGTCCATGGCTGATACCTTTCAAGACAGGATCATCATGAAGGAAGGGTGTATAAGCAAAACTGCCCCACTCCTGGTGGCTGGGAAGCAGAGCAGGGAGAGAGCACCAGATAGGAAGTGTGCAGGGACCAGGGAGAATCCAAGATCACACCTCCATGGCCCACCAAACACACTCAGAAATGTGCTTCCATAATCCCCTAGGTATCCCTCAAGCCAAACAAGAGACAGTCCAATTTAACCATCACATTCCCTTCTAGAAATGCAAAATTCTCACTGTATTTTCAAGAGGGCATGAGGCAGCTCTAATAGTCTTCTACTCTGTGGCTGCCAAGAGCACAATGGCAGCAGCCAGCCTTGTACCCCCAGTCGGGGCCAGGTCTTTTCTGGGTGGGACTCTTCCCTCTCAGGCCCTGACACTCATGATGAAAGGGCAGGACCCTGCTAAAGCACACTGTCAGCAAAAGCCATTTTCTTCTAGATGGACAGGTTTGGGGGATAATGACAGTCGGGCCTTTGAAGCCAAGGAAAGGAGGTCATTTGATTCCTCCAACGGGGTTGAGCTCAGCCAGGAAGCATCCAATTTTAGCACTGTCTTTGATAACAGCACTCTTGTGGGGCTTGTAACCTAATGAGGATTTACATTTGGATGAACAGAGGGACTTTCAAAGACAGAAGACAAGATATTTATAGGTCTGAGCTTATCTGCCAACCTTTAACACACTTCCAGAAATCTGACTTCGGCTTCTTTTTTTAAGGCTCCTTTATGATACCTTGCTTTGTAACTGGCCCTTGCTCCCAGCTCCCTGCTAAGAGAATCCAGTGTTTCTAACACCTGGGGCAAGAGCTTGTTGACAAGAATTGAGTACAATATTTCTAAAGAGAGCAAAAACATCCCCAACTGACATTTCATATAAAATTTAAGTCAGCTAAGCTAGTTTTGAGACCAAAAATAATAACTACAGAGAAAAGGACTTCCTCAGAACCTTTCCATAAGTCCAAATGGAAACCATTCTGAGATACTGAACTTGTCCCCACCACGGTCTGTCCATCACGTGACCTGTTATGGTTTAGATGCATCATATCCCATAGAGGTTCATGTCCTCAGAAGCTGGGCTTTTGAGAGGTGACTGGATCAGAAAGGTACTCAACTCATCAGTGAGTTTGTCCACTCAGGAAGGCTGAGCTCAGTGTGCTGGTGGGGGCTGGTCGGAAGCAAGGGGTATGGCACAGAACGGTGCCTCTCCTCTCCTTGCATCCTGACCACCTCGGCGAGCATCTTACCTCCACTGGATCCTTCTACCATGACTTTTCTGCCTTAGAGCTGGCCAACTATACCCTGAATCTCTAAAACTGTGAACCTAAACACAGCCCCCCTTTAAGTTGTGGGTGTTGTATATTTTGTCCCAGCAATGAGGAGTAACGGAGACCTGAGGGTTCGAGGCACAGCTCAAAGCAGTCTGATTGGATTCTTTCTCATTATCGCAAAGACTTCTGCTTTAAGTTCGCCACATTCACCAGTCCTGTAGGAATTTTAACACACACTAATTGAAAGCAAAGACGCGGAGCCACAAACTGGGTTTAGATCTGGCCCCTCATGTAGATCCGCTCCTAATCTTGGGTGAGTTATTCACCACATCTCAACTTCCTCACCTAAAAATCACAGGAAATAGCTGCATTCTTCCAGAGACTGAAGTGAGTCGGTGCATCTAAGGGGTTCGGAGCAGAGTTTGACACATACTAAATTCTTAATGAATGTCGCCAATTATGATTAGCTCATCCTTTAGCCCTTTTATGTAAAACCATCTATGCTGAAAACAGCTGCCAGAGAAGAGTATGACGAAGACTGCACTGCCACAGCCCAGCACTGTTTCCACCTCTGGGCTGAAAAGGGCCGTGTTGCCATATTTGCGTGTAGAGGCCCAAGGCAAACACACCCACCGGCTTTGGGGTGACTGTCTACGGATTTGGAAATCAATTCTAAGCCTGAGTCTATATGTGTTTGTCCCACCATAATTCAATGTGTCCTCCTGTATCTCCTTCCCCATTTTATATCATGTCTTCTGCTCATTTGTCTTAGATCACAAAAGTCACCATACTCACACCTTTAAAGAAGACGATGACGAAGAGGAGATGGAACAGTCAGCACTTGAGGATTTTTTACCAAAAGTGCATAAATGACAGGATTCATAGCTTAAGCTTCAAAAGAAACTATTACCACTCTTAAAAGAAACAGGTTTGAATTTTAAATAGTCATTAATGTCCTGTTATTACAAGTTCACATTTATTTCTTATTTATCACACCTAATAAAAATAATAAAAACAAACACTTGTTTTTTAAGTGCAATATGTTTTTGATAAGCAAATTATACTGAGGAACACAGCAGCAAATGAACGTAGCTGACCCCAGTGAGGTATGGAAGTGTCACACACACACCCTGACTTGGAAAGGACCCTGCTAGCAGCCTCTAGAGTCTCTTCCCCTGAGTTGGCCATAATCTTGTTTCTGCACTGGGGAGAGGGGAAGGGACCTGCACCCCATCCAGGGAGGAGCCTGGGAGAAGGGCTGCCTTGGCCCCTCTTGGGCTTTGACTCTTCTAGGCTGGCGGCCATTGCTCCAGCACATGGGCCCAGCCACGGCCTCTGTGCTCCACTGTGACCTTGCAGGCACCAACTATCTTGAGGGTGCAATGGTTCCTCCTCACAAGGATGTGCAGAACCCCAAGATGCCCCTGAGCCTGTCCAGTGCAGGGCCCCCAAGCACTGACATCGGCCCTGGCCCGAGGGCTCCCCAGTTCCTCTCACGGACTCCTCAGGCCTCTAGATGCTTTCTGCCTTTTAGACTTTGCACATGAGAGGAGAGCAGGGGAGCGACCTTTGAGATGCTCTGGCAGCTGGGTCTTGGCCTTGAGGTCTCCTTCCTAAGCGCTGGCCCTGCTGAAGTCTCCTTTCCTTTGTGAGCAGCTGAGAATCTGTCCCCAACTTGTGTCTCCCCAGCCTTCCCCGGCTTCCTTTATACTCTGTGTTTAGTTCTCTGAGTTCTCTGTACAGATCCCACAGATCCTTTGTCTCTCCACAAAGGCCAGCTCTTGTCAGTCAGAAATCTTTGATTTTTAGACTGTTATCTTTATAGTGGGTTTCAAGAGCCTGTTTTGGAACTAAAAAGTCAAGTATTTGGCCTTTGTCTTAGACACAATCCTCCTTGCCCATGGGATCTGGGAGAAAAGAAGCTGCCTGAAAGCTGGCAGAAAGGTAGAAGGAACAAGGGGGAGGAAGAAAATCGATTCTCTGGCATGCCTGGCCACGTCTGACAGCCACAAGGGATTCGCAAAGAATGCACTGAAAGCCCAACTGCACTGCTGGAGAAAGTGGTATTGTGTCGATGTGATTAGACCACAGTAAGGCCCTTCTTCAGGAGCCTGAGCTCTAACTCAATACAACTGGTGTCTGTGAGGAGAGAAGAGACACAGACATACAGAGAGGATGACAATGCAGCAATGGAGACAGAGGTGGAAGCGATGCATCTAGATGCCAGAAAGCCACGGATTGCAGACAGCGCCGCACGCTCCGAAAGGCAAGCGGATTCTCCCCTGGGGCCCACAGAGGAGCATGTCCCACTCTGATTTCAGACTTCTGCCTCCAGGACTATGAGAGGAGCCTGCTGTTGCCTTAAGCCCTGCGGTGTTCTAGGAAATGAATACAAAGAGCTACAGAGTACCCAGTAGTGCCATGAGATGCTTCCCCTCTTTCTATGCTACCAGGTTCTGAGTTAATGAGATTCAGTGGGTGAACACCCAGCTCATCATAGGGGAGGCAAGAGAGGAAGTCTGTTGGCTCAGCCAAAGCTCTAGCAATAGGCCAGTTGGCTTTAATAGAGGACAGACCCTGGGGCCATCTCTGCCAGCGCCGTCTTGCTCCTGGACCTGTCTGTCACTCTTCGCAGTTCCACACTTCTCCTGCTCCGTGGTGCCCACATTTTGTTCTCCTTTTCCTGTTTCCCACCAGCTTTCTTTCATCGTTGTCTTTTCACTGGAAGCCCACTCAGCAGGAGGCAATACTGTTTGCAGTGATGGAAACCAGATGCCATCTAGCCAGAACCTCTGGCAGTCATTACCTCTGCACCCTCCGGAAAACCATTTCACATCTCTGTCTCCACTGCTTCATAGACCAGTCACACATTATTCAGTCTGTTAAAACCGAAAGTGCAGAATTTCAAAACCAACCGTGGACATAGACTCATCATTTCCAAAAGTTCCACAAATGCAGGGAGCAATGCGCAGAGGGCTCTGGCACCTTCTCAGAGTCACAAAGCCAATGCTCAGAGAGCTCTTGCAACTTCTCGAAGTCACGAAGCCATTAAGAAGTGTAGTCAAGGGGCCGGGGAGTTAGCTCAGTGGTTCCGGTGCCTGTCTTGGAAGAGCAAGGACCCGGGTTCGATCCTCGGTAACCACATACCATACTGGGGGTGGAGACACACCCTGCAGCAATCAGTACCACACACCACAGTGCCGGGCGTGGTGGCTCACACCTGTAATCCCAGCACTCAGGAGGCAGAGGCAGGAGGATTGCTGTGATGTGAGTTTGAGGCTGAGCTCATGGCCAGCCTGAACCACAAAGCGAGACCCTGTCTCAAAAAACCTAAAAAAAAAAAAAAAAAGAAGTGCAGTCAAGATTCTTCCAGGTCCTTTCCAGCCACCATGCTCCTCCATTCCACCTGCTTGACCTCTGCCCTCACCCTGGCTTTCTCCTGTCAGCCAAAATATCTAGGCCTCCCTCATCTTAAACATACCCATCTTTCTGCTCTGTGGGGACTTGTGTGTCCAGGGACCACATGGGTCACCTGCCTCTTTTTATACTCTAGATTCTCATAGAAGCTATGCACACTCAATTTCCCCATATTTCCAGTCCTTGCTGACCACATTATCCATGACAGCTTTGTGTTCTCTCTCTCTCTCTCTCTCATCTCTCTCTCTCTCTCTCTCTCTCTCTCTCTCTCTCTGGCATCCTCCTCCTCAAAATGCTCTCCTAAAGGCTGCCATGCAGTTCTCAGTGCTAAACCCATGGGTCTAAATCATCTGTCCCAACCTTTGTGCTGCTATCCCCATCAACTTGGCCCCTCAAAATCAGAGCATCCCATCCCCTCCACCTAGGACCCTGAGGTCATGTGACATATGAGTCCTCTGTGCCCCACAAGGTCCTTGGCCTCCTGTAGGTGGACATTTTTCCTGCTCCAAAGCAGAGTCACTAGTCAACTGGGAAGAGAAAAGACATCAAGATCTTCAGATCTGAGTTTTCTTTCCCTTCAAGCTGCAGCCTAAGGAAGAGATGAAAAGCTTTTAAAGTACTCTTTTCTCCTAAGGAAAAAAAAAATACTCCCTCTAGGCCAAGAGAGAGAAAGGGAAAGGATCAAACCTGAGAGCTGTCTCCCATGAACTCATTCTGCTACTGGTGAAAGATGGTCAGAGGCCAGAGAACCTGGGAGGAGACCAGAGGTCCTCACCACCTAGAGCCCTGGCATCAGGAGTGGCAAGAGCAGGCTGGAGTTAGCTCAGTGCAAGCACAGGGTCCTGAGTTTGATCCCCGGATGCTGAGCCCCAGGGCAGGGGGTAGCTCACAGAATGAGGGGCATCGTGTGGGAGGAGGCCCTGTCCTCCGGGAATCCTGCGTGGTGCTGAGGAAGTCAGTGTCCACAGGAGCAGGGGAGATGCTGCTGGCCTCTGTTCCACTCTGATGCTGCCATTTTGGTGGCTGCAATGGACATGTCCTGCTTAGAAGCGAAGGGGAAGAGGCAGCCCAAGAGCTGCTGTGCTGGCCTTAAGTTAGGAGAACTTCCTTTCTACTTGCAAGAAAGAGACCTCCAGGAAGACAGCAGGGTTTGTAAACTTTTTACAAACTGGAGTTTGTAAAAGTCAGACTGAGATGCCACCAGAAAAACCCTCAGGACTTGTCTGCACAGCTTCTCAGGGCACATGATCCAGGGATCTGCCAGAGGCAGCTGTAAAGCTGGCTCCAGCCTCTCCCTGGTGCTGCCTTCTTCTCTGTCAGTGGCTCTTAAAGTTCCCATGGAGTCAGGGAAGGGAGGGTGGACTCAAAACAAGGGAGAGATGACAGGACCACTGCGTGGTTTTTATAGGAACATCTGTCCCCGCCTTGGTGAGGAGGGCTTCCTACCACAGGGCCCTCGAGAATACGGGAACATGAGACTTGCTGGAGCTCTCATGGCCTGGGGTGGATGACGCTGCACCACACGGTGGCTGAGGAGGCTGCCCCAGGAGCACAGTGGGCCAAGAGGCTGCCGAGAGAAAGCCCAGTATTTTAGTCACCTTTCATCACCAAGACGCACACTCAACACCTACAGATGAAAGGATAAAAGATTTCCTTTGGGTCACAGCTTGTAGAGCTTTCAGTCCATGCTTGGCTGCTTCAAAGACAGATGGGATGGCAGAGCAGCATGGCGGACAGGAAGCAGAGAGAGGAGGAAGAGCCGGGCCCCGCCTCAGTGGCCACCTCTTCCAACCAGGCCTGTCTCCTGACAACAAGTCACCTCTGAGACCCATGATTCATCACCTTACAAAGCTCTGTCTATGGCATTATGAGGCTCTCAGGGGACATCCAGACCTAAACTATGGACTCCAAGGAGGGTGATATGGCTTGTGTTTAGATGTCCCCAGAAGTCTCATGCAAATGAGATGAGGCTCTTTCAGAGATGGCTGGACCTAGTGTATGATGCTGGATTGATTCATAGGGCAGTGCTAGGCTCATGGGCACTAGGAGTAAAGGCATGAGCACTGGCTACCCTAAGAAGCCTGGGTAAGGTAAAAAGGCTATAAGATGCTGCTAAGGTCCCTTGTTTTTGCTACTATGTGGGCACCATGAACTGTTTCTCCCCTGTGATGCCCCCTCTGTCATGTGCCACCCTGCCTAGGAGCCAGCTGGCTATGAGCTAAACCCTCCACACATTGTAAACTAAATAAACCTTTCCTCTTTTAACTTTGGGTATCAGGTATTTTGTCTCAGCAATGACAGAAAAGTAACTAATACAGACTGGGTTCTTCAGCCCATCACCTGTAGGCACCTGATACCAGCTATGGAGCTCAGACTTAGCTCCGATAGCTTCTCCTTTGTGCATACTCCTCGGCTGCCACCTTGAGTAGGTCCCCTCACCACAGACTCTAGCCTCATCCTCAGCCTCCTCTTGTGTCTGTCTCATCTTGCCCTTCCTGATGCCAGTGCAGTGAACAGAGCTTGTCCTCCTGGTAGGTTGCTTCTGGCACCGACGATCCTCCTCCTGCTCCCCCAGCCCCTCCTTACATCTCTATAAAAATCCATCCTGCTGAAGCACACATCTAATCACATAGCTCCTCTTCTCACGCTGTGGCGGCTGCTGATTGCCTCTGGACTGGCATGCAAGGCCCCTAGATCTTGCACCACCTGCTACACAAACACAGCCCACACTCCCCATCTGCACCAACAGCCTCATCTCTCCCATGCCACAGAACTGTGGCTCAGGACTGTCCCTTCACTGGGAGTGTTTGGCTCCATCCATTTCTTATCCAGCCTTAGAAACTCCCTCAAATGCCATCCTGAGGCCACATCTGGGGCAGATGTCCCTAAACTCCCAGGATCATGAGAACCTCATGGTAAACCTACCTGTGACTCCTTCTACCAGACTGTACTTCCAGAACTGAAGGGCTCATGCATTCATCTCTGCCCCCAAGTGATGCAGCCTGGTGCACAGTAGGTTCTCATAAAGGTTGGGGGAATGAAAAGAACAATAAAAGAGCCACAGATGGGGTCCTTAGCTCATGCCAGGCATCAGAAAGCCCTCCCTAGGAGGCAAGAGCAAGAAATCTACAGCACCTTCTCCAGCACCACCATGAGAGGCAGGACCAGAGTTGAGCCTCCATGGCCTGGACCTCGCTACCACACTGTCCTCCAGCTGACCAGGGCAGCCTTGACAATTCTAGATCTTCAGCAGATAGGAGCTCCACTCTGAGATCTGTGGCAAAGCCAGGCTTAACTTATCTGAGATAAGCTGCCCTCCAGCGCCCTTTGAAGACAGCAGGGTGTTATTTAATGAGAGAACATCCCCAGGATCTGTAGATAGGAATTAGCCGGTTGGGTTCAGATCCAGCTTCAAACTCACAAGGCTTTCTTCAGCCTTAAAGAGAATCAACAGCTTAGTGAATAAAGAAAACAGTAAGTATTTAACAGACAGCTACAGGACTAACAGGAAGGACACATGACCCATCTTTTGAGGGATACATGCCTCACCAACGTCTGGCACAATTGCTTCTTCACTGCAAAAGGGATCATAGTACAACTCAGGTTGACCAGTTGTCCCTCCCAAAGAATCCTTACGTAGGAATAGGGTGGGGTTTTTTTTCCCTTCTTTCAGTGATATAATTTTTTTACTTCAATGTTTCTCATTAGACCTGAAACAGATGTGATGCTGTAAAAATCTTCCAAATGAGCAATTTGTGAAAAACTCATGCACTTACTTCACCCAACACCTTTGTTTTAATAAGGATCTTCTTAAAAATTCTTCTTGCTTTTTTAACTTCAGCTTTGGATCGATTAAACTGTTTTACTTAAGCTGCTCCCCCTGCGCCCTCTCCTCGAACACCAACGCCGCCCTTGAGCTGCCTGATTCTGGTGAGGGGTCTCTGGAGCCACAGTCTCCCGCCTCCTGCTCAAGGAGCCTCCTGCTCAACGCCCTCCCGGGACTCTGTCGGTCAGCTGCCCCGCTGCTGGGCTCAGTACTGATGTTCATACCTAAGGGAGGACTGATCTGGCTCAGGGTTTCAGAGGTTCATGGTTGGCCAGATCAAAGCAGAAACGTTATGGTGCAAGAGTAAGGCAGAGGGAAGCTGCTCAGTCGTGGTGCCAGGAAGCAGAGCCGGGGGGCGGGGCCAGAGGAAGGGGCGGAGCCACACATAGGACCCAGGTCCCATCTCCATGACCCACTCCGAAGTGTGATTTACTAATCTCCTGGGCAGCCCCCAGATCAATGAAGTGGACAATTAGGCTTTACCACCACAGTTGAAATCTCTCAGAAAATAATACTACTAATAAAAAGCAATCTAATTAATGTAAATGTGAAAATATTCTATGTGCCAATATCAGTTTTTCTTACCATTGGCATCATAGTTGGATATTTGTATCAGAGGGAGAAACCTGATTTTTGGTTTGTTGTGCACCATAAATGGAGTCAAAACCAAGAAGCTGCAGCAGCAGGTTTTGCCCTCAGCCTCCCACATGGATTGTTGAAAGCTGATAATATTTAGTAATTTAGCATCTGAAGCCTTTCTCTATGGAAGAGAAAAAGATCTGTGATAGGAGTCACTGAAAAGACATTTCAGCATCAGAAGAGTTGACCAAAATCACACAGCACCAAAAGCTGCAGAGTAGATTGAAAGCCATGTCTGGCTGATTTGGGTTCGGCTTTCTTTGCAGACTGTACAGTGGAATAATCGAGAAAACAAGAGCTGCTCCAAAGAGCTGGGACAAAAAGAGTAGGAAGTTATTGCACTAGAGGAAAATGAGCCACAGTTTCTCCAAGTGATAGTGAGACACACTGCATGATCACTGAACTGCAAAGTCAGTATTTGAAGCTATGCTGCTCAGTGGTGGGCTGCACCTCAGTTTGGTCCCCGACACTGCAGTCAGTCAGTCAAGACAATATTTTGCACAGCAATTCCTACAGGGATGATGGCTGCTCTGCCATTTTTATGTCACAGGAATCCAAGCATGTGCCCATCCACAGCACTCTACTGAAGGCCAAGAGGAGGAGCAAGAATGAGATGAGGAGAAAGAAGAGATCATGAAATGGACAGAGACAGAGTCTCTTGAGTGTTTCCTGCTTTAGGAGAGAACAGATCTGTGCTGAGCACCAGAACCAGGCTGCTCTTCTGGCCCACAAGTAAGTCAATTTCTTATGTACCTATTATTGCTGAAGTTTTAACCTGAGCGAATTATGTGTACACTTCTCCATAGTAGGGTTTTGTTCTTTCTCAGTCCTGTCTCTGGATACCTCTGCAAGACACTGCTAAGAGACCCCTTCTAGAGTGAGGAACTAGACAGCAGCCACTACCTGCAGCTTGCACTTTGGGTCTCAGAGGGGTGGGCTGGGGACATCACCCTGGGAGTTCAGGCAAACGGAGTCACTCTTGCTTGGCTCTATCCAAAGTCCAAGGTTTATCCAGAAAATGAAATAAGGGGAGTGGGGAGTATCTGTGAAGCATAGCTCCCTTCAAATGCATCACAGTCACCCTGAAATGAAGCTCAAAGGGAATACAGGAGTAAGACTTTGACAACTAGTTCAGGCTTCCTTTTCCAATCAATAAAGAAATATTTATAAAACACATTGAACGTTCAACATTTTCTATGCAATTGGGAGGGGGCTATAAATCCTGGAAAATGTGACTCCTACTTAAAAATTTTCTCATCTAGAGAAATGAAGTGAACAGCTTTCCCATATGTAATAAGACAAAGCAGACCAAATCTGGCACTAAATTAAGCATCAGGAAGAAGGATCCCAGAGGCCAGTGGAATCACAGGAGCCTTTGAGAAGTGGTTATCTCAATCTCAAATGGAAAATGGATTTACATGAATAGAAGAGAGATCAAAGTGTTCAAGGGCAGCATATGTGAGGGGACATGGTGAATGTGGGAGGCATCACGGGCTGCAGAATATTGTCTCATCTTCAGTATGATATCTTAATTGGGATACTTCAACTTGAATGGACTGAGAAATGCCTGGCAGATCAGTGGAGCTCTGTTCTGGGTGTGTCCATGGGTGATTGACACATAGGCTGCAAACTGAGGAGGGAAGACCCTCCCCAGTGTGGGTGGCACCAACCACTAGCCTTGTAGCCTGGATGGAATAAAAAGGGAAAGGAGAAAGTCTAGCCTTTTGCTTCTTTGAAGGGGCTCCAGTCTTCAACATCTCCTTTGGGTGTGCCTCTTCAGTTTTTCCAGCCTTTTCACAGGAACTTCAGCTTCCCCACACGTGCTTAAACTGGCTGGATCCTCTGACTCTCTCACTCTTGACTCTCTAGGTGGCCACTAGAACCCTACCCAGTAAGTGAAAGCTGTGTCTCTAGAGAATCCGGATGGAGCTATATCTGCCTTACCAGGTTTGAGAAGCTTCTTTGAAAATGAAATCTAGGCATGGAGTGTCCTAAGAAACCACAGAGTACTCCTGAGGGTGACTCCCTACACCCATCTGAGGACTATCCTGGAAAGCCTGCCCCGGAGCTGCTGGCTCCAGCCCCTGGCCTCTGCTCTGCCCTCGAGGACTGTCTCCAGTGTGAAAGCGGCATCCATCATCTGTCATGAACAACAACCCTGGCCCCTCTCTTCTGTCGCATTTCCTCCAGAAGCAGCCTTTTCCCTGCCGCGGCCAGGGGCTTAGAATCCAGAGCTACTGTGACCTCACTGAACACTAATGATACTCAGCTGGGGCCCCTCAGTCCAGAAGGTGTGGTTTGGGCCAGCAGGGACAGGCCAAGGGCTGGACTTCTTGCCCATGTGAAGATGTAGAGATCTCTGGAGGGCCTCCGAGGACCACTCGAGTGTCCGTTCCTGGGTCTAATCCATTCCATTTGGCATCCAGCTCATGGAGAATGCCAAAGGCCAAAAGTGCCAACCAGAAAGGCCATGACAGCCAGAAAGGAGCCTCCTCTCCTGTCCCTCAGGTATCCCCCAATGCCAGACCCAGAGCAGCCAGGGCCCTAAAGAGGATAGAGGTGGAGGACAGAAAACAGAAGGGCAGAGGAGGATGCGCAGGAAGAGGAAGGCTGTGTGGTGAGGAGAGAGAGGGAACTGGGTGACTTTCCTGGTGACGAGCAGAGAGTTACTGGACCAAACTCAGGGGCGAATTTTGGAGAGTAGATACTGAAAAAAACACCCCCACAGTCCTGTTCACCTGCCGCAAGCTGACACTGCACTGGGGGCCAACTGTATTTGTGTCTTTGAAGAAATGAATGTGTTCAAGTCTCCACATTTCCCATTCCAGCCTCGTACATAAGCTAGCGGCTCCCTCAGCAACAATTTACAGATGTTTCTTGTCATGTGTAGGAAGCAGGACATGAGCGTGACAGCAGGAGCCTCAAACAGGTAACTCAGGACGCTGTTCGCTTTTCTCCCTGCTGTTGTTCTAAGTGACAGCAGAAGCCAATTTCAGTTGAAGGAAAATCTCCTGTTCGTGTCTGCTTCGGTGACACCTTATCCTACACAACACATGGAGCCTCTGTGCCCAAACCCATATTTCCACAAAAGGGCATCCTTCCAACTGCACCCCACACTACAAAGCAGGTTTCGGTGATGGTGGCCATGGCAAATTTACTTAAATGGAGGATCAGTGTGTCCCAAATAATGAAAGTGTCCCAATTACCTATTTAAAAAAGAAAAGAAAAACTTCATGTAAAATTGTCATGATCCTGGTATTTTTTCACTTATATTTTATTTTTATGCCTATATCTGCAGCTGCTCCAAATGCTGAAGGGGCAGAAAAGGAGGCAGCAGGTCACACGGAGGTGGAGGAAGGTGCACGCACCTCGGGTTTCCTGAAGGACAGAAGGTGTGGGAGGACTTGGAGCAGGGCCTTGTGTGGGCCCAGGAGTCCTGGGCGCCTAGTACTCTTGATGCAATCTCAAGCTTGGCGGGGAGGTGCAGGCCAGAGTGAGCCCAGGGGTCAGAGAGGCCCGCACAGCGTTGGACCCACAGGCAGCGAGGGTGCCAACCCGGAGCAGGGCACAAGGGGAGCAGGAAGAGGCCAGGCTCTAATAGACGGGAAAGAGGAAGATGGTGGCAAGGCAGGGACAGCAGAACATTCACAAGGAGGCGTGGGGAGGCAGCGGGGAAGAGGCCCAGTAGCCACCAGAAACTCCCACAGGAAGGACCCCACCGTGAAACAACACAGGCCAGGAAGGGGCGAGGGAAGCACGGTCCAGGTCCCAGAAGCACTGGAAAACACGGCTTCGGCCAAGCAGAGGTTCCTAAACCAGAAGACAGTGGCTAGCACTCGGGGTAGTATGACTATAGTATTTGCAGCAGCTCAGATATGGGAGTGCTCAGTTTTCATGTCCCATCAAAGTAAAAATCATTTCAGTTTTGAAGCATAACATTGATTTAGGTCCTGATGCATGTTTCAAAGTGGCCACAGATGGCTTGCTGAGTTGGAGGGAACGTTGCTGAGCTCTCAGACCCACATTTCCACTGGCCTATCTGTCTAGGGGAGGGATGGGCACCTGCGAAGGATTTTATGAAGGTTCTAGATCTTGGCATTATGGACGGACCTTCAACATCCAGAAGTCAGTGCTTCCTATTCCCAAGACAGACTGCACTTGGTCCTGGACAGATGCTGGAAGTGCTGGGAAGCCATAATGCATTCGTCTGCAGAACCTGCATGAATTAGCAAATTGCAGAGTACAGAGAAGGCTGCTGCCACAAAGCTCAGGGCCAGCCAAGGTGCTCTCTAGGACTGGGTGGAGGTGGTTCCTGGCCTCAGCACAGACAAGGTCCCAAGACTGGTCAGTGTGGGGTACAGAGGCAGAGCCCCCACCCCAAGAAGCTCTCGCTCTGCCTCCCTATCTGTGATGCCCCAAAATGCATGTGCTGAAGTCAATCCCCATGTGATGCTATTAGATGGTGAGTTTGGGAAGCAGGTCAGAGTATGATGCTGTCATGAGTGAGTAAGATGCGAAAAAAACAACCAGACAGCTCCTGCTCCCCATGAGGATGCACCAAGAAGGCGATATGATGAATCAGGAAGCAGACCTCCCCCAGGCACCAAGTGTGCAGCACCTGGACTCATCCCTCCTGGTACCATGTACTCACATACCATGAGTTCCTGCTATACAGAAGCACCATGTAGAGAATCCTGTTTTGGAGCAGCTGGGGATTGCAGCAGAATAGGACTGTGGTCTCATCCTCTACCTTGGGCTCTCTCTGTCCCCGAAAACCAGCCATCAGCAGAAATCCCCAGGGTGCCACTAATTCCTAGCAACTGTCATCAGAGAGGATGAGCAGGTGTCTCACTCACTCTCCTCAGAGCTGGGACACAGAAACCATATCACAAGTGAAGGAGGAGAGGTTAGTCTGGTGCTCGGTGTGTGGCGGACAGGAAGCATAAAAATGAAAGAGGAAACCAGGAAGGGATGAGCCTTTCCAGGCTGCACCCCATGATGCCCCCTGACCCCGATCCTTCCTCGACCCTGACCCTGATAGCAAGTCAGCTATCGGCCCTGTGATCCAGTCCCCACCACAAGTACTGCCTGTGAGGCTTTTGAGGGAAGCTCAGATATAAACAGCCAAGAGAGAGATTCTCTCCTGCAGAAGCACCTGGTGTGTCACTGCCCTGTGCCTAGTGTGTGCTGGGTGCTGGAGAACACGCAGCTAGATCGGGCCACTGAGCATCATGGCCAGCAAAGGCTCAGGGGAGTCTCAGAAGCCCCATTGCCTTTGCTCATGCCACAGTCTCTGACATACATTGATGTGTCTGCAGAGGGAAGTCACAGTGTCCCCTTCACCCTGTGCAGAGACTTGGTGAGGACCAGCCAAGAGAGTGGTTGGTCAGCACACTTGGGAGGCCCTGTAGGGTCCTTTCCCTGGGATGGGCCTAGCTGTGCTCTCTCCCATGCAGAAGAAAGCCTCAGGAGGAGCCCTGCCAGCAGGGCCAAGACCTTCCTTGGGACTCTAGGGCAGGAAGGGAGGTGGTGGCACCATCACTCACTGTCACAGAGAAGCAAGAGCAGGTGGTACAAGGTGGCACCATCCTGCTTGTTAATGGGGCCTTAGCATACTGCGAACAGGGCAGGTGGTCCGCCCCCTCTGCCTCCTGGGGCTGGAGTTCAAGGACAGGGCAACTTCAGTCCCTTCAGTATTTGGCAGGAAGAGGAAGTTGTATGCTCTGAAAAGTGGGGCCTCAGCTCCAGCCCTTCCTGCCTCTTTCTCTCGGTCTTGGAAATCATTCCATCCCTGAGAACCTCAGGGACCACTTACACCATGCATCCCAAGCTCGGGACCCAGCAGGGCTCAGCTCCAAGCCTTCCAAGAGCATCCACCTCCCCTGGGACCATCTTCCCTGCCCACCTCACTGAGGGTCACGGCTGAGCAGCTTGAAAGGCAGGGAGGTGGAGTTCCAGACAGAGCCTGCCGCAGAGGGGGACAGGCTGGAGGAGCTGGGCTCTGGGCTGTGAGTGCGACCTCCCTAGACACGGTAGCACTGCCAGGACTTCCTGAACCAGGCCCCAGCCCTTCCACAACACACAGATTGCACCTAACATTCAGGTTCGTGATCCACAAAATGGCTCTGAACAACTGCTACCAAAACGGATCGAGGCGTCTGCAGGAAATGGATGCACCTCAAGTCCCTAAGTGAAGTGAATCAGACACGCAGTTAGAGTATTGCATGGTTTCTGTTAGTGTGAAACCCAAAGTATAAATATGTTACAGTGCAACATAAAGATAATAGGGATCAGGGAGACAGATATTCTGCAAATGAGAAGGGTACCAAGAGGTGGAAGGCCAGAGGGACGGGATGTAACGAGAATTAGAGTGTATGGTACACATTTCAGCTCCCCTTGGAGAATAGAATCATTAAAAGTTAAAATAAAGTAATAGAGTAATAGAAAGACATCCCAGGAGTTGGAGAAAACAAAATTCAGGGGGGATGTGTTGTAGGGGCTGTGTGCAATTTGTGGTGCTGTGTGTTTGCTGTGTGTGTTGTGTGTGCTTCTGTGTGTGGTTGGTGTGTTTGCATGTGTTGTGCATGTGGTGGTGTGTGTGTTTGGTGTGTGTTTGTGTGTGGTGGTATGTTTGGGGTGTGTGTGTGATAGTGTGTGTTTGGTATGTGTGTGTTTGTTGTGTGTGTTGTGTGGCGGTATGTGTGTTGGTGTGTTGGTGTGTATATATGGTGATGTGTGTGGTGTGTTGGTATTTGTGTATGTATATGATGGTGTGTTTGTGTGGGTGGGTGGGCTTGTGTGTGTATGTTGTGGTGTCTGTGTGGTGTGTGTATGTTGGTGTGTGTGTGTATGTGGTGGTGTGTTTGTGTAGGGTGTGTGTGTGTGTGTGTGTTGGTGGGTTGGTGTGTGTGCATATGGTGGTGTGTCTGTATGTGGCACATGTGGCGATGTGTGCCACGTTATGTGGAGAGCTCCTTCCCGAGAGCCCTGCCTGGCTGGTCTCACACAGTGCTCTGCTCGCCAGCCAAGGGCTGCACACTACAGACCCACGGCTGGGGCAGAGGACTGTAGTCTGGGCGCTTCTCAAGGAACCTGCCAATCTCACTGGGAGACACCAACAGGAAGTCATGCAAGGGGGGGGGTCTTACATAACGAGTGTCTATATTTAACAGAACTGAAGACAATAGGAGACACACTGCTGTGGATCCCCTCAGAACTCCTCTCAACACACTCCTCACTGAACATGCTCATCCCACCATCCTGGCCGCTTCCTGCAACAGCTCTGGAGACCTCTTTTCTGAGTGTCTTTACGAGGTGTGATCCAAAATGCTGTGAAAGCTGCCACCAAGCAGCAGCCAGCAGAAAGGGAACTCATAAACACATGGCATTATGTCCTCATCTACCTCAGTCACCAGATCTAGCACCATGAGATTTCTGGCTCTTCCCCCAAATCAAAATGACCATGATGGGGAAACAATCAGGACACTGAGGCAGCCAGGACAGGGCAACCAAAGACACTCAGGAGAGAGGGTCCAGAGCTGCTACAGGAAGTGGCAAGGATGATGGGATGAGAGTATTCAGAGTCGAGGGTTTTGAGAGGTCACAAGCAATGTGTCTTACTGTAATACTTTTCAAACATTCACTGTCTTTTGCAGTCATGCGGTGGACCCCTGAAGCATGTGCTAGAACAGTACCTGGCACATGGCAGGCACATGGAAAGTGTCAGCTATTGGAAGGGAAAAGGAGAATCGGGGCCACTATGAAAATCAGGGGGAAAAAATCAATGTACACTCTTCCCAGAAAGTACATGGTGCACCCTCTTCCCCAGCACTGTGACTCCCGGGGCATCCATGGGCCCCCACGGGCCCAACAGCCCCGTCACCATGGGGGATCCACAAGGCATCTGAAAGAACCAGTGCTGGTTTCCAGAGAGCAGCCAAAGCTGGAAAAGTGCACCTGGGGGGTCTCCAGCCTGTTTTTGTCCATGCTCTGAGCACTGAAGACGTCCTCTGGCCACGGAGGGGAAGGAGCACACCAGCCAGGGTTGGAAGTCGGAAGGCCTCAGAGGGACAGCAGAGAAGATGCCAGCACTGGACACAGCCCCAGCAGTGAGCCAGCGAACCAGCTAGCCAGCGAGCCAGCGAGCCAGTGTACCAGTGCATCAGTGAGCCAGCAAGCCAGTGTGCAGTGTGCCAGTGTGCCAGTGTTCCCGAGTGCCAGTGAGCCAGTGTTCCACTGTGCCAGTGAGCCAGCAAGCCAGCGAGCCAGTGGGCCAGAGTGCCAGCGAGCCAGAGCCAGCATGCCACTGTGCCAGTGAACCAGTGAGCCAGCAAGCCAGTGTGCAGCGAGTGCAGTAAGCCAGTGTGCCAGTGTGCTAGTGAGCCAGCATACAGCATGCCAGCATTCCAGTATGCCAGCCAAAGAGACAGCTCAGATGCAGTCCTTCAAATGCCACAAGCTCCTCCTCACCACAAAACCCTCTCTTATTTAGAAGCTGAGTTTTCTCTCCAGCTGTTCAACTCCAATTTGTCTCTTTGTGTCTTCTCTAAAATCTGTATTTCCCAACCAAAATCATGGCACATATTTAGAAATAAGATTTTTATGACTTATGAATTTATTTATGAGAAGTTTTATAAGCGTGCAAAACATCAGTTGTATGCGCTGAGCAAGCTGACTCTACCGGGAAGAACAAAATGAGATGGAACCCAGGGATTCTGGAAATGCCCACATGGGACTCTCAGGTGAGCAGGGCCGCAGCCCCATAGAGCAGGTGTCTCTCATTCTTTTTTGGCTTGCGTTTTAAAGAGCAAAGGGAAGTGGAGATAGGGAGGAGAGAGGGAGGGGGGGAGGGACGGACAGACAGACGAAGCAGGGGTGAGAGGTGAGGAGCACAGGTGACCAAGGATTCTGACCCTTTTCAATGCAGGCTTTTGTGGCCCCTGAGCCTTTTCACCATCGTTGGCAAATGTAGGTTTGTTATTCTAGCTGTGTAGAGTGTTTCTCGGTGAGTTTAGGAAGTTTGCAAAGCCATACCTCTGCCCTTTCTTTGTCTTCAGAGTTTCAAACACTAAATCTGTATGGATCAGTTAGTCATAGATATAAGGACCACAGCCAGTGGGAACTGGTCCCCTGACCCAAGGTGATAAGAAGAAAACCGAGGACCAGGGCTGGGTTTCTGCACAGCCAGCAGCAGAGAAGGGCTGGTGCTGAGCACCACAGATGGAGACAGCCCAGTCCAAGCAGACATGGGCCTGCATCTGACTCTGGAGCTCGGGCCGTGCTCCGTCTTGCAGTCTAGGCTACTGTGTGGTGCCGCGTAGAGCAGTGTCAGGTAACCATTGGCTTCCCTGGTCCAGAGGAGGAACCCTGTCCTAATCTACAGTGTAAGACAGAGTCCTGACCCACAGACACCTCTAAAGGCATCCTTAATTAAGGGAGAGGACGAGGCCTTCAGCTCTGAGTTCCACCAACTCAGTCCACAAGAAGCTTCTCTTTGTGGTGTATCCAGCTGCCTGTGTGGTGGGATACAGGAAAGCTGTACAGAAGCAAGGTTTTCAGATAAGACAGAGATGTCTTTGGAAGCCACGTAACAATGCCCTGTTCTTCATGGGCTCTGATTAATAGAGCCGCTTCTGGGAAGCGAGATGAAAATGGGTATGTTCCTCTGTCTCACCATCAATGCATCCTTTCTACGAGTAATGGAAGGTAAGAAATTAACATTGAATTATTGATATCCAAAAATATGTAACTCATTAAAAACCATTCACTTGCATCTCTATTTAATAAATGTGTATTTGTCACACCACACGTGTCAGAGGTGACCATATGAGAGCGAGACACAGCTATGTCCACAGCATAAACGTTATAAGGAGAAAATACGACTGATTGTGTCACCCATCATGGTCTTCGCACAGCTCATACAAGAGCATCTTGGAGACTCCTGAGTATACCGACCTCACAGGCCTGCACTGGAGACATGTCTGACAAAGCTGGACTACACTCAGACGAGCTGCATGGGTCATTCAAACTCATTTGTTCTCCAAACAGCACTTGATGGTTTTCAGAGACAGTTTTT
Organism: Petromus typicus; assembly: GCA_004026965.1. Classification (NCBI taxonomy): domain Eukaryota; kingdom Metazoa; phylum Chordata; class Mammalia; order Rodentia; family Petromuridae; genus Petromus; species Petromus typicus. Next base: position 93,190 of record PVIR01000106.1, on the reverse strand, counting down.
TTCAGGTAGAATTAACAAAAGAGCCAGTGTCTAGATTTTCAAAGTCAGTCTATGGAGCTCACAATGGAAGTTACACGGCAGAAAGGAAGTTAATTTGTTTCTTCTGGATTTCCCAGGATCCATGCACAATAAATTCCAGTTTCATGGCTGCAGTTGGAGTCCGGACCACTCTGTCTCCTGGGATTTAATAGAGCAGTCACTCAGAGAGGGGAGGGACCCCCGAGTGTTTCTTGCACTCTGCCAAGAATTTTATAGCTCTCAAAAATTACTTCTGCCAACAGATGCTCCCTGCTGCAGCAACCTTCAAAGAAATTTATTGCTTGCCATCAGGTTCAGAAGGTAAAAAGATTGAGTAAGAGAAACTGAACGTGGAAACCCTGGAGAAAGGATCTAGATTTCCCCAGTGAGCTGAAGGGCATGCTGCTCACTGCAGTCTTTCTCTGATTAACGAGATCTGAGGAAAACGAGGCTGAGAAGAAAGAAAATGGCTGTGAGAAGTTCGGGGACCACCATGACCAGCCCAGAGCCCACGCAAAGTGCGAGAACAAGAGGGCTTCGCACTGCGTCCTGCAGGGAGTGCCCACTGTGGTTTGGATGTGGCCCACTGCAGTTTGGATGCTGTGCCCCGCTGAGCAACCATGGTGCTCCCTGAGCAGCCCACGCAGGACTCCATCCTGGACATCTCAGTGTTGGGGGCCCCAGCAGCTCTCCATGATAGCCCTCCACCTGGTGTCATGGATGTGACTCTCCGTGGTCACACAGGAGGAGGCCAGGATGAGAAGGTGAATGGCTCCCCCAGCTGAGAAGGCGCTGAGCCAACACTGAGCCACAGTCAGCGCCACTCCCAAGACCAGGGTCAATTTTCTTCCCACACATTCTATTGTCCTGGAAAACAACATAAATTGTCCTGTTGTCATTTGTTTCTCACTAGGGAAGATATTACTTGCATGAATAAGTGTCCAAAATGGGAACTCCATGGGTCACGTGAGCTGAAGTTACAGCGGGGACCTCGGGCTTCTCCGGGCTGCAGTGTGACCCTGCTGGTGACAAAGCAGGGCAGAGCTTGACGTCACTGCCATCAGTAGCACTGTTTCTGTCCTCACCGGAAGCTGTGAGTCAGACCCGTGCTCAAGCTTGCACTTAGGCATGTCTCTCGGGACATTCCTCAGACCTGGTGATGCTGCCTATCAAAGCAGAAAGCATTCATGTAAAGTAACCATTTTCATCATAGTCAGCCATGAAGCGCTGACCTTACACCAAGCTGCTCCATATCCCTGGGACAACGCCAGGCCTGCTGGTAGAGCAGAGGAGGCTGCTCCCCATGCAGCAGCAGTGACACCCCACAAGGGAACTGAGGCTGCCCCGGCAGGAGCAACCCCCTCACCACAGCCACCACAGCGCCCCCTTGAGGGCTAAGGGCTTCTTGATGCCTCCAAAGCCAATTTGCCCAGAGCCCTGAGACTGAGTGACACTGACCACACCCTGTGCAATGACTCTTCAGTGCGCCGACCTCCTCCCATCTCCAGTTGTCCTAATTACACTGAAGCAGAAGTCACACCCCCAGTACAGGCGCACAGGCCGGATGCTGTCTCACCACACACACACTTGAATAAATTCCTTTCCGTGACTTTCATCATCTCTTCTTCCTTTTGGTTTCTGGGACGCCACAAAGTCAGGACTCCAGGGGTCAGATGATTGGTTGGGAGTGCTCTGTGCCATGCAGACTGCTTCAGGGTGTCCGTGGAGTACCTTAGCTCCTGTCCTGCTGGGAGGGTGTCAAGACCCTGCTCCTCATGATGCAGAGCCCACAGGGCTGCCCTAGCTGCTCCTGCCCTGTCCCCTCCACCACAGCTCCCACAAAGCTCCACAAACCCCATCTCCTCAACAGAGGTCCCCACAGGGTGACTTCAGAGTTGGAACCACAGAGTACATGAGCTGAAATTAAGAACTAAGGACTTACAAAAGTACATTGTCAGTGATCTCCCTCAAAATATTCCCCCTCTTTTTTATCTGTGGTAGCAGGGATCCAACTCAGGACCTTGTGCTTGGGTCAGGAGTGGAGCCTCTGAGCTTCATCTCAGCTCCTCCCCTTCTTTCACACCCTCTTCCTGTGTCCTGGATCCTCTTTCCCGACTGTCTTTAGTTGTGCTGTCCTGGCTGCCTCAATGTCATGAATAGAATCAAAATGTTTCCCCATCATAGTCATTTTGACTCTAGGAAGAGCTGGAAGTTGCACGTGCCAGATCTGGTGATGAAGGTGGATGAGGACACAGCGCTATAGTTTTATGACCCTGCCCTTCTGTTGGATGGCGCTCAGTGGCGACAGCTGTCACTATATTTTTTATCATATCTCATGAAGACACCAGGAAAGAGACCACCAGAGCTGCTGCAGGAAGTGGCCAAGACATGGGAAGAGGGTGCTCAAAATGAAGGGAAGATTTGAGGGGACTCATGGCAGTGTACCTTTTACTGTAATACATTCTTAGTCTGTATTTTCACCCTGTACTTGATCACACTGTGTCTCCTTGAGGACCCCGTGTTTCTTGAACACCTGCTTCACGTCACCCCGGGGGAGGGGTCAGGGCTCTGACAGGGAGCACGCTAGCCAGGCCTCGTCCTCACAGAGCCTTCATCCCAGGGAGAGAGGAACTTAGTGAGAAGTCTCATAAATTCATACCTGGCCTCAGCTGCGGCCTGATCCCCAGGGTCCTCCCTCTAACCAAAGCACCCAGTTGAAGACACAGAGCCACAGTCATGCTGCCGCTGTGCTGTCTTTCCGATGTCGGAGCAGCAAGACTCCAGAAGGCGGCTCAGACTAAGAGGAGTCCTCCTCCACCAGGTACCCCCAGAACCTGCATTCGCCCCAGCTGCTGCTCTTCCTGGCTGAGCCCATCCTGTGCACACCTCCAGGCCATGGTCCAGGCTCCCCTCTGCTTCTCTGAGCTTGTGGAGCTGGTCCTCTGAGGAAACACACTGCAGGGACTGGAGCTGCCCAGCCTGTGCCTGTGGGGTCCCAGCCCTCAGTGGGCGCCTGTCCCCGCAGTGAGTCAAGACCCACCAGTGATCATCCCTGCTCCTCTCTTAGGGAGCCTGGACGCCTTCACTCCCCGTTAATTTGTTCTGGTTTCCTTTTCTGTGTCTCTTGTAAGTGGAAGTGACCCACAAGATTCAGTGGTTAGATGAGTCCCAAACGCGTGTGTTGGGAGTTTAATCCTCAGAAAGGCAGTCCGGGGCTGGTGCTCCTGGGATGCAGAGTGCTCAGCCCTCACTGAGCTTCAGGACTGCCTATAGGAGGCCTGGAGGCTGACAGTGTGCTGCCTCCTGCTGTGTCAGGCACAGTGACAGGGCCCTCACCAGCTGGGCCCTCTATTTTGGATCCCCAGCTCCCAGCACCGGTGAACATCCGTTCTTTACTATCTCCCTCAACTGTGGCGCTCTGTGCTGCTGCCTGACTCAAAATTTCACCCTCAGGACCCAGTTTTTACTTGTAAACACTGACAGTCTGAGATCTACCGTTGTAGTCACATCCCTCGTCACTGGGACGCAACACCAGACAGCCCAACTCTCATAAAAGGAGAGGTCTCCTTTGGTTCACATCTGCCATTTATGGCTGCTCAATCTAAGGTAGTGAGATCCCGGAAGGGTCCTGGCAGGGAACTGAACAGTGGCTGCTCAGAAGGTTTGTCCACTGGAGCTTATGAGTGAGACAATATTGGAAAAAAGGTCTCCGTGGACACGATTAAGGTCAGGAACTCCAGACAACATCATTTTGGGTTATAAAGATGCGCCCCAAGTCCAGAAACATTCGTCCTTACACGAGAAAGGCAGTGGGAGATCTGAAGGGACAAAAAGGATGTCAGGTAAAAATGGAGTCAGAAGCTGGAGTGAGACGTTTTCAAACCAAGGAACGCTGAGACTCCCAGACACAGCAGAAGCAAAGAGCAGGGGGAAGGGACCCTCTCTGCAGCCTCTGGGAGAAGCGCGGGCGTGTCCACAAGGAGACCTTAGATTTGGGACTCAAGAGCTGGGAGGGAATAAATTCCTGCCGTTCATATTACCCAGCTTCCATCGGCCCAGGACATGCACACGGAAGTAGAAGACAGCCACGACCACATATCTTCCTGTCCACCCTGCAGGAGACCCGTGAGCCACCGCAGGCAGGGCCCCTCGTAAACCTGGGCCACTTCCGGAGTCCTAAAGCTGCACGTCATAGGGCAGTACCAAACTAGCACAAACTCTCAGTGGGCGTTAACTTTCCAACCCAACAGCTAGCAAGATGACAAGGACTATCACCATGGGACCCTGATCAGGAGGCATCAGATACAAGCAGGGGCTGAGAGGCTAGAGGTGTGCTGGAGGTGAGGCCACAAAGGTCACCTCAGGACATTTTTGTGTCACACACATGCACACACTTAATAAAGCAAACTAATTAAACCCCAAACAGCGTCTTTATCTCCCCCAGAGCTGAACATGCCTCTAGGATCGTTCCACGAATTTTAATGACTGACAAGCACTGTGAATTTTGAATGTGCGGCTACTGGGGCGACGCTGATGCGGCTCCCAGGGGACTTGGAGCTTTCCAATTAGATGCTCCCAACTATAGCAAGGGATCCCTCACTCACGCTGCCGCCTGAATGTGAAGCTAGCCCCCCAACACTGCCCAGCAAGCTTCTGTTCACCCACAGGCATCCGCAGAAGTTGGCGGAAATAATTTAAAGAGACAGCTATGTGCTCCTGGCAAAAAGCAAGAAGATAAAATAAAATAAATCAGCATTCCAGGGCTCTGAGCTACTTGGAGACTTAAACAAGCCTGGCTGCTGTGTTTCCCTCGAGTATGAAGTTGGCCAAGAGAGCTTGTAGGTGGAGGCTGGGCCTGCGGAAACCCTTGGGGATATCACTGCTCCACAGGCTACCTGCAGGGGACTGAGACTCAGGCCGAGGAGGCAACACAGCTTTTGGGATATATTAAAAGGGCTGGTCCAAGCTGGTGCTGTATGTGGACAGTGACCATCCCAAAGCTCACATCTTTGGCCAGACCCAGAACTGCTGGGCAAAGGCCCTCCTCTGTCCTCTGTGCACCTGGTGAATCCCACATAAGCCAGGTGTACACATGGGACCCCAGGTGCTTGGACCTGCTAGAAACTCCACAGAGCCAAATGTGCTAGTGGAAAAACCTATACCAAGCAAAAATAAATATGAATATTTGTATAGAGACTGAATAGAAGGGGTGATCAAAAACATGGTAAATGTTTAAAAAGTGATTACCATAAAAAATAGATTACTATGGCTCCTTCTCAAGGTACCATGAATCTCCCCTAAAATACTCCCTTTTTCTTTTTTCTTTTCTTTTTTTTTTTTTTTAAGGTTTTTTTGAGACAGGGTCTCGCTTTGTGGTTCGGGCTGGGTCTGAGCTCAGCCTCAAACTCACATCACAGCAATCCTCCTGCCTCTGCCCCCTGAGTGCTGGGATTACAGGTGTGAGCCACCATGCCCGGTATGTGGTACTGGTTGCTGCAGGGCATGAGTCTCCACACCCAGTATGGTATGTGGTTACCAGGGATCAAACCCATGTCCTTGTGCTTGCAAGACAGGCGCCGGAACCACTGAGCTAAATCCCCAGCCCTACCCCCTTTTCTTGGAACACACTTTTCCCATGGTTCCTGCCACTTTCTAAAGCAAGAAGTTCTTGTCATGTTTTTGTGGGGTATGATCGAAAATACAGTGACTGCTGCTGCCAAGTGGCACCAGTGGAAAGGACCTCACCAGATCTGATGCCATGAAACTTCTGACTTTTCCCCAAAGTCAAAACAACCATAAAAGATAAACATTTTCCATCCATTGAGGATGTTGAGGCAGCCATGACAGCACAACTAAAGACCTTTACAGAAGAGGATCTGGAGCTGCTGCGGGTAGTGACAAGAAGGGTGGACCAGTGTGTTAAAGCCAGTATATTAAAGGGGATTCACAGCACTGTGTGCTTCATGGCAAGAAATGTTTTAAAAAAATTTAAATATCCACCATATATTTCAATCATACCTCCTAGAAGACTCCCCCAGCCATGAAATTAAAATAAATACATGGAAATATGTTCACAGACAAGGCTGCAGGGGAATTTCTATATGAAGAGAAACTGGGCATTTGCAACAAGAAAGCAGGCCAACCGTCAGGTGGTTGGCCAGGTGACGTAAAGGAAATTTAAACCTCCTGCCAAGCAAGCCTTCTATGTGAGTAAGATGGAGGGGCACTCCCCTCGGCACTGACACCCTCACTCCAAGGAGACTCTACCTGGGCACTCAGTGTAAAGGCCCCACCACGTGTCACCACAAAATGTATTTTCATGGACCTGTAAGGCAGGACCAATATTTCTCCTTGTGCTTTGTGGGAGATCTTTGGAAGCCTCTGGGTACTCCCAAAGCAAATCTGTTTCCCAGAATGGAGGCTCTGACCCACTGAGAACTAGGTCCTGTAACAAAGCCAAAGAAACTTGGGGACCAGAGCAGTGAAGGTAGAAGAGCCAGATATTTTTCTTTAAAAAAGATAAATCCACTCCATTATTACTAAAAAGAAAGAAATCCCACTATCCAGCTCCTTAAATGAAGATTTATGTGACAGACTGACTTTGAACTTGATTTTCCAGAGGCGCTTGGCACATTGTCAATTAAAAGGCCGTGGGCCCTCCTCCACCGGACTGTGGGCTGCGGCAAACATCTCTGCTTAAAAGACTTTCTCAGAATTTCCCATATTTTGTCTGCACCAGATAAAAGCTGCTTTAGAACACAAAGGTCATAGTGTTAGTGATTTATCTTTTAAAGAGAGGCCTACTGGGTGGCTTTAAATGAAGCCATCCAAAATAGGACAGGGCCCTCGGCCAGCAGAGGGACAGGGTCTCTTTACCTCCCTTTGGGACATAGTCACTGAAGAGCGGCCATCTTAGGTCATGGCCAGGAGAGACTGTGGTGTTCTCCTCGTGCAAGGGTCACAGCGCTGTGTGCCCACAGACCCCTCTCCACTCTTCATGAGCACCAAGAAAGCAGATGTCACCCTCCTCCACCAAGAGAGGACCATCTGAAGAAGCAGATCTGGAACCTGAAATCAAACACGCCCAGCTCTTACCCGCCAGGCCTGCTGGGCGTGAAATTCTTACCATGGCCACAGAAGCTGTTCCGTGCTGCAGTTAGCTCAGGCTCAGACTCATCTACCTCGCTTATCAGGGACTGAACATTAGCAAGTTATAGCTACTGAGCTTTGCAAGGGAGTAAAACCTGCCCTTGGCCTCCAGAGAACACCTGGCACACACCAGAGTCAGGGCCCTCCCATTTTCCCTGTTACTTTTTTCATCCTTGCAGTGGACGCCACTGCAAGAAAGCAGCTGGGAAAGGTACAGTAGAGGAGGAGGAGCCAGCTGGTCTGTAGCAGTCCATGGGAGCCGTGGGGTTGTTCTGGGCTTTATTCCAAGCCTCAACATTCCCATCTGAAAAGGGGGTGTAAATATCATGGTACCTGTCGAGAGAGTTGTGAGCATGGCATACAATGATAGCTGGGAAATCGTTCACTTGGAGCGTTTAGCTCAGTGTCCTTTATGGGTCCTTAACAAGGCTCAGCATCCCCAAGGGCAGTGCTCCAGTCCAGCCCCTCAGACTTTTGGATCTCTGGGAGTACGTGGTAGAAATGGCTGAGCAGAGCTGGCATCTAGAACACCGTTCCCAGCTTTAATCACCTTAGAGGGCATGTATGGCATGCAAAGAACAAGGCCCTGCTCCTTAAAGGAGAGATGAGAGAGGAGACGAGAAAGGGGACAGGAAGCAGGCATATACATGGGCTGAGAACGCCAGGAGGAGATGTCAAGGCGGAATTCTGCTTCCAACTGTGCTGAGGGCCAGCACATGGGCAGGTAGACTCTACCCTCTGTATTGACAATCTGGCCAATCCTATGTTCCTAAATAAAGATAAAAGTAAAGTAATAATGGGCCGGGGATATAGCTCAGTGATTCTGGCACCTGTCTTGCAAGTGCAAGGGCCCGGGTACGATCCCTGGTAACCACATAACAATATTGGATGTGGAGACTCACATCCAGCAGCAATCAGTACCATATACCACAATGCCGGGCATGGTGGCTTACACCTGTAATCCCAGCACTCACGAGGTAGAGGCAGGAGGATTGCTGTCATGTGAGTTTGAGGCTAAGCTCAGGGCCAGCCTGAACTACAAAGGGAGACCCTGTCTTAATAAAAAAAACCTTAAAAAAAGAAAGTAAAGTAATAATGACTTGGATAACTAACATCTGTCGAGAGTTGATTATAAGCCCAGCCCTAGGCTTGGGCGGCTCACACTCACATAGTGCCGCCTGCTCAGTCTGCTGAGGACTCAGTTGCAGCAACGCTGTGAGATCTGGTGGACCTTCACCCACCAGAGTTCAGAACAGTCCATTTGGAAGGTGCTGGAGCTCAGATCTGGGGTGTCCGCCTCAGCATCCACTGGCAGAAGGCTTGGTGTCCCAGGCCCAGGTGCTCTGGGGAGCCACGGCACCTTTAGATGATAACAAGAGCAAGTGAGGCCGTGGGAGGTGCTTTGGACAGGGCTAATGAGACCCTGGAACCACCCCCTCTCTTTGTTTCCACACCTCTGGGATATGCACAGCTTACGCCACCACACTGATTCATTGCAGGCCCAGAAGCACTGGACCAACTAACTAACCATGGACTAGAACCTCCAAACCATGAGTCAAAATAAACTTTCCTCCCCTCAGCGGACTCATCTCAGGAATTCTTCCACATTGACAGAAAGTCAACTAACACAGAAGTCCTGTGTAAATCTTGAAAGGAAGCCTGTGCCAGGCTATCTGATTGCTACCACAGGAGCCTGTGACTTCCTCTCATCCCATGACAGTTCTTCCTGCTCGAGGCTACACAATCAGGAAGGTGGCTCCAAGATGCTAAGATGGTGGCCCCAATATACCAGAATAGTGGAGCAAATTTCTGTTCACAGTGGCTGCCATTCAGGAGAGGTCGGGGCTGGGAGGCCTTTGCCCTGGGTGTGTGAGCACTAGACATGAGCATCCAGTGGTGAGACAGCCTGGCCAGCTCTTGTCTCCATCTCTGCTGCTGCTTCTACCTTGGTCACTGCTCTTCCGCTTAACTAGATTCTACAGCCTTCCCTTTAGTTCTAGAAGCTTCTACCATATTCCTCCCCCAAGCTTCAGTCCACAAAAGTGACTTCTGCTTCACCCTAGTTTCCAGCATTGTTCTCAGCTACAAATGGTGCCCAGGAAGGAAATGGCAATGGGTCTCAATGGTGAGCATTGCCTCGGGGACGCAGTAGTGATCTGAGTCTTGGTGTCATGGCTCACGTTCACTCATTTACCATAGGAAATCAAGGGCCTTCTTTACACTAATTAGCTCTGATGCTTTGTCTTTGCACTAAGAAATAGAGCCTGGAGTTATATGGGCCTCAATCAGCTGTTTGTTAACTGAGATGCTATATTGTAGAGCCTATTTTTTCTGAGAAAAATTGGAAGCTCATTCAAGGGCACACAGGACTTAGGAGCCAGCTAGATCTTCATTCTGTGACTGTACTTAGAAAATCCTATTTTTTACAACATAATTATAATAATTGATCTAACTAGCAGAATAGATGGGTTCTGGCTTTGTGGTCAAACCATAGGAAAGAGCCGGTGAACAAAAGGTGACAATTTATCAAGCCCTTGACCTTAGAGGTCACAAAAACATTCACCTGCCTCAAAGAGCAGTGCCAGCCAGAGGCAGCAGGGTTTCTGTTCTTGCTTGAAGAAGTGAACACCTGATGTTTCCAGTTCTGTCTCAGTCCTCGCCCTGGAGTACAAAGAAGGAATTTCCGGCAGCTCTACTTCCTTAGAGAAGGCAGCTTGGGCAGCAGATGCTGATCAGGTGCTACCGGCAATGTCTGTGCCCCGTGACCCCGCCGTAAGCCCACAGCTCATGCCCAAGTTCCCACTGCAGTGGATTTGAAGGAGAGCTCTTAGGAGGTAAAGAGGGCATGGAGTTCGAGCCCTGTCCCAGGGACCTCTGCCCTTCCCAACAGTGTAAGGGCACAGTGAGAAGGTGACATTGAACTTGCCAATGCTCTGATCTTAGCCTTCCAGGCCAGGACTATGAAAAAAGGATTTCAGTTGTTGAAAGGCATTTTGTCATAATAGCAAGAAGAAAGACTCTGGTGAAAGCAAGGGATGAGATTCAGAGGTAGCAACAAAGGAAGCACTGACTGCAGCAAGCTCCAAGTGCAGGCAGCCACATCACACACCACCAAGGGCTGACTTCAGCATCGTGGGGCTACCTCTGTGGACCCGGCAAAGAGCTGGCCTCCACCTTCCATTCCCTGTGTCCCTTCTTGTGCCCTCAGTGCTTCCCTGCTCCGTGGCTGGAAAAGGGACATAGACACCAGACATCAAGGCTCAGATTTTAAGTCTACAAACAACCTTCGGGACTCCCTGGAGAAGCCATAGTTTATAAGAAAAGCAACTCAACTCCCAGAATCATGATTCTGAAGGGCCCAGGAAATGCCTTTCATCCTTGCCCAACAGACTTGGAAGAGCAGAGGATAAAGGGCCCGCTGGGTTTTCCAGCTGGCTCAGCCTGGGGTGAAAGAGGAGTATAGGTAGGAGCCTGAAGTCATACAAGGCTGCAGGGTCCTGAGAAGGACCCATGCCTAAGGTGGCTCTGTGCAGTAGAGGGAGGCAATGGTTCACCATGCCAGGTCGCATGGCCAACTGCCGTCCTCCATGGAGATATTTTGTAGACGTGCTTGATGTCTTCATCAGCCAACATTGTGGGAAAGTGAGACCCTCCACCATCTGGTAGGAGCCCTCTGAATCGTAAAGGCCTGATAGGAAAACAGAGGTTTTCAGGAGACAGAGGAATCTGCCAGGCCATGACATAAAAATCCTACCTGTTGCTCTCAGCACTGCGACCTCAGTGTTCACCTGAATGTGCAGGTGACTGGCCGCCTCTAGAGTCCAGACCTGCCAGCCTTCTCCTTCACATGCCCCGACTCCTCCGAATGAGTTTGTCCACATGCACCCACAGGAAGACAGACCATGGATGGGGATGCAAGGTTGTGCTCTAGACATAGACAGACCAGTCTGCAGGTGACTATATGAAGTCAACTGGTTCTGCTTCTTTGAGACCTTCACCCCTAAGTAGTCCAAAGTAAACATGACCAATGCTTCTCCGCACTTGGACAAGTCGGGGATGCCAGTGCAGAGGGGGACTGTGCCCTGTTTCCCAGCTAGGAACCGGTTCTGCAACTCCTGCTCTCAGCAAGCCAGCTCCAAGCAGCTCCCTGGAGTTAGGGGACCTCCGCAGGGCTCAGGTGCAGAGGTAGGAAGATCTAAGTGGCCCAATGGCCTTTGACCAGACAAGATCAGAGAGGTCTCAGAAACTCCCAAGCAAGGCCATGACATTTGCCACGGTTCGCAGGAGTTTCCCAGAAGTCCACATGCTGTGACACATACCCACGGAGGCGCTTCTGGGAGATGCTGGGGTTAGATCAGGTCACTAGGGCAGGGCCTCCTGATGGCATTAATGACTTCCCAAAAAGAAGGATGGTGACCTGCAGTTGAAGGTGACACTTTCACCATGAAATGAAGAGGCCCTGTTCAGAGGCCAGCACCTTGACACTGGATTTCTCAGGATTATAAAAAAGAAACTTTGTTTCTTTATAATCCACCTGCCTGCGTCATTCTTCTGTAGTGGCAAGAAAAGGACAGAGACAACAGCCAAGGACAAGATGTCCCCTTGTGCTCAGAAGGTGGCGCTTTCCAAATCATCACCTGTGGTTTTACAGACCACTCTCAGCAGTGTGAAATCACATCTTTAGATTCACACACTGCTGTGAGGAGACATTGGACTTGCGCACTGTGAGAGGGAAACCTGAGCTCCTGGGAACCTGGCTCTGCTGTGCTCACATGTAATCACCCAGGGCCAACCCCTAGAGGCAGGCACCTGGGGGATAAATGTGGAGAGCATCACATGTCGGTGCTTGAATTTGAACAGCTGAGTACAGAGATGGCCTTGGGAGGTGACTAGGATTAAACGAAGTCACCAAGGTGTGGTCACCATGACTGAGTCCTGGTAGCTTTATATAGAAGCAGGAATCGAGACCAGAAGAGGCATGTACCCCCACTTGGCCCCTATCTTGAGTCACATGGTGTCAACAAGAAGCCTTTACCAGGTTCAGCCCAGACCTTGCACCTCCAGACTGGGAACCAGAGGGGCAGGTGCACGGTAGAGTAGGCCGGGGTGCTGTTACCCATAGCAGAATGAGACTAAACAGTCACCCAAAACAGCAGCATTTAACTTGCATGCTGGTCTTGGGGTGATGAGACTTCTTCCCGTCCAAGGGGTCTCTGCAGCTCTTGAGCTTGAGAGACCCTCTTGTAATGAAGAGGACAGAAGACCAGGTCAAGAGATTTACACCAAGTCCTGGCTGGGTCGCTCTCACCTCTGTGGAGCAAGGTCCCCTGCACAGTGTGCACTGTCAGCCATGAGGCAAGTAGAACTGTAAAACCCACTGGAGCCCAGCGCTGCAGACAGAGATGTTCTGAAAGTCTTCGTCACGATTCACCATTTGCTCTATGTCTGTATTTGTGCATGTTTGTAAACTGTGAAAAATAACGTGAAACTGAATATGTGACATTTAAATCCTAACCATGAAAGCCCATTTCTTTCCTCTGGTGCAACATACAACATCTATGTTGTTCTCCGATGGTGAATCAGTTTGCATAAACTAGAACTGCTATTTTGGAAAGGTGATTTATTAACTTTGGAGCCCAGAGGAAAATGAGTTCCAAACAGTTGGTGGAGGTGGAGAGACAGGGCAGGGAAACTATTCTCTCTTCCCCTCTTAAAGAGTTTGCTAACTTCTTACCTGGAATGTGAATTTGGCTCCCAGCCTAGGACACAGAGCATGTCATAGCCACTGGAGAGCAAGATGATTACTCTATTAAATTGAGTGCAAAGTCAATCAACAATATATCATCAAAATAAAATGCAGCTTCTAACTGTAATTTACTCCCCAATGATATACTTGTGTTGGAAGCCCAGAAAACCTAATCTAAAATGCCTGGAACGTTCCCAGCCTGCGGCACAAAAGAGACCTATCATTAAAAACACTGAAAACCTTTAAGAGGTCATTCAAAAGAAGGAGGTGGACTCCTCAGTACCCTGAATATTCATTCCAGCCTTTGCTAATAGAGTAGCAGCCACTGGCTTCTCTGCAAGATGTTGAAACACACTTTCCAAACAAGGTATGAAAAAGGATAATGAGACTGAAATGGAATTTGTATAACAAAATGAGCCCAGCTCTCTCAGAATAGTCACCTTGGGTCTCCAGAAGCTGAGTTTCCATGGTGCCGGAATGTACACCACCATTTTGGAATGGCTTTCTGCACTGTTTATGAATACCTCAAGAAATATAGGCTAATTATTTATTTAAACTCTTTCTTCCACTAGCAGAGAAGGCCAAAGACTCTCCCCATTTATGCATTACTCTCAACTCTAAGTCATTTTAGACAATTTCGAAAGCTCAATCCCACCCTCTCTAAGCAGGGATTTGCCAACAATGAGAAAAATGGGCTGTCTTGAAAGCATTTGTACTGCTATATACCGAGGGCCCAGCTCACAGCATTTTTTAAATAAATGGCATTATTTTAAAATGTGTTCATTATAGTTTGGCTATGTGCCTTACACAAAATACACATGACTTTAAATTCTTGCACTTCAGCTTAGCGCATGCTAATGCCACACATAACAAAATATTCAACGTGGGGCATGTGAAGGCTTCATGCACAGCAGTGACAGTGCTCAAGTGCATGCTAAGGGCCTCCTGACTCTTCCTTTGGGTCACCTTCCCGTCCCCAGAGTGTGGGCTGTACCAAGTGGTGGCTCTGATGGACAGGTGCTATTCAGTTAGGCTGACTAGAGGAGCAGGTTGGTATACAGAGAATTCACACGTGGATACCGGGTGTGACTGATGTATGAAAGCTCTGCCAGGCAGGCTTACTTAAAGTGGCTGCTCAGAGGAATGTACAAGGTCAGAGTCAAAGGTCCAAGCTCCCTGCAGAGTTCCTCAAGGGCTCATGCAGGAAGCCAGAAGTCTGAACTCCAAGGATGAAGAATTTGCACTGGAAGCCTGGAGCCTGACCTCCAAAGTACTGGTAGTTGCTGGAGCTTCTTCAAAGACAAAGACTGGCCAGCTTCCTTCCTTTCCTGTTCCTTCCAGGCTGCAACCCTGTTGGTGGTGCCTACCCATCCAGGGCGGGGCTCCTGTCTACAGTAAAGCCACACAGTGACACCCAGAATGGTGCCGGGTGTGTCTTACACAAACTGACCTGTGGGCTAACTGTCACGAATGCAGCACAGGATTTCCCTTTCTCTCCTGAGTCTTCATGTCAGATCAGGGGTTACAAGGGAGAAAAGTCCACTTGGTGGTCATCAGGGAGTGGACAGGACTGAGACTGTGGGCAGAGTGTCCCCAGGCAGCAGTCAGACAGAAAGCCATCGTGACCTATCAGCTTCAGAGCTGCAGAGTGAGAGTAGCTAAAGCCAGGTGGTGAGAATATGGCACCAGCCCTTGGCTTGCCCCAGGCCCTGAGGGTGCCACCTCTGTCCTTTTCATCTCAGTTCATCTCCTCGGACTCCTAACTCAAGCTAATTTTAAAGAAAAGTTTCATTCTGTAAACTTCCTTAGTAGGAAGCTGTGTTATGAAATTTTTCTTCAAACTGTGAAAAATAAAAATAGGTAAGTAACCTTTTTGAAAAGTCATTCCTTTATAAATGTCCGTCTGTTTTCTTTCCATGCTAAAGAGAACATATAAACTGCAGAACTTGAACTTCCCAAGAAGCCCACCTGGCTCTCCAAAGCTGAGGTGGAAAACTTCAGGTGAGCACAGTCCAAAACCAGGAGAAGGGACATCCGATTTGACTTGACTGCTCAGCTTATCCATAAAACATTAACACAGAGCAGGTGTATTTTGGGAACATCTGAGGAAACGCTGACCTGGAAAATGTCTCAAGGACGCCTGTGGGAGGAGGGGTGCTCCTCCCCGGCCTCACCCTCCAGGGAGAGGTGCTGCGTGTCAGTCTCTGGTACATGTGCTTTACATCACACCAAAATCAATTCACAAAAGGTGTACTGGGTGCTCCCCAAATTGTGGCTCCACAGTTTAGCTTCACGTTTCCAAAGATGTCTTCATCCTCGAATACACTTTATGCTTACCCTCAGAAACATAACTTTTCATAAAATTTACATTTACGTTCTTATCTCTACGTGTCATCACAGCCAGCACTTAGAAACTACCTTTGACATTTGAAACCAATAGTCAGTGGGCACGTGTGATTTTTTTTTAAAATGCTCTTTTATCTTAGTCTATCGTGTGTTATAACTTCCGGGTCAGAATCTGTTAAAAAGAAAAATCAACTTTTGCAATGTTTATTCAGAGTGGTGAAACTAGAGAGAAACTAATTTTTCATAAGCTTAATTCCATGTGCATAACATTAGTGGGAGATTCCAAGTTTTAAAGACATATGTCAGCTTCTGGAAGTAGTTCTGTTAAATAAGCTCAGAGGGGAGCACGCTCAGCCGCTGCAGAGGAGAGTCCAGGCATCAGACGTACCCTGTTCTGTTTGTTTCTTTTGTTGCTTGTTTACTCTTGTTTTTCTTTCTCTTTTTTTCCCCCTTCTTGATCAGATTGAGGTGGAAGAGGCTTATTTTGCAAAACTCACTGCTTGTTTGGCACTGAGTAACAATGCCATGAGAATCTGACCAGAAATCTAGAAGAAACTAACATAAAAGCTTTTCCAGTTTTGCACCGAAGTGACTGATATAAGATTTTCAGGATCTGAAATTATCTCTAACCTACTGAGAGGCAGTTTCCTACATTTCTCTTCATCTTCCTGCTCAGAACCTAAGAGAAATCAGGCACAATCTCTCTTATCCATGGTGCAGAGTCTCAGTAAAATTTACAAACAAATCCCAGAAACTAGCCTCTAAATTACCAACAACTAAACCTATTTTATGTCACTTCCTGCATCCAAAGCTTCCATGTCCCCTGGGTATTAAGGCATTTTCTCAGCAACTCTATTTGGGGGAAGGCTGTAGCGCCTGTTGTAAGGACCCACTGCATTTGACAGGCTCCTCCTACTCTTAGCAAGATCCTCCACACATTGTCTCTATTGTCATCCTCCATGGCGAGCTACAGAGTTGGGGGAATTAAGTATTGTAGTTTACATCTTTGCAGTTTATAAGCTATTTTGAGCACTTCCTCTCTGAAATCACTGTTGTAACGCAATTCCTCACACCTATCTGCCTGCCAGGATCTGAGAGCCGCGTGTGAGCACACAAGTAGTGAGCAGCGGCACCCTCCCAGGGACGGTATTGGTCCTGGCTGAGAAGCTTGAAGGCAAATGCTGAAGCATGAATGGCAAAGGTCAGAGGATTTTGAGGCTGGAACTTCAGATTTTCGACACATTTGGAGGCTTTTGTGGACCTGGTCATATCAAGAGAAACAGTTTCTCCTCTGTGGTCTCAGGAACTGTGACAATAGTCGTGGGGAGGCTGAGTGTCCAAATGGTGTCTCTGATGCACAAACACCCCTGGAAGTTTTCTGTCTACCACAAGCTGTTGGGGCCGTGGAGTCCCTGGGCTACGTACTTTCTGCAGAGGCCTAAGGCGGAGCCGGGGCCATGGCCCCACCTGCTTCTATCCTCTTTTATCTGTCCCACCACATGTATCCATTGTTTTAAAGGTTCGGGCCGGGGAGTTAGCTCAGTGGTTCCGGTGCCTGTCTTGGAAGCGCAAGGACCGGGGTTCGATCCCCAGTATCCACATACCATACTGGGCATGGAGACTCACGCCCAGCAGCAATCAGTACCACATCCCACAGTGCCGGGCGTGGTGGCTCATGCCTGTCATCCCAGCACTCGGGAGGCAGAGGCAGGAGGATTGCTGTGATGTGAGTTTGAGGCTGAGCTCAGGGCCAGCCTGAACCACAAAGCGAGACCCTGTCTCAAAAAACCTAAAAATAAATAAATAAATAAATAAATAAATAATTTTTTTAAAAAGATCCACTCCAGGCACCCCACTGAATTCAGAGCTGAACCAGAGGAGTCTTTATTCTTTAGGCTCAATGATAATTTTTTTTAAATAATAAGGATCCACTGTTTTAATAAGCCTGCGCCAGACAAGACCAGCTGTCTGCTGATGCCAGGCCTGAAGGTCTTGAAAGTAAGGAAGTGCCCAGGGCCTGATTCTTGTCTTTAATAATTTGGAGGAGATCCTGCCACCCACAGCGACATATGTGAACCTAGAAGACACTGGGCAGAGACAGAAGCCAGACTGAGAAAGAGGAGTGCTGCATGACCCCACGCTCTGCCAGAACTCTAAACGACTCTGCAAAACAAAGTAGGAAAGGTCAGGAATTGAGAGAAGTGAGCAGACAGAGTACGTACTGCACCAGCGCCCAGCGTTCGCGCGAGCCTGTCAGAGGTCCAACGTGGGGCCTAAGCACGGCAGGCAATAACATTCCATGGTCCTCAAAATTTGCTAACAGGGTAGATTTTTTTGTGTTTTTACCTTTCCACAAAAAATGGAGAGAAGGGAGAAGGAAAGAGAGGGAGAGAAAGGAGGAAGATGAGGAAGGAAGGAAGGAGAGAAAAAGTAATTGTGCGAAGGTAGATGTAGTATCAACTTACTGGACTTTAGAAGTCATTTTGCTACATGTATTTTGTCATATACCTGAAGTATATTTAATAAAAATAGAAAAGTAACTTATGATTTCTATGTTTAGCAAAACATATATATCAGATAAACTGACAAACAATGTTAAAGAAGAGGAAGCAGTAAAACACACCACAGTCTGTGACATGCACACACAGAACACAGCCAGCACACAGGAACCCCACCGCATCCAGAAGTCCAGTCCAACAGAGAGCCACCTGGCCTTGGTGCAGACGTGGGCACCCTCGAGGCCCCGAGACGGCCATGTGTGGTTTCCCAGGAAGAACCAGGCCCAGATCATCCAGGGCAGTGGCCGTTTCTGGAGCTGAGGCTGTGTAACTCGTCCTCTTTCAAGCTCTTGGGCTCAGGCCCTGGGGTGACCTGAGTTGGCAAGGTGGGCCCTGGTGTGGCCCACTCTTCAGCAGGACCCTGCCTCTGTACCGCCCAGCTGTGCAAAGGAGGTGATGGCTTTTCAGCTTGCACAAGACCCACCAGTCTCGACTCAGGAGCAAGGGTCTGTCTCAGGGCCCAGGTGCATGGCCAGACTCTCCAGGTCCTAGCACAGAGTCCAGCTGCCCCGGAACAGTTCTGACTGGCCACCCACAATGGCCGGGCTGCAGCATCGTGTGTCACAGAATGGTACATGCAACATCCATAGACATTGTTTACACCATTTGTGGATTGTTGGCTGATGGCAGAGAATCCTCCGTACTTTTAATATGTCAGATTCATGTGTTGCATCCGTTTCCAGCCTGTTCCTTCCGGGAAACATTTTCCCAGTCTCCTTAGTCAACCGGCTCGCCTCGGTGGAGGTAAAGTGTTTTTAGAATTTCTCGCTTTTGATAGCACAAGAGAAAAACTGTGCCCACGTACCTTTAGAGCAGAAGTAGAAATGCCACATGGTTTCCTGTAGCTGCTCAAGCAAACTGCCACAGACTGGTAGCTTAAAATGACAGGGAGGTGCATACTGTTCACAGGTGTGGGGACAAAGTCCAAAGCCATGGTGTCAGCAGGACGTGCTGGCCCTGAAGGCTGTCTGGAGAACCCCTCCTCCCCTCTGCCAGACACCACACCCCACGGCTTATGCCTGCGCCCTCCGTTCTGCCCCTGTGCTCTCCCCTCCTCCTCTTGAGCCTGTGTCATCATCTTCCTCTGCTTCCTTCCAAAGACACTTGTCTCTGGACTTGGAGGCCGCCCAGATAACCCAGGTGATGTGATCTCAGTAATCTCAGTATAATTTCATTTATAAAGACCCTTGTCCCAAGTCAGACCGCACTCTAGGTCTTGGTGGGGGGGGGGTTCTCAGTGATAAACTATCCCAGTATTTCTGAGATTTAGGGTCTTCCTGGGACATGGGGCTTCCGTGACTGAAACAGCGACTGGTCACCGACCCTGACTCTCAGAAGCATCTCCAACAGATGCTGAAGTGTGAGAACTGCCAAAGTGTCATCACCAGAAGACTTGAGTCTTAGCTAGAAAAGAACAAAATAACAAAGAGGAAAGTAACTGGCTGGAACAGTGCTCAGCTCTGGTGGCACATTGGAGCGCACGAAAGACTTTGTGAAGAGATGGTAGCCCGAGCCTGTAAACTGAGTGGGGAGGAGCCAACACGAGGAGCCTTTGGAAAGCTCCCCAGGTGACTGCATGTGAGCAGGACCCAGAAGAACCTGAGCCCCAAGACTGCAGCAAGGGCAGCATAGTAAATCCGGCGCAGGTGGGGGCAGGGCTGGCTCACTCCTTTGTGCTCTGAGAACCAGAATAAAGCACAAGGTTTTCATTTTGAGCTTAAAAGAATCTACAAAATGTAATTTGAGGGTAATTTAGGAAACAGAAATATGTGACTAGCTCAGAAGTATGGAAAGGTAAGACGTTAAGAGAGAGTAAGGGAAGGGTTTCATGTGGAAGGAGGGCAAGGACACCGCGTGCTCTGTGGAGCTCATGCAGAAACTGCCGCAGGTGGATGGGACGCTGTGCCCAGCCCTCAAGGCAGCAGCTTGCCAGGAAGGGCTGATCTGGCTAAAATGCTGGACAAAGGTAGCAGCTGGGGCCTCAGCTTGAGATTCACATAAGAAATGCATGTTCTTTCTCAAACAACTCAGGATCCCTGGAAAGGGAGGTCTTGTCAGGTCGCAGAATAGCAAAGCATCATAAAACACAGAAAATAAAGAGATGATTAATACCTGTGTACAGCCTAAAACCAAAGGCTCTTTCCCTCGAGCAAGCCTCAGATGGAGCCCGAGGATGCTGGTGACTGGGTGAGATACGGGTGCCAACGGGCTTAGCCACTTTTCTTATAGCTGAGGCAAAATGCCTGATACCCACAAGTTCAAGAAAGAGAGGTTTATTTGGCTACAGTCTGTGGAAGTTTCAGTCCATAGTAGGCGGCTTCAAGGGAGGGTGGCACAGAGGAGGAACAGTCCATGGCACAGCAGGCAGGAAGCTGTGAACAGTGGCAGTGCCTGCAGCCTCCCTTTCCCTTTTATCTCATAGAGGCCACAAGCCTTTTGGATGATGCCCCCACAACCAGGGCAGGGCTTCCTGCTACCAATGCCCAGAACTATGATAAACCAATGTGTGCACTAATCCAGTATCACACACCCTAAATCCAGCCACCTTCAAAACACCCACCCTGTGACCACCTGAGGCTTGGGGGGTGGGGGGCATCAGGATACAAACTGTAATAGAAGCCATGATATAAATGATTGTCCTGGCCAGTAGGAAGGTGATGCAGCCCCCGAAGCAATAGCCCTTTTATTAGTGAGTGAGAGAAAGTGGAGATTCAGGAGGAGAGAAACGAAGTCAGCAGGGAAGGAGGGTGACAGAGGGCAGAGGAGCTGACGGAGTGATGTGGAGGCCAATCCAAGCTTCTGGTGCAGGAGGGTTAAGAGCTTTCAAGAAACACGGACAGGATATAAAGAAATTTGACTGCTAGACAGAGGAGTCTGAGGAAGTGACAGCGTCATGGGAATTTGATTTTGAAGAGAGAATAGATCTCGCCCTATGTGTACAGGGGTGAGGACTACGACAAAGAAGAAACAAAATACTCAAACAAGGGAGCAACACTGCAATCCATTAAGGAAGCCAGCTGGCATACGGGGCAGAACGGCACTTTGATAATGGTACAGGTACAAAGAGTGACCGAATATATGATAAATACTTATCTAAATGTATTGTAAAAATGTCCAATAAAAGATACATTCCCATGATTCCCTCTCAAATACTCGCCCTTGCTTTGAATATACTTATCCTGTCACTCTTGTCACTTTCCAAAGCAGGTCAGGAGAGCTCTTTCCTGACTGTCTTTACAAGAGTGATCAAAAATACACTGAACACCGCTCCCAAGAGCTCTCCTTGTAAAGACCGGCTCCTGAGAACATCACAGTGCATCCTCATCCACTTATCCACCGAACCAAACCACCACACAACCTCTGGCTTTGCCCCAACGTCAAAATGCCCATAAAAGGGAAATGTTTTGAGTAGATTCAGGACATCAAGCCAGCCACAACAGCACAACTAAAGACACTCATAAAAAAGGACTTCCAGAACTGTTTCAGAAAAGTGGAAAATTATTCGAGGCAAGGAGTAGTGTTTTGAGGGAGATTTATGGCAAGATATCTTTTATGGTAATAAATTTTTAAAACTTAAACACATCATATTCTTTAATCCCATCTGTACATCTCACTAAAAGAGCAGAGAAAGAAACAGTGCCCAGGATTCATGGTCCAGGGAGCTGTGGGGGATGGGGTTTTAATCTTCTCAGTAAACTAAGAGGTGACACCATCTGTTTGCTAAGACCTCAGGGCACACACAGCTGGCAGCAGGGTGGACTCCAAGGGGAATGTAAAGGTGCGTGGCAGCTGTCTGGGAGCCAATAGAGTCATTTTGGAAAGAAAGAACGAGTCACAGCGAGGATGGGCCGAGCTGAGGGCTGGGGTACAGTGACGACTACAGCAGCCATTGTCACTCAGAGCATGGCTTGACTCAAAGTCTGGGTAAAGGTCACTACAGCCAAAGTTCTCAGCTCTTCTGGCAGAAACATGGAGTTTATTAATCCTCCCAAAACTTTCTTGAAGGGAAGAGTTTCACACTGAACAGCAAAACTCCGTCTCCTCTTCCTCCTCTGCTGATGTCATATGACTGTCAGTGTGCGCTATTCCCCTGCACACTTGTGCAAGAGAAATCTGGAGTTCCTCGGGGGCCCTGGCAATGAGCTACATGGAACCCTGGGAAAGCCAGCCAGGCAGCCCTGTCTGTACTTTGAAGCCGTCAGTCTACCAGCTTTTCCAATAGATAGTTTGAAATGTTCAATATTTTATATGAACTGACAGCCCAAAACCAGTAGACATCTGACCAAAGACCAGGAGCACAGATTCCCTCAGGCTGTGCACCATGGAGGTGTCCTCAGAGCTTGACAACTCTGTTCCAAAAGCCTGTCCTGTGTGTTGAAAAA
This sequence comes from Petromus typicus, assembly GCA_004026965.1. Taxonomy (NCBI): domain Eukaryota; kingdom Metazoa; phylum Chordata; class Mammalia; order Rodentia; family Petromuridae; genus Petromus; species Petromus typicus. Next base: position 70,991 of record PVIR01000106.1, on the reverse strand, counting down.
TCCTTAGCAACATCCCTGACCTCCCCTGCAGGCTATCCTTAGCCTATCTCAACTCTGACAGGAAGAAATATTTGCAGATATCACCAAATATCCCTTGAGGATAAAATATCCACACCCGTCCCCACTCAGCTGAGGACCATTTATCTAGCACAAAAGGGAAGAAGAATTCTGAAGCAAAGGCATAGAAAAAAGGGGGAGAGGTATGGGAGTGATAATGTATGTTTTCAAGAAATCTATACCAATATTTTAATAATACAAGTGCATAGTGTTAAAATAAAAATAAAGTTTGATCACAAACAATTACATGCAGACAATTAGAAAATCTAGTATACTAAAGATATGAAGTCAAAAGGAAAAAAAATATTCAAAAAACTCAGTAAGATACAATAACAGAAAAATAAGAAATGAGAAAGAAAAATAACAAAGTGAAGGATTGTTTCATGAAGCTGACTTTCAAATAATATACATTCTAGAAAGTGAGTTCCAAGAGAAAAATAGATATGAAGAAACTTAGGAAAATTTCCAGAACTGAAGGGCTTGAGACTCCATTGGGAAGTTTCCTTTAGACCTCAGTACAACAGGACAAGAAGCACTGACTTCAGTGAACATTGGCAAATGGTGCCATAAAGAACTTTAGAGGTCACAGAGAAAAAACTAGGCCATAGAGGGCTGACAATTAGAATGGCACTGTGGCAATTCAAATGTCTACAGCAGGACGAAGAACACAACCAATGTCTAAAGAAGCAGTTCAAGTGTCAACCAGGATGTAGAACTACTAGAAATCTCGTATGTTGCTGGTATTAATGCCAAATGGCACAGCCACCAAGGAACACTGTTAGGCTGTGTCTCGTAAATGTAAATACAAATTTGTCATATGACCCAGTAATCCTATCACAGAGAAAAAAATAAAATAATAATAGATGTACCCAAAACTCATTCATGGAGGTTTGTCACAGATTTATTAATAAAATACCTAGACTTATAGAAACCAGTTTTTTTAATTGGTGATGGGACAAATTACTGGACACCCATAGCAAAGGGGGCTACTCAGCAATAAAAAAGAAGGAAACACCACAGCATGAGTTTCAAAGTCAGACTATCTGAAAAGACAAATGCAAAAGTCTGTGTACTGTGCGATTCCATTTATATGATATGAAACCATAATAACACAGAAGAGAGCTGTGGTTTGGCTACAGAAGGGCCTGAGGAGACCCTGCAGAGTGACAGAACCCTCCAGTCTTGACTCTCACAACAAAAATACCACTATGCTCAACTGTCACAAATGATGTTCTTTTTCATGCATGAATATTATCTATAAATAATGAATCAGTAAGGCTGGCTTTAAAAAGTATAAAATTTAAACTATAATAATTGTTCATGGCCTAAAATTTTATACCTAGCCAAATTATCATTTAATTACATGAGTTAAGAAAAATACATCTTCAAAAATGTAAAAAAATTTGGGCCGGGGATATAGCTCAGTGGTTCCGGCGCCTGTCTTGCAAGTGCAAGGGCCTGGGTTCGATCCCTGGTAGCCACATAACAATACTGGGTGTGGAGACTCACCCCAGCAGCAATCAGCACCACATACCACAGTACCAGGCATGATGGCTCACGTCTGTAATCCCAGCACTCAGGAGGCAGAGGCAGGAGATTGCTGTGATGTGAGTTTGAGGCTGAGCTCAGGGCCAGCCTGAACTACAAAGCGAGACCCTGTCTCAAAAAAAATTCAATAACTTTTCAGATAATTTTTCTCAGAAAGAAACCAAAGCCAAGTCCATCAACATGAAGAAGCTACCAAGAAAGAACAGGATGTGCAAACTGGATGACTGAGACTCCAGCCAGGAGGAAGCAGAAGCACCTTCCAAGGCAACAGTAAATAGACCCCGCAAGGTGCACGGTATGCTGCCGCTTATCAGAGCACGAAAGCGGAGAATGCCTCAAAAAACACAAATTACACATAACTTGAGACCTTGACTATATTAAGGGAAGGTGAACTTTTAGAAGAAAAGGTAGCATTAAAATAACAGTACACTAAACTTATATACTTAGCAAAGGAAAAGTTAGACAACTATGAACCCCAGCAAAGAAAACACAGTGACAGTGCACTGAATGACTCAGCATAATAACTAAATAAACATCAACACGCAAGCCATGTGGAGACAAGGAAGACCAGGAGCAGGATTAAGCCTCATGTTTTATTTAGGATACTATCGCACAACCCTTAAAACTGGAAAGGTGGAAAAGACTTGCATGAGCCTATCTCAGCAGTATGGAGATAAATGCTCAATGGTGCAGCTTTGCAAAGTTGGAAGGTTTTGTCTTTGAGACCCAGGACATGGAGGAGGACGAGATGGAGCCCTGATGTTTCCACAGCATTTTTAAAGTGAACTTTAACCACCACAAAGAAATAGGTGATGACACCCCAGGAGAGGAAAGCAAGAGTGACCTGATAAAATTGGAGGCAGAGTTAGAGGCATGATCTGCAAGGAATATGAAGGGAAACGGAGTGGTTGGGAGGGGAGAAAGAGGGTCAGAAACGCAGGTCAGAGTGTGGGTAATGAGAAGATGGGGAGCAGCAGTAACAGTAAAAACCAGGGCGTGTTGATGGAGGCCGCAGGGAAGGGGTGGACCCAGCCCTCGGCAGAACAGGCGCTTTCAAAACCATCTCCATCCATGTTCTGCTCCTCCACAGCTCAGGTCTTTAAGTGCCAATTTTATTTCTCAAACAAAGCACTGCGTTTATTGTTCTGTAGTGCAGTGGGGGCCATCACAGTGAAGGACAGTTGTTGAGGCAATGCTGTTGCCGCCCACACTGTCAAGAGGTAACCCGTGTTTCCCACTTAGGTGCTGCAGCACTCTTCTGGAAGCTGTCTTGGGCAGATACATTGTGTGAATTTCTACTGTCTTTGGACTTCGGCCAGGACTGAGTAAAGGCCCACAGGTCCCATGGAAAGCACAAGTAAGAAAACACAGCCTAAACCAGTTTGTGAATACCATGCTTTAAGAACTGTCTTCCAAAAAAAGAAAAAGAATTGTCTTCCAAGGATTTCAAGAGTATAGACAGGCTACAGTCCCTAAATCTAAAACATAACCCATTCTTGGAACACACTTTACAAAAGGAGGTGGACATAGTGCCTGCTGCCTGGGGTCATGTTGGGTTAATGAGGTGAAATGCATAAGCACTTGAATGACACCTGGCCCTGCATGCAAGCTGGATGCCTGTCCATTGCAGGGCTGGTGGTGGCAGTGATGGTCATGGCGATGCTGGTGGCGGTGACGATGGGGTGTCCTGTCACCCAATTGCTTCTCGAAGAACCCACAGCCAAATTCACTCACACCAGGTGGTGCCCCAGCACTCACAGTAACAGTACTTGTAACCACTTCTAGCGTCATTCTGGTTGCCATCTCCATTCTGTTACCAGGGAAAAGGAGAATGGAGATTCACAGAGCGCTTTCCTTCCTGCTGGAAAGTCTCCTGTGGCTCATGAGGCTTCCACCCAGCGGGGCCTTCTTCTACAGCCACAGTTCACTCCTGGAGAAAGCTGGGAAGTGTCCAAGGGCTGTCCCCAAATAGGGGTCAGCGGCTAGAACATCAGCCAGCTGTGTCCAGGGCCATCTGTAATCTGGCCTGGCTGCACCCTCTCTCTAGGCCTGGATTCCAGGGCATCCCCTCACCTAGCTCCCCTATGCTCCCCAAATCGGAAGAGCCACTATTCCCCAAGAGTGGTCTCCCTCGCCTCCGTGTCTGCACCTTCCTTATCTCCCAAGTCCCAGTTCTCTACCTTTTTCAAAACTCAGACTCTTTCCTTCCCCTTCTTCATCCACCTGGCTCGCCAAGAACTTGCCTCATTCCGCTCATTTGTGGGCTAATCTGTGACTCCCCCCACCCCGCCCAAAGTACCCCACAAGGGCAATCCATGCCTGGCCACGTTCTTCATGTAGCTTCAACAACCTTGGCAAAGTGACTCCTGCATGTAGACGTGGAGGGAACTGGTACCTGAGGCGTTGTCCAGCCCCACCGCTGACTAACCACAGCCCTCTAGCTCCAGGGACAGAGCCCACTGCCTCTGCGCAGACACAGACATCCCCTAACTGTGTACTTGTCGAGGGCCTGGCACAAGATGTATTCCTGTATCCTCTTACCTCAAACCTGAGCCGAAGGGAAGGTCTTTCTTTCCCACCCACTTAATTTATTCCTTTTCTCCCTCTCCTCCCAGGCTCTCTCCCTTTCTTTGAGTCCTTTATTCCTTTGCCTTGCCCTTCCTCCAACCTCACCCTCTTCCTGGTCTTTATTTTTTTCAAATATATTTGTCAAGTCCGGTGCAGGACAGATCTGGATCAATATTCAGTAATGAAGTACACAATTACACAAGCTGGCTTTCTCCCTTTAGTCTTCTGCAAGCCAGCAGAAAATTTTCCAGAGCAGAAGGGGCAGCCAGGGGAGGGAAAGTGGCCCTTGTCCCCTCCTCCCTGCCCACCACGAAGCTGAGGGCTTGCTTGCAAATATGTGCTTTGGCTCCATTTGACAAGGTATCTTGGATCTGCTTCAGAAGAGCTGCTGATGGATGTCTCGCAGCTCAGCATAGATTATGCGAGAGATGCTGAAATGTGTTCTGGGAGCAGCCAAAATCGAAGTAAATCTGCAGTCTCCTCTCCCTCTGAAGTCAGCAGCTGAGCTTGAGGGGCACGCAGGCTCCCCCTGCCAGCTCCTCTTCCCTGGCGGATGAGCTTGTCGATGTCTGCTCTCATCCACCCCAGAAATCTGCACTGTCATTCCTGCCACCGGTGGGTGTCACCCAGTCCCTGGACTAGGTGTAAGAACGTGGGCTCTGCCATTGGTCACCAGTTGTCCTTGAGGAGGTCACTCTGGAGAGAGGGAAAGGGCCACTTCCGGGGTGGAAAGAGGAGCAGCTCAGCAGACAAGAAGCTCCCATGGGCTCAGTGTAGCCAGCTCATCTCCCAGGATGAGGACAGGTCTGGGGACAGGCTTCCAGACAGTGGGGAAGAGGACAGCTGTGCCCCACAGGTCAGCTGGCCACCATGGGTACAGTTAGAGGTGGCGTTCTCCAGGGGCAGCAGGCACATGGTCAGGTGAGAACAGGTCTCTTCCTCTTCCAAATGACCTGGGGAAGTTGTCAAGTGACTTAAGTGCACAGGTGAAATCCGGGTACCTAGGAGCACCTCCCGGGGGTTTCTTGTGAGCACTAAGACGACACAGTCTTCATAGGCTCCTCTGAGGGTGTGGGGTACAGAGAAAGAGTCCTAGGAGGATACACTGAGTGTCAGGACTGGTGTGTCACCAGCCTGGCCAACTCTGGTGGGGTGGGTGGGACAGAGCTCCATCCCTGAAAGGCATATCCCAGCTGGAACTCCTAGAAGTGTGCAGGAGCCAGGAGATGAGGCTGTGGCAAACTGGGCGTGCCAGTGGGTGTGACCTGTCAATCCCAGAGAGTTGAGGCGTGAGCACAGTGCAGCCTCCAAGCCCCACACTGACTCGAACGCCATCTGCCACTCTTTTGGCACAAGACCAAGCTAGGCTTTGACAAGATGGCCTAGATCTGATGTCAGAATTGGGGTATAAATGATGGTGGTCATTAAGCTCGTAGTCTCTACAACCCCTTCATTGGTCCCCTCTGTACTCGGCAGCATGGAACTCTTTTCTGTTTTGTTTTGTTTGTTTGTTTGTTTTCTGTCTTTAACTGGACTGAACTCATTCTACAGAGCATTTCTTTTCCTTTCTCTTCTTTCTTCTAATTTCTTTAATAAATGTAAACCCTGCAACCTTATTTCCTGTCCAGATCTTTGTTCAAGATAAAAAGAGCTTGGAAAGGGCCCTGAGAAGCGTCCATAGCACACTGGTGCCCTGGTAACAGCTTGGGAAAGGGTTTTCTGTGGGTGCAAATGTTAAGAACAGAAGGAAAGACCACCGACGTGATCCCTAGATCCAATGACAAATGTCCTCCCTAGAGGAGAAAATTCAGCCTAGAAGATCAGACAGGAGCTTGGGGCAGAGCCCAAGCTTTTGTCCTCACAAGCTGAGAGTTGCCAAGGCCACCTGGCGGTCAGCAGGAGTGGAGAAAGGCTACACACGATCCTCCTCCAACTGTCCAGGAGGTGCCAGCACTGCCGACCTCGGCCTTGGACCTCTGGTCTCAGAGCTGACAGTGAGTCGTTGCCGTCTGTGCTGCCCAGATGATGGTATGGTGTGGCAACGACCCTAGGACAGGGACACACCACACGGTTACCTGCCTCTTTCTCTAGAAACAAACAACCCAGAGGTGCAAAGGCCCCAGCATGGAGCCTGCATCCCTGACTCCCTCTGGGAGACCAGCCCCTGCACTGTGCCCATCAGATTTCCAGGAATGAGAAGCACATTTCATGTGTCCTAACCCAGTGTGAGACTGGGGCTGCTTGTTACATGGCTGGCCTGCATTCTCCCGAGCCATCTGAAGTGGGGACCTGGATGGGCAGAAAGACAGAGGGCAGAAGAGGGCACAAGGACAGAAGGCATAAGGGCAAAAGAGAAGGCGGGTCAGCAGGACAGGTCTGTTAGATTCTGGGCCTTCCTAGTGGCTATGAGCATGGGGCACAGCACTCACACAAGCTCTCTAGTCCCACCTGAACCCTACAAATTGCTGGGCTTCCTGTCAGACTTCCTGTCCCAAGACAGAGTATGAGCATCCACAAATGCCAAGAAGAGAACCATTGCCAGCATAACTATCCAGGGAGAGCTCAAGCTGAGAAAGAACATGGTCCCCAGTCTGAGGAAACAGAGACACACCATAGGAATGATTCAGACAAGACATCCATTTTCAAGTAATGTATAGACAGCGTGACTTACTGAAGATTGTAAGTTCTTTCCTTCCCAAAACAAATTATTCAAATCTGAAGTCCCCAGCACAAGTCACAGATGAGTTGAAAGAAGAAGGAGCTGCCCTCAGGGTCTAAGCTCAGCACTAGTCTCCAGGATTTCCCTCAACAGGCTCCTTTTTCCTTCCAGGATATTGTAGGAAGCTTCTGGGGTCCCCTGTGGCAGCATTTCTTATGGCAGTGACAAGGCTCTACCCAGGATCAGCTGTCCTCAGGGTCCTGTCCCTTCCCAAATAGCTCACAGCTGGGGTTAGAAAAATGCAAATGGGAACTCTGGGAAATTCTAAGGGCCCTAGAGGCATCTCGCCCCAACAAGATCAGAGCTTACCGAGGTCCTCTGCAGCACCCTACAGTGACACAGGGGCAAGGGAGCAGGCCGGCTGCAGACACAGAGCCAGGCTTCTCTGCAGGTGCATGAGTTTGCGTCCACTGGAGAGGTACATGCAGGCACCTTCTGTCTCAATGAGGCACTACCCAGAGGGCAGGGAGCCTGAGGCAAGTGACACTGGACCAACCACAAGGATCAGGAATCACTCTGGGCAGAAAGGAGCCCCTGACAGGGAGCTGGGGCCAGAGAACAAAAGGAGCTTCAGCAAAGAATGGGAAGCAGCTGCAAGTGCAGTGGGGGGTGCTGCGGGTGCAGGGTAGGCTCACCTGTGCAGATAGCACAGCCCTGTTCTGACCCAGCTACAGACACAGACCCTGAGGTCTGCACACCAGAGAGTGGAGGCCAAGTCGTAACGCAACTCGCAGACAGCAGGTGATACCCACAGAGCCCCTGAAGGTTACTCTGCCAGCCTGGAAGGGCCCGGGGAAACTCACTGGGACAGAGTGTTTCGAGGCTAGATGTGCTGTGGCCGTGAAGGTCAGGCGACACGGAACCTCACAGCTCACTGTGCACATCGTGCCCTTCCTGGATCTGTCCTATTTCCTCCTCCCCACATCCAGCCCCGTTCTCAGGACACATTTCCATGAGCACAAGCTCCACTGGGACAGCCAGCCTGGTCTCGCACTCCTCCTCCGTTTCCATCCACAGTCTCTGGGCAGTGCGACTTCCAGGGAAGATGAGGCTGCACGTCTTCTGTCCCTGGGACTTCACTGGATCCCAACCATGCCAGCTGGCCACACCTTCTACTCCACACTCCTCAGCCCTGCAGGGAAACCTCCCCTTCCACAAGAAAAATAGCTCTCTGTGGACAAAAGAGGAAATCAGCCCTTGTCCATTTTAGCTTAAGAAGCTGATTTCTTCATAAAAGAAATTTGTGAAAATTATCATGTAAACAAAACCTATGGTCCATCTGGTCTGGAATTCTTGGAACCTGGAGTTTTAGCTAAAATCCCCACACGTCTCCCTGGCCATATGTCTTGCATTGGTTTCTCCCAGAGCAAATGTGGAGACGAGGACAGGATGCAAGTGGTTTGTCTGGGTGTTTATGGGGCAGTCAAGGTGGAACAAGGAAGGTTGAGAAAGACTGCGTCCTCCCACAGGGTGCAGGGTGTGGGGTGTGGCCAGGCCTATGGAAGGCTTTGGTGGCATCTAAGAGGTTAGAGGCTGGGAATTTATCCTCCAAGCCCCATCACACTTGGCCACAAGCAGTGTTCTAGCCTGTCACCCCCAGCTGCCTGCTTACTCCTAGCCACCTCGTATGCAGCTGGCAGAAGCTTTGACACCAGCCAGAAGACGGGTCCTGGGGGGGGGGGGGCAATGACAGAGACCACCTGTGGTCACACTAGCACCTCAAGCCAGGAGGAGTCACCATCGTGGCAGAAGTGGGCAGGTGTTGCCTGGTGGAGAAAAGGGACCATGTAGCTGAGACTGCACTGTCCTTCTTTCCTGTCCCCCATAGATCTCAGTTATCTCCTGCCCTCCTGCAGGTGCTGGCCTACATCCTGTCCGTCCCTTCCCATGGCTAGACACAGACATGGTGGTGATGCATCCTGAGCCACGCAGAAAGGGACAAGCCCCTGAGGATGGCCGATGGGAGTGAAGCTCTGTCCTTGCCACAGGAAATGCTGCCACAGGTGACCCCAGATGCTTCCTGCAATGTCCTGGATGGAAGGAGGAGCCTGTTCAGGAAAACCCCAGGGACCGGCGCTGAGCTTAGACCCTGAGGGCAGCTCCTTCCTTCCTCATCTCATCTGTGACTTGGGCTGGAGCCCAGCAGAATGAATGCTGCTCAGAACTTTTGATAGTTCTTACACTTCCATTCCCAGAGATTTAAGCAAATAATAGCCCCAGCCAGCCAGGCACCTCTGGTCTGGTCTGGAGGGGAGCTGGAGATGGGGTACCTACAGCTGCTGGGTTCTGCTGCACCAGAGCATGAGCCAGTCCTAAAGTACACCCTGGTCCATGGGCACATCCGTGCCATTTGCTCAGGGTGTTACAACAGGCAGTGCCGGAAGAGGTCTTAACTAAGGCAACGGGGCTCTAATTCTGGTCCGTGAACATGAAGACGCACTGGAGCCCACAGGATGACAGCAGTGCAGAGCAGAGAGCTAGGAAAGCTGGGCTTTGCTTAGAAGCACAGATGCCTTGCTCAGCTGCTCTCAGATACAAGTCGAGCTCGGAGCACTGCATGATTCCTGGTGGAGTCCCCAGGAGTCTCCAAGTGAACACACATCCCTCTTCCTGAGTGACAGGACTCACTCCAAATTGCTTCATGCAATAAGATGGCAGAGATGCTGTCTTCCTCCTCTGGGGAGCTGACTGCAGTGGGAAGGGGAGGTGGGCAGAGGAATGTCACCGCCATTGTGGGCTAGAAATGCACCGTGCAGAGCCTGACAACGCCACGCACATGGCTACCGTGCTTATCAGCTTGGCTCAGTGCCCTGGCACTGCAGGGACTACTGGCTTGGTTACAGACAAGCTGCACAAAAGAGCGGGTTTCCACCTGACCAGGAGAAGACAAAGTGACGGCAGTATTGGCCACAGGCCAGCCCACCAGGCCCTGCCACTGGCAGCTGTGGGTACTCGCTACCATGGGCCCTGCAGTCATCAGCACCTCCTCAAGGGACTGTAGGGTGGCGATGAGGCTGTGCTTGAATTTCAGAGGCACAGCCCCGGCTCTGAAGCCCAGGAGAGCCACTTAGCGCTGTCCTTGTGGAGAGAGACTCTGCAGCCCCCACCAGGGATTCTGTGCAGGCTGAGAGACAATGACCTAGAGTCACTCTGAGCTGCAGGACAATACTGCACAGCAGCCTGAAAGAGCCAAGGGGCCATAAACACTGCTGTGTTAGTTTCTTTTTGCTGCTATAACAAAATACCACAAACCAAGTAGCTTCTAACCGCGTACATGGAGACTTGTGGGTCTCTGGGACATAGTGCCCACCTGTCATGCTCCGCACAAGAAGTGGTCAGAGGAGTTGAGCACTTTGCCGTCCCTCACACAAAGGTGAGAACTAGGCAGGGTGACCCGGACACCGCCATGAGTGCATCTCCCCAGGGAGCTGTGACCACAGATCTCTCATGTGAGCCATCTTTCTCAGTCTGCGCCCTTTGTCACCCTCCAGAGGAAAGAACTGCAGGTCCCCACAGCACACACATGTGAAAACTTCCTGGACATTGCAAAGCTCAAACAGCCACAAGTGCCTCTGGGGCTGGGGCTCCCCACCTGCCACCCTATGCGGACACACCACTGGGAGCCAGGCTCCTGTTCCATGGACACAGAATTCCTCGCTGCAGAATGGCTCCTTAGCACAGGAACAATTTCTCTGAGGCTCAAAGGGAGAGATGGGAAGGGACAGACGCCAGAGAGCTGCTCCAGATGACACAAGGAGGCAGGTGATGGGGAGTGCTGGGCAGGGTGGGGGCAGGAGGACTCCTCCCGCCTCTGCAGGTGCAGAGAGCAGCAGGTGGGCCTAGGGCCCCCTTGGAGATGGTCACATCCCAGCACAGGTACAAACTACCCCCTCCTTTCTGTCCCCAGAATCCAGAATGAGTCGTGACCCCTGTGGAGCTTCTGAGGCTTCTGTACCTGACACACAAGGCTATGTCCCTGTCCCCAGAAGGAAATGCACTACTGTGCTGGGGCATTGAGGAAACCCTCCCCCCAGCCAGCAGGGGACAACGCATTGCTCATTCCCAGCACAAAGCACCTCACCCTCACCGAGCCTCCCAGCTCCCTCCAACCCCTGAGAGAAAAGGAAACAGACACTTGGCTTGCAGTCACCTTTAACTTGGGACTTATAAGGCCACATAACAACAGAGACAAAGGTAGCTCTGGAGTCATTGTCTTACTCCCTTTATTACAACATCAAGGAAAGTCGCTGGGGCAGGGCATGGTCTTGGGGAAAACGCGGAGATGAAGCTGCTCACAGCTCACTGCCACGTGGCCCTGGAGGGCATCAATGCTACGAGCTTCTGTACATGCATCGCGGGCTTGCAGTGCGCATGTGCATGGTGTGGGTGACTTCGTGTATGGTGTTGTTCTTTTAATTTCTCGACAAGGGCAGCTGGATGCGGCATATCGGGAGGACTAGGAAGAGCCCCCACTAGGACTGCGACCCCGCCTTCTTCTTCTGGAACTTTCTGAATTGAGATTGAATCGCCACCGCCGCGCGTTCTGTCTCAGGCGCATCCATGTCAATGTCAAACTCCTCCTGGACCTTTTTCTGTCCATCTGCAGAGAGAAAGATACAAAAACAAAGCCATCAGTGCACCTCTGGGAGACTAGCACACCAGTGAAGCAGAGCTGCTGGCCACAGTGTGACACTGGACAGCACCCTGGGGCACCCAGACAGGTCAGCACCCGCTGCTCTTAGGCTGCCGAACTCCATGCCTCAAGGGACCCTGAAACTCGGGACACAGGCTCAATGCTTAATATTTTCCACATGTGATTTTGTTTTGTTCTGTCTTGCTGAACCATGGACTGAACCTGGGGCCTTTGCACTGAGCTCTGTCCTCAGCCCTTTTTACATTTTTTATTCTGAGACAGGATCTAAGTCATTAATAGCCCAGGCCAGGCTCAAACAGGATCTTCCTGCCTCAGCCTCCATGAGTGCCAAGATTACAAGTGTGTGCCACCACACCACTGATGTGTGATTTTGTGCTCTTATTGGCCATGACTAACCCATTGTTTTTTAGGTAATACCTATCATGTTAATGGTAATATCTCCCCTGATGGCTCAAGGAGACCTGACATAAACTTCACCTACGCACAGGGCCAGAGTAGCCAATATTCACAGAGTGCTTCCCTGAGACTCTGCACGCTCCAGAAGCCAATGAGATTTTCCTGTGGGATCCAGGTGGTAGGTCTTTACCATCCTCATGACAGAGGGGCTCATCTGACCTGCACAATTAGACTGAATATTCACAAACTGCAGCCTTGGAGCCCTGCAAGGTAGGATTAGCACCGTGTCTGCTGAGGCAGGAGGATCTACCCTATTCTTGCTGTAGTGATTGTTGGAAAAGGATCTAAGCCAGAATGAAGATGTGCCTGAGCTCCCCTTTGTCCCTGCACTGACTGGGCAGCTCTCTGCCCAACAGTAGAAACATAAAACTCATCCAGCCTGATGAAGCAAAGTCCATAACCTCCCCAGGCCAGTGAAGACAGAGCGTAGGTCACCCAGCCTCCCTTCCTGCACCCCATCCTTCTAGTGCATACACTTGGGCCAACACAGATTCAGATATACTGAATCCTACACAGCCTGAGAGGAAAGGTGGCCTGGAGGTGAAGGCTGAGTCAGGCAAGTCATTTCCTGAGACCAAGACCAGCCCATGCACAGGAGCTGGGACAAACCAGTCCCTGGAATTAGCTGGAGCCAGAGGGGGCAAGCACATGGGGCTCGGGGCACAGCTGTGCCCACCGGTCCCCAGGAGCCTGGCTCATCACACAGTGTGGCCACAATCTTGACAATGTGGACCCAGCCACGGAAGGAAGGTGGTTGTCTTGCCCTGTCCTTCGTGCTCTGTGCTGTTACCTGCTCCGTCCCTTCCTCTCCTCTTTGCTCTAGGACAGAGAAAGGGGGAGAGAGAACAGATGGACAATAGATGTGGGAGGTGACAGATGTGTGTGTATGCAGAGAGACAGAGAAAAACAGAGCATGAAGAAAATCAGATCGGTAAGTAGGTGAATGGATAGATGGATGGATGGTAGACAGAGCCAGATGATAGATGATGGACGGACAGACAGACTTACTGATCATGATAGAATGACTGGTAGGCAGGCAGATAAGCACCATACACACATGAGAGCAGGTGGTTATTTCTTAGCATCCTGCATGACAACTCCTTCCCAGACCCCACCCCCACAGCTGTTCTGGTTTCCCAGAGACAAAGCAGATTCCGCCCACAGCCCTCCATCCACCCCTATCCAGGTCAGGGACGGCGTCCTCCGCCTTTTCAGCCATATTAGACTGGGGATTGCTACCTCAACCATAGAACTAGTGCCCGTGGAAGCAGGGATCCTGAGTGGCAGGGGTACTGCCCTGTGTAACCAAAGACACTCACGTACCCTTGAGACAGGGTAGCTATTCCCTACCATGTTGATGCCACTCACACTGTGGTCTAACCTCAAGGCAAAAAAACTGGGGCAGAACCACTGAAAGGGTAGGACCTGGGACTCAGATGGGCACTAGGAAAGACCCAGTCATAAGAGGAGCAGCTCATAGGGGCAGACACTTCTCAAAAGTACCAGCGACCAATAAATCCAGGAAGAAATGTTCAGCATCGCTGACCACTGTGAAAACAGCAGTGAGACTGTCTCTCTGAGGAAAAGACAGCCACAGTCAAGAAATCAGCAACAAGTGCTGGCGTGGCTTCAGGAAGAGGACCTTCTGCACTGTGGGTGCGGTGTGAACTAGTGCAGTCACAAGGGAAATCGGTGTGCAGAAGCCTCAGAAATCCAAAACCAGAAATTCCATTCAGCTCAGCCACTCTCTTTCCAGGTATTTTCTTAAATCAGTTAAAGATATTATATTACAGGGATACATGGCCACTCACATCGGTAGCCGCAGAACTCATACGAGCAAAATTTTATAAGTGACCTACGTGCCTGTCAGTCCAGCACGGCATTCACACACAATGAAGCACTACTCTGCTGTAAAAGGACAAATTCAAGCCATTTGTAAGAAAATAGGGTCATCTTGAGAGCGCCATATCACGCGAAGTAAGTCAGATGCTGCCCCGTCAGCCTGGGCCTGGAAGGCACTGATGGGAAGTACAGACCGCGTAGGCTCAGGCGTGGATAGGAGCAAAGCTGTAGTCCCAGTGGGATCTGTAGCTCCGCAGCACCTGCAGCACCAGGAGTCACCACTGGCCGTGACAGGCACAGCCCAAGCCTGTCTGTCCCCAGGACCAGGCTGTACCGGCAGCACGGGAAACCTGCTGAGTTCAAGGAGACACAGGTTTCGCTTAGGCTTAAAACACTATACAACCCGAAGCTTTTCAAGGGCCTGACTCGTCTTCTCCCTTTTAGGAAAGTGTGGAAGATCCAGCCATGTTACTTCTGATAGATCACAAACGCAGATGCAGAAAACTACGTATTTAGGGACATGCAGTGAGACGGTGAGGGTGGGTCCTTTACCAGGACATTTTAAACTGGTGCTTTTATGTACTGACCTTCCATTGCTTGAAAAATATCACAGTGTTTAAAAAGTAGCAAGGGATGTTTATGGAACCTCTCCTGTTTGGCCTGCAGAACCCCCATTCCTACTCCCCCAGGCACTGAGACAGGGGCTCCTGCCCTGATCAGACCAGGGACACGAAGAGGGGTGTGCACTGCCAGGCAAGGAGGAGCAGCTCCTTGGGGCCTGTGCACAGGAATCGGCGCTAATGACCCAGGGCCCGAGGTGGCTGGACGCGGTCTCAGCAGCTAGGAAAGGACAGCTCAGCTTGGTACACCCAGCAGGAGCCCAGGGAGGCTGGCTAGGGAGGAGAGGGCCTTGGCTGCCCCCACCCCGGGGCCTCTGTTCCCTCCTCAGTGTCCCTGGCAGCAGGTGTTGGGGAGGGCAAAGGATCTGGAGTCCCCCTGCAAAAGGAGCCCTGTGCCTCCACACTGCCATCACCACCTGTCCCCCAACCTCGTGCTTTCCTCTTGGATGTTGTCATCTCCCACTTGCCAGAGTGTAAGCTGAGGGTGGGGCTATGCTCGCTGGATGCCCAAGGCAAAGGAGGCGCTTGATTAACCACCTCCGGTCAACAGTGAGTTCACTACTTGTGACAGGCAGCTGTCCTTCCGCACCGCCAGCTGGTGGCCAAGGATACTCGAGTCACCCTCTACACCAGCCAGCTCTCAGGCAGTGTGGTATCAGAAAGTGTCACTGGGTCATGGAGTAGAAGGAAGGGGGCATAGGTGCCCAGGTGGAGAGATCTACCCAGGGACAGGGCCCAGGGCTGTGACCCGGAGCCACCCCAGACAGTGAGTGGCACCCAAGCCTGGCCAGAGGACAGAGGAAGTGGAGCCCTCATTTCTCTTCCCCTGGGCTGGGGGCCAAGCCCTCCAGCACCCAGGGCCCCCATTCTGATGGGGCCACCCAGATGTGGGGGTTGGAGTCTGGATGACACCCAGACTAGGGGACTACGTCATCTGACTGACCTTGGGAATGAGTCTCAGCTCTTCTAGGTCTCAGTCTCCCACTTAGGAAGGAGAAGGAAAATCATTTTTTAAAAGCTGCTCTACCCATCTCTGAGATCAAGGCTGTATCAGACGCGTAGCCCACATGGTCTCTGGCCATGGGCCAGAGCTGCTCTGCACATGGAGAAGTGAGTGTTTAGGCAACACTGTGGACTCGGGCCCTCGGGGCCAGCTGCAGGGGAGCTTGGGTAGCGGGACCTGGTGCTGGGAGACAAACCCTAACCCACCTCCAGGAGAGACCCTCTGCTCCATCCACAGCCCACAGCTCACAAACTGAGTGGCCTAAGGCCAGGACAAGGCAGAAGGGGCACACTGGACTCCACAAGCTTCCCTCAGACACTTTGTTCAAATGTCACTATCATTTCCAGCCCGCAGTGCCGCCATGTCCCTCATGCCTGCCAGCCTCTCCAGAAGATGTCTAAGGGCCTGTGTCTATACTGGGGGCATAGCGCTTTTATTCCAGATTCTGCTGCCTGGACGGGAAGCTCATGAGCCCCCGCTCTCAAGGTGCCTGAACAAGGAGCACCCTGCCCAGACCTCCACACACTGTCCCAGCTGCAAATTTGTTGTCTCTGGCATCTGTCTGTGGCTTTGGGGCACTGCTGTCTCCTTCTAAGCCCCTTCTAAACTGTCTACTTCTAAGCCCATCGCCTGGAAGACCTCAAGTCGCAGCAAGTAAAGATCAAACTCCACCGGGCTGCACGAGTCACCACATCTGGCTGCCAGTCACCTTTCTAACACAAAACACTGAGAAGCATCACCCCACACAGAAAGCAACCTATTAAAGAGGGAGGGCTGAGCATCCACACAAAGCTCCTATGAAAAAATGGGTGGCACTGAAGACGTGAAGATGCAGGGTATGATCCTGGACACCCAGCCCCCTGGGCGCACGGCTGGCTGAAGGGCAAGACCAGAGCCGCTCAGAAAAACATCCTTCTCCACGCTGTCTATCCACTCGTGCCAGCCATTACCTACTCTTCTGATGTCTCCCATGGTTTATCCTCTCTCCCACACCCACATTCACCCAAAGGGCACAAAATTTGCAAAATGGTCCCACACACCAGGCCCCTCTCTCCCAGACAGAATCCTCATCAAGCCACCAACACCAACCACCTTGCTCCAGCGCAGGCATGGTGAGGAGGCTGCTCCCAAGGGCCAGACCACGTGTGACTCTGCCTGCCACGACCTCTGGCCACGGAGCAGCACAGCTCTCGGGTTTCTACTTTAAACAGCTATAGGTATTTCTTGTGTCCCCTGAGCCACTGCCTTTGCGCTCAGAATGGGGACAGCAAGTGGCTTCCACTCCTGTGTGCGACTGTGCTCACATAACCCTTCTGGAAGACGCAATTACAATAAGAGGCTCTTTATTGAGCATAAAATAGATCCTTCCTCAGCTACTTAAGTGGGTTATCTTTTCCAGATCATTGGATGGGCAAATGTGAAATAGAGAATCATCAATACAAAAGTAAGGAAATGTTATCAGTTGAAGACAGTCGTAGACAAATATCACAAGTCTCCAAGAGTGTCATGAAAAAGCCCAGGAAGGGAAATGGTTTGCTATACCAAACTATGCACATGTGCCTGCAGTTAGGCATCCCGGACCAGCGCTCAGGCCACAGGAGACACAAGCACCAGGGTCATCTGCCACCTTCACATCACAGGCCCAAGACAGAAACAACAGGCCCTGCTTTCCTCCTGTCACATAAGCTGGGGGTCTGAGACACGAGGTCAGAGAGTGGGTTTGTCCTGAGGGCTCTCTCCTGACCTTGCTGATGTCCACCTGCTCGCTGTGCCCTCAGCCAAGCCACACACACCTCCCTGCGTCTCTCTGGGCACCGATTTCTCCCAAGAAGTCCTATTGGACTAGGCTGCACCCTGATGGCCTCATTTCACATTAATCAGCTCTTTAAAGTTGCTGCCTCCAGCACAGTCATGTTCTGAGGTACACAAGGTTGGGGCTTCAAAAATATACATTTGGGAGGGGGCACAATTCAGCTTGTGAAAGCACTTAAGTCTAACTTCAGGGCATTATGCACTTCAAAGTGGCTTTGTATTCTTTGTATGGTATGATTCCTGTACCAATTGATGAGAGCTACAGTACACATCAATGTCCCCACTCTACAATGTTCCAGGAAGCCTGATACACCTCTTCCGAGACCACCGCGTGAATGCCAGGGTGAGTCCGGAACCCAGGTGTTGCTCCAAATCTCACAGTTCATCTGCAGTGTCACACCGCTGGTGTCTTAGATATGGGCCAAGATGATGACTTCTATGTTGGCCAAGCGGTGCCTCTGGGGAAGAACTACATCTTCAGCAGTCCAAATCAAAACACACAATGTGTTGATCCACCTGCTAGATAGCTTCCTCCCCGGGTGGTCCAGGAGAGTTCACAACAAAGAAGAGAATGGCCAAATGTCTCCTATGGGCTGTCCCAGTCTGGGGAGCTGTGACAGCAGAGGACACTTTCAAGTTCCCAATTTTCAAAAGAAAACAAAGTAGAAAGGTAAATATATTTAAAAGTTGCAGAATTTCCAAACCCCCACAAACAAAGGAAAGAGCTAATCCGGAGAGTGTGCCAGGCTCCCTGCTGGCCAGAGCCAGTGTGGGGAGGCTCAGGGCAGAACAAGATCAAAGCCCACCCCTTAGGAGAGGAGGGGATGGCAGGGACCCTTTTGGCCTAGAAACAATGCATTTGGAGAGGTTTTCTTCACCCATGTATTCACAATCTAAGTGGCAGACATCGAGTAGTTAACATAAATTCCTTAGAAATGAACAGACATGAAAAGTCATTCAAAACACTCACCAGCTCCATGACAGCCGGCCGCAGGATACAGAATGGAAAACGCAACACTTTCAAAAACACGCCACAGGCTGGTGTGTCCCACAGCTCAGTGCAGGACATACATGTGGTGTGAGCTGGCCCTAGTTCAGTCCCCAGAGACCAAGCACACAACAAGCATATGCATCATTCCAATCCTGAGGCAGGGGTAGGTTTTCTGTGTAATTGCTTCTGAGTTTGTGATGGTACACAATGATGGCCTTGGGGGACAGGTAAACACCTTACACATAACCCCACACA
This sequence comes from Petromus typicus, assembly GCA_004026965.1. Lineage (NCBI taxonomy): Eukaryota > Metazoa > Chordata > Mammalia > Rodentia > Petromuridae > Petromus > Petromus typicus. The sequence goes on along the minus strand of PVIR01000106.1, from coordinate 52,466 downwards.
CACACACACACACACAGGGCAAAAGCTTTCATTTATATATTTATAGCTCACCATAGACTACGATTTATTTGATAGAAACAAATTACCTCCTAAGGCCTAATCCTATAGATCAGAAATCTGCACATAAGCAGTAAATTGGGATATAATTGTCCTGAGTAGGAGTTTTCCATCATTAGAAGTCACAGCACATAGTGTGCTATAAAAGGACTGAAAATTTTAGCACACTATAAAGAAATAACCGTCATTTAACTTCAGAGTGCCTGCAAGGGGGTATTTGAACACAGCATGTCCTTCTTTCTTTCAAAGTATAAAACAAGCTGTGGGAGAATTAATATCTGCCAGCTGTGCTGCCCTTCATGTAATTAAGCCATGGACACCGGGCACTTGGGGGCTCTCAGAGGGGCACCACACCTCTGCCACACCAAAGCCACCTGCTGGCCAAGGATCCAGTGTGCATCTCTTGTGAGGACTCGGCCCTGGCCCTTGGGTGGCCAAAGCCATGTAGACAGGCAGGGAGAGCCTGTGCAGACAGGTATTTTCATCCTCAGCCTCTACCTGGAGCAAGACGTACCCAGAGAATAACACATCTGGTGATGGGGAAAAGGTCAGTGCCTTCCAAAAGAGAATAATAAAAATAAATTCACACACCAAGAGGCATAAAAATGCTGGCACAGAGCAGCATATTTTATGACATGCCTATTAAAAAAGAAACAGACATTATGTTCTTTAGAAGCTGGAACCAGAGCATGCAGAGGACGGCTGTGTCTTTTGGGCTGGTGTCCCTGGGTGAAGAAGGGGCACCCAAGGCCAGGTAGAGGGGGAACCCCAGCCAGCTGGCCCTGCTTGCAATCACCTGTGCTCCAGAGCAGAGGCTGCTGGTGTGGAGAATTGCAATTTTCCAGGTCTGAGCAGAGAGGCAGAAATTAATGAGCAGTCAACCCTGGCAGCACCAGGCAAGGGACTCTGCATCTATTGTGCTTTCCTGGTCAAAGAAAAACCCAAGTCCCGCTTCTTCGAACTCTGTTTACTGGGTTCGCACCTTCTTTGGTAAACCTCCCCAAGAGTGCAGTTCTCCACTGTCCTAAAATAGAGGTGTTCTGAGGCCTGGACCGTGGGTGCCGGGTTCTGCTGGGTGCAAAGCCTAATTTGGGCAGCTGAAAGGGGCAGCTGACTCCGGCTCTCTGCTGGGCTGTCTCCTGCTCCCTGGCCCTGGCTCCTGGGAGCTGTGTCCTGGCTTCCACAAAATGACTGCCCAGCAGGGCAGTCATGAATCCAGGGAAAGGAGAATCCCTATGTGATCAAATCCTCCTCTAAATTCAGTGGTGCCTCAGAAAGGAGTGTGGCAAGTGGAGAGAGAGCCCTGAGAACATGCATGTTCTCCCAGACCTGTGTTCCCAGCCGTGTTAGTTTGCCAGAGCTGCCAAAAGGCCACACACAATACGACCTCAGCAATAGGCTGCCTTTCCTCACTGCCCAGGACTCTCTCCAAGCTCCAGGCGTGGGAGCAGGGTCTCCTGAGATGCCCTCCCTGGCTCCCAGAGGCTGCATCCGGGGCCTTCTCTCAGGCCTAGGCACGTTTTTCTTCAGTACTAGGAATTGAACCAGGGCCTTTGTATTGAGCTCCATCCCCAGCTCCCCAACCTTGGATTTTTTACTTTTGGGGTTTGGGGTCTACCTTGGCCAGGCTGGGCAGGAATTTGTGATCCCCCTGCCTCAGTTTCACAGAGCTCTGGAGTTACCAGCAAGCTCCAGCACACCCCGCTTTAATCTCTTCTTACTGGAACTTCACCCTAGCAACTTCACGTTACCTTCATTATCTCTTTCAAGACTCGATCTCTGAACACAGTCTCAGTCTAAGGACATGGAGGGCAGGGATTCAGCACAGGAAGTCAGTGGCACAGTGAAACTTCTGACACTAGTTGGTTTTACTGTTTGGCTTTTTTTTTTTTTTTTTTTTGGATACCAGGGATCAAATTCGGGATCTTCACTTGCTAAGCAGGCATGGTGCCGCTGAGTTAAATCCAGGCAACAATTAATTTGTTGGACATTAATTACTAAAATGAATAACAACCGCAGAAGCCCAAAGGTAAACCGTGAAGCATGCTGGGAAGCAGCCTGCGCATGGAGAGATGCTTGGTTCCATTTTTCCTGCCTTTGCCACAGAGATGAGTGAGAAGTGAGGCTCCCTTCTCCCTACAGAATTTTTTAAGGAACAGGAGAGCTTGAGAACTGCTCAGGGAGGTGTTAGCAGAAGTCCAGGAGTGCAGCATTCCAGCTGTGTGCCATGCAAGTTGGCTCCCAGAGCCACACCTTCTGCCCTTCACCAGGAACTTGTCCCCAGATTTCCCGGGAGTGGGTTCTGCTGCCTCTGTGGGCTTCAACTTGGCAGAGCACTGCCAGGACCGGGGAAGGCACAAGTCAGCCTGGGGCAGCCACAGCCAGGAAGGTGTCACCTCCACTGTGCCCAGACAGCCATGGGCCTCCTGGGAACATGGGCATCCTCTTGCTGCCCACCACCTGAGCCCTGTGCCAGGATGCAGTCTGTGGCATGGTCCATTGTGACAGCGATTCTGTCATCTCTGCCAGGGTCACACCTACTTCTCCAGGGTGGGGTGGGAGCCAGGCCCCAGCTTTCAGAGGTCAGACCGCATTCGCTTGGAAAATACTTTCCTACTTAAGCAGAACGCTTTAAAAGAAAGCAAAGCAGTAAGGATGGTTGGGGCGGGAATGGCAGCCCGGGTGTTTCCAGTTCCTTCTGTGCTCAGTAGCTCAGGCTCAGCAGCGAACCACAGAAAAGTCATGACTGTCTCTCCTTCACCCTCTGGCCACTTCTGGCTGAGTGAGGGGAGACAAATGAGACACGTGGCACTGTAGACACTGTCCATGCAAGTCACAGGGATGAGGTGCTCGAGGACCCCACAAGCAGCACCATGTGAGGCCCAGCGGTCCACTGCCTTGCTCCATCGCTTTTCCCTTCATTAGAAAAGCCCTGATTTGGGACTTAACTCTTCTGCCCAGAGAAATTCCCAGCAGCCTGCATGTTGAGTGTGGCTGCACAACTAAGTTCTGGCCAGTATAAAGTGAGCAGAAATAAAGACACTAGAGAAGACAGGCACCGCCTGCGCTACTTTCCCTTTGTTCTTCACTGCTGTCTGCTAGTCGGAAGTGTAGGGGAAATGGCTGGTGCTCAGGCAACCACATTGCAACATCAGTTGGAAATATTATGCTGACCGTGGCGTAAATGCTTGATGATCCTTGAAATGCTTTGACTGCCCTCCCCCGCCTCGCTCCAGGCTCCTTTTAAATGAGACAGAATGATGACTGTCTTTTCTTAGCAGGATGACTGTCGTGCTGGACTCCTCAGACACCCCTCCCTGTGCCATGTAACCCTTGCTAACCATCACTCCAGGCTTCCTGCTTCCAGGTTCCTGTCTCCTCCTTCCTCAAGGAGCGGCAGCATCTCGGGTTATTCCCTCCCCTTTCCAACTGGCAACCCTGTGTGGCTTTTCTGATGCTAGAAAATACAGAAAATAGGTGCCGCCCAGGAAGCCGAGTATCAGCTGCGTCCCTGCGCTCCAGCTCCACCTCCGTTTTTCCTTCCGTTCATAGCTTAGGAACAATCGGGTGTTTCCTTTCTTCGACATGACCTGGTTTTCTCAGGGGTCACATTCCTCTGAGCAGCCTCCTGCTCCCCAAAGCTCACTTCTCCCCCAGCTCCAAATGCCCACTGTAAAAGGTAGATTCCTGAAGCCTCTCAACAATATGCAAAATGTCACAAACTTCCCTAGGTTTCCCCAGGAGAAAGAGTCAAATGCCATCCTAATGCCAGCACCTCTGGATGTGGCCCGTAAAGAGCAGAGCTGAGCCTGTGATCTTCCCCCAACTGCCCTCACCCCAGGACTCTGGGGAGAAACTGACTTTTGGGGAGGAAAGGAGGGGTCAGAGGAAGAGAAGGGCAGGCTGAGAAGCATTTGCCAAACCTCCCTGAGACCAGGAGACAGCAGTTTGCAGCTCCAGCTCGGAGGAGGGTGGGAGCTCTCCCCACTGTCAGGACGTGGGTTTTTCCCTGCCCGCTCTCCGTCTGTGTCTGCCTGATTAGAAATTTCCCTGCACAGCAGCACAGACCCTTCTGTGGCTGTCAGCTAAGTGGCTGGTGCCCTATCTCACAGAACACCGTCCCTCCTGGCCTTCAGCCTGTACCTCCCATCTGCATGCAGAGCTGTTTCCACTGCACATGGTAAGGAGTACTGCGCAGTCTTTCTCAAATGCACATGAGCAGTGGACCCACTGTGTATAGGATTTAACTTCAGTGCAAGTTTCTGACTGGCTTCTCAAAAAGAGGTCCCAAGGCAATGTCATAGTCAAGTCCAGGCCACCTCCAACACCACGGAACCGACACAGGCACAACCCGAACTTCTCTCCAGCGGGCCCAACTGCAAGTCCCTGTCCAGCTCTGCATCATACATTCACGCCCCGCTCCAGTCTCTGTTTTTCTTTCATGTATCAAGAAAAGAGGGGCAGCAGCCAGCGTCACCATGAAGATCTCTGGCTTTCCATGTCAAACAGCTTCCAACGTTGGAGGTGCTCAGGTATTAGGGTGGGAACACTGTGGGCAGGGACAGCTCTTACAAGGCAGGAGCTTGGTCCATAAAGATATCCTATTGTCTGTCTATACAAAGATATGTGTTGAGTCCCAGGACCACAGCCTGAGAGCCCTACACTCCCTGGCTGACCCCCACACCATAGTCCTCCATCTCCCTCATCTTCCTGGGCCAAAACCAATGACATCTCACCTCTCTTTACTTGGATAAAATGGCCCAATCTGAAGCATGCATGCATAGTAGCCACTCTCAGGTCAGAAATTGCTTTTCAGAGCTGGGTCACCTGGCGCTTTATCAGCAAGATGGAGTCGCCATCTTATTATAGAAGGAGAATAACATAAAACTGAATTCCTGGGAAGGAACAAAGGCAGGTGCTGTCCTCAACCAGCAGCTGAAGCACATAAAGTACTGAGGTCTCAGAAAGACTAGGAGAGACATTAGGTTTTAGCTGTAAGCAATACATGATGCTCTGACAAGTAGTCCCAAGAAGAAATAAATAAGCACTTTCCTGGGGACAAACACATCTCACACCTCCAGATTCCTTCCAGACTGGCTAAGGTGCACGAGTCACTGGGAATGATCAGAGGCAGAGCAGCTCAGTGACATGTCCCTGGGCCATTGACATGACCTGGGCTGCACAGGACCCTCCCCACCCCTGAAAGTTCTCACTGACTGAAAAGAAAGTGGGTACTTCTTTCAGGAATTCCAAAGACAGAAATCTCCAGTATCAGGCAATGTAATTCTAACTAATACTATTTTTAAGTAGTGTTTTTAAAGTGCATAATTTTCTAAAGGATCAACATTAAAACATCCCTGGAAGCATGCTGATTATCCATCCAGATCAAAAATCAGCAATGAGGGCCGGGGAGTTAGCTCAGTGGTTCCGGCGCCTGTCTCGCAAGCGCAAGGACCCGGGTTCGATTCCCCGGTAGCCACATAACAATACTGGGTGTGGAGACCCACACCCAGCAGCAACCAGTGCCACATACCAGAGTGCCGGGCGTGGTGGCTCACGCCTGTAATCCCAGCACTTGGGAGGCAGAGGCAGGAGAATTGTGATGTGAGTTTGAGGCTGAGCTCAGGGCCAGCCTGAACCACAAAGCGAGACCCTGTCTCCAAAAACCTAAAAAAAAAAAAAAAAAAAAAAAAAATCAGCAATGATAAAATGTCCACTGTTGGCTGTGGGAGCTCCAGGGAGCCAATTTAGACAGAACTCGGGGAAAGTGCCAGACACTACTCTCCCAGAGGGTGGAAAGCTGGCCCAGGAGCAGTCACAGTTCACCCCGAACTGAGATCATTAGAAACAAACTGAGAAATATGAAGCAGGGAATTAGTTATGTTTTGCCGGCTGTGAGTGACCAAGGTAGCTTCATGGGCTATTTCTATCCCCGAGAAGTAATTGGCAAGATTTTGTAGTTCTGTTCAATTTTGAGACATGTGAACAGAATAACCCTGAACATTGGAAACGTCTTGAAAGACCCTATCTTACTCTTCCACAAATGAATCAGACTCAATTTCAAAATTACAGCTTAATTCCTCCACATGTAATTGTAATATGGATGTCAGTAGGCTCATTTATAGAAAAGGTGAAGGAGAATTTTTCAACAAGTAGTTATGATTCAGTATTCAATTGTCATGGGGCTGGGGAAGGTACAGTTTAGCAACCTCCAATGTGTTTTCCATCATGTCTGGGGCCAGGTGGCATCCAGGTAAAATGAATGCAAACTTTCAAAAGAAAATTGGAATTTCTCTAGCTGTGAAGTTGCTACAGCCACCTGGGACAGGACCTACCTCTGCCCTTGAGATGAAAAATCACTGCTCTCCACACCTACCCAGCGGAAGCTGAACCCACACTAGAAAGGGGGTGGGAACCTTGCTTCCATATTTTGTATCATATTTTATAGTTGGAAATGGAGTTTTTTCAGATAAAAGGTTGAGTTTTCCCCTTTTCACCCATTTTGTTGAAATCATTACTTTCTAATAAAATAACTGTTATCATGTGTTCCCAGGCAGTGCAGCCTATTCAGATTCCACCCCTGTGCCTCCTTTCTGCTGCTGCTTCTACCAAGAAAAACATCGTATATCTCCTTTGGACTCATGGGCAATATTCTCTTGATGTGTGCAAAAAAATAAAACAAAATGAAAAGACATCAAACATTGCCGAGTGTTCTGGGGAAGAGACAGCCAGCTGCAAAGTGATAAAGAGTCAGCACCGCAGGACTCTAGAGCACACGTCCCACTGTGGGGAAGTTAGGAGCCAGAGGGGCCCAGACTCCCTGCAGAGGACCCAGGAGCGAGGGATGGAAGAGACTTTGGGGCTTCCTTACGCATTTGCTGCTCAAGAGTCAGGCACCAGGGAGTCTCAGTGCTGTGCTCAGGGTGGTGACAGCTGGCAGAGGCTCCAGAAATGCTCTGCAAAGATGCCCAAGCACTTGGGAGGTGGGAACATGGCGTCAGCCAGCCCAGACATAAACCCAGAAGTTGGTGCTACACACTGCTCTGTTCTACCTGAAACTCCTGTGGAGCCATAGAGAGCTCAGCTCTGCCAAGAAGGGCAAGCAGGAACTGTCTGCAGTCAGCAAGAGCCTCACTGTCCACAGGAAGTGTTTCCAAGGCCCAGTCCTGACATTCAGTCCCTTGTCCAAGGACACCATATAAATGCTTCTTCATATGTGTCAACTTGTGGGAAACTGTTTGGTGAGTGCATGTCAGTATAGCTGCCAAAATGGGAACATTTACATTGAAACCGCAAAATGCTAAATCTGACAGAAGCTGGAGACGTGGAGAGTCATGACTTACTGATAATTTGCATGATCAGCAATTTCTGTGGACCAGGAAGTTGGTCCAGGTGTGCAAAGTGCAGTTTGTGAACTGCTCAAAAGAGGAGGGGCCTGGAGGAGGAAGCACTTTGCTCACACAGGCCTGTGGCCACTAAAGATCTCCTGACATCCAGCTAACCTTGCTGAATGCCAGCATGCAGTCTCATTTTCAACTGCCTTCCAGGTCTGTGAAGCAGAATGGTGGACCAAGAAGAGCGCGCTGAGAAATACCAGAGAAGCCAGCTGCCAAGTCCAGAGCTGGCAGCCGCAGGCTCCCCCACACCTGATGAGCACTGCCTCAACATGGCGAGGGGGGCACTGGCTCCTGCGCCTGCTGGGCTGGCTCAGTGTGTCCAGTCAATACCTGTCTCAGTCGATCACAGGTCTCCAGATCCCACATGTGGATACTCTGCTATTTAGTTAAGTATAAAGACGGCATAGCATTCAAGGGAAGTATAATTTAAAAGCAACCATTAAATTCTATCTAATAATATGCCAATGTTAGTCTTCTTGCTCATGATGAGAACAGGAAATTAACATGACACAATGAAGAAAGCAACACAAAACAACAAACTATGAAGAGAAGTCAGCGCTCGACCTGACAAATTGTTTAGAAGATCTTCCCTGGAAAGAAAGACAGGCTAACAAGCTGTAGTGGCTGTGAAAATGACACTAATAAAAAATGCTTCAAATGACACCAGAAAGAGTTAACTTCATAAATCACTGCGTTCAAATTCAGTGACCCACAATCTTGGCACCGCTCCGAGGTGGGCACTATGGGCACCAGCTTCATCTCCTCACCATGGTGCAGGGAAAAACAGTCTGTCTGGCATGTGGGGGACGGAGAGGGAGGACACTCAGTGAAAATCCTTTCATAAAAAGGAGGAGAAGACTATTTCTCCTGTTGTACAATGTACATAGCTGCTCTTACAGGTTCCCTTTGAAGTTTAACTGAAGGGTCAAAGACAAGCTCACTGGAGAGACCCAGGAGTCAGCTAGCCGCTCCTAATGCCCCTGAGCCAGGCGAAGACACATGGATGCACCTTTTCTCTGAAGCCCTGGCTGCGGGAAATGGGGGCTGCCTCCCATCCCAGCCTGAGCCCGCGGGGACACTGGATCCTGTGGCTGTCCCCCAGCCTGTGGCTGACCCGCTGTCCAGTCTGGGCCTCACAGTGGGAGGTGCCTGGCTTCCTGCGCCAGCCACAGAGCGGCCTGAGGCCTCACCCTTCTGGCTCCTTGGTGGTCTTGGTGCTGGAAGTCTGGAGGCCAGACACCTGCTCTGCCCTCCCGCGCTAAGCCCAACTCCCTGTCCTGCCCCAGCGCCCAGGTCTCTGGCTCTGGGGACCCTCTGAGCCCTGTTCAGCATGTCCTCCTAACATGCCCTCCTTGGGCCACCTCCTGTGCTCCCAGAATGACACCTGAGGAGGGACGACAGGCCTAAACTGCCTGCCGAGCAGGTACCTTCGCCTTCACAGAGCAGCCTAATTGCCCCAGCAGTGTCAGAGATGCCATCTTGCAGAAACAGACCTGAAAGTCCTCCCCCTTAAAAATACTAACCCACCAGTGGTGCTGCAGCTCCATGCCAAGATGGCGCCGAGGGGCACTTTTCTCTCCTGTTTGCTAAAATCCTTCCAGAATAGGAAAGTAGATGTCATTGCTGTTTTGTCCTTGCGGGCTGCAAACACTTATAGTGTAAATGTCTCCTTTGATTTTTCAGGCCTTTTTAAATGTTTTTTGGGGGGGTGTTTATTTAATTTTTGACATTGGATCTAATTTGCCCAGGCTGGCCTGAGCTTGTAGAATCCTCTTGCCTCAGCCTCTTGAATTGCTGGGGTCACAAGCCGGCCCCACTGTGGCTGGCTAGAAGGCTGCATTTTAAATTAGAACTGAGAAAGGCTGGCAGGACTCCGGGGCTCATGAGAGAGGTACATCGGGGGTAGCGGATGTGTCCAGGGATGTGCCCTGCTCGTCTGCCAGGGTCCCTCATCCCTCTCCTGCTCAGTGTCCCTTTGGGCTATGGCTGGGCCAGGACCAAGGACCTGGAGGCTCCAAAAGCAGGAAGAGAGAGCTCATCTTGGAGCTTTCCCACCTCCCTCTGCTGGAGCTTCCAGTTGAAACAGAACATGTAGTTAAGTTCAAATTTCAGATTTAGAAAAATGAGTATAACTATATTCTAAATGCTGTAGGAGATGTATTCTTCAAGTGTTTTGAAAATTTGTTTATCTGAAAATGACCTCTAAATAAGCATCATCCACTTTTATGTGCTAAATTTAGCAAATCTACAAGTCTCCACAAAATTCCCTGCGAACAGGTGGGCTGTCCTTCCCTAAGCATATAGGCATCATATACTATAAATATGCACTAGTAAAAAATTGGAGATATATATGTATATTAAAGGATCCAAGAATGTTTGTCAGGTCCATTGAAAAGCAAGGAAAACCATAAACAGAGAGAACATTCATCCTTCTCATTTGAGCAGTTAATGAGATTCACGAGATTAAAAAGATTCATTTTCCTTTTTGCACTTGTGCTGAATTTATGTCTGTGCCAGTGGTTTTTATTTTTGGGTATCTTCTGGGGAACCTTCTCTTGCAGCCTGCTGGGCTGCTGCAGAGGGCACGCTCCTCTTGGGAGGCTGCCTAGTGCAGCAGGTCCGCTGGGTGCATCTGACACCAAGCTCTGAGGCTGTCCTGGGTCCCAGCCTGAGCTGCACTAAGAGAATGGGGACTCTGGCACTGCTTTCCATGGTCCTCAGCATGTGTGGCAGAACTCAGGGCACTGTCCCTGTGGCCCCTTCACAGTGGGCCTGTGCAACCCACAACCCAGTCCCTGGGAGGCCGGATGTGCCCACTGCCTCTGGCAGTTTCATCTGCGTCCTTAGTGGAGCTCCTGGATTCACACGCTTGTGTGGCGTTTTCTAAGTTAAAAGAACAGTGAGCTATATTCACAGACCTTCTCAGGCCCTCAGATTAAATTTTATTTATTTTTGTGGTGCTGGGAATTGAACCCAGGGTCTTTGCACTGAGCGGTATCTCCAGTCCTTGCTTTTATTTCTTATTTTTAGAGAGAGTTTCCCTAAGTCATTACGTTGTCCACTCTAGGTTCCAACAGAACTTCCTGCCTCAGTCTCCCAGAGTGCAGGGATTACAAGTGAGCCCCAACACATGGGGCTTCAGATTAATTTTTAGCACCAACACATTTCCAATTATCTATTTTTTATGCTAAGCCAGGAGAACAGAATGGAAGTGCTATAAAAACATCATAAAGTGGATGAATCATGCTTAATTGCTTTCTGAAAAGTGAATTTGTTCGCATATAACACAGGCCGGCCATGCGGGCAGGTGCCCGAGGGCTGGGCAGATGCCCAGGTCAGAGGACGTGGTCACTATGCTGCCTGATCCTTTCTAAACAAGGCGCCTTGTCCTCCCCTCTCTGCTTAGGTCCTGTGAAGGGGGCAGCTTGCCCTCCTTTGAGCAGTGTAAGAGGAAGAGGGGCAGAAGCACACTGGAGAGGCCTGGTGAGGTGTTGTCTTCTAGGACGGGGCAGGAGCTGGGCGAAATTGCTCTAGTCTCAGGACAAACTGTTGGGGGTGACCATGGCCTCTATTCTCATGATGCCCCAGGGCCAATGAGGGCATAAGACACCCACCCACACCTGTCCACACCTGTCCACACCTGCCTACACCTGCTCACCAGGAGGCAAAACCCTGGTGACACTGGCCAGTCTTCGAGGCTAGGCTTCAGCACAGGAACAAAAAAATCCACTACCATACTGTGGAGTGTGGATTTCTTAAAAGATGACACAGGGCCAAATCTGTTCTTGGCTTTCTAAGGTTAATAAAATGGGTCATCTCTGAAGACACGGCAAGCCCCCCAGGCTCTTGGGGAGAATAAAGGATTGTGCTTGGAGGAAATAGCACCACCTCTGGGTTGTACAGCCCAGAGGATTGAGAGTCAATCCCCACAATGAGGCTGAGGCTGTCGTGGGTTCCAGCCTGAGCTGCAATAAGAGAATGGGGATTCTGGCACTGCTTTCCATGGTCCTCAGCGTGTGTGGCAGAACTCAGGGCACAGTCGGGAACTCCAGCTTGGCACTGAGTAAGAGGCTGGGAAAGCACAGTCCATTGAGTGAGATTCACCTGAGCTCTAACAAGGGCCCGGTGCCGTCCCAGAGGTGTGAGGTGTGTTCTCTCCTCCCTCTCATCGGACCTGGTGCTGTGGAGATTTCCAGCTCTTCCTCAAAGTCAACCGGACCACAGCACGGAAACATTTTGAATCCATTCAGGACATGGAGGCAGCCAGGACAGTGAAGCTAAAGACACTGAGGAGAGAGGAGCCAGAGCTGCTGCAGAGGAGGCCAGGACTGTGGCAGCAGTGTGTTCGAAGAAAGGACGGAGGACTGCACAGATGGCTAATGGCATTGTGTCTTTCAATATTATAAACATACTTTAATTCAAATACCACATTTTTGGATGACACCCGTATGCCTCAGGCTTCCTGATGCCTCAGGGCTTTGCTGTGCAAGCTGGCAGGTTTCTTCCCCCAGCTGACGGGCCTTGCTCCGAGGTCACGCTGGGACGCCTGGGGGCCAGCAAGATGGCCTCTGCCTGCACAGCTTAGCTGGGAAGCAGCTCCAGCCTCAGAGGGGTACCCACCTTCCAAAGCCATTCACCCTCTGCACAGAGAGCTTCCTTCTCCGAGGAAGCCTCAGTTCCCCGCTCCCCAGTCCCCACTGGCCCACGCACACAGGCCCTAGAAACCCAGGCATCTCATCACGCAGCACAAGCTGGTTCTCACTTGTGAAACACTGCTGCCCGTGCAAATCAGTTTCCTAACTAAGATTTTGACGCTTTGCCAACATAAAAAAGCAAAATGTTTTCAAGCAGATGCAAATGATGATTTCATACAAACTGTTAAGTAGCAGCCACGGCTCTACCCGGAGCTCCCGACTTGGCCCAGCCAGGTCCCTCCTGAGATCAGCATCACCAAAGACAGCAGCCATCTATTTCCAAAGAAATCAGGGGATGGAAGTCAGATCCCAACAGGCCTGGAGAGCTGCGAGGACAGGAACCCCTTCTGCTGTCACATCACAAAGAAAACAGCTCTGCACGCCACCCTCTCCCTGCTCTCACCTGGCCTTGGTTAGCTCTCCCGGCTGGGGCTGAGCTCCAAGCACACACTGCGCTTTACAGACAGCGATGGCACAGCTGGAACCGAGACACACACCGAGTAAGTGGTTCAAACTAAGTGTATTGTACTTTCTCTTTTGACAAAATCAATAACAAGCAGGCATGAGAATTCCTATCCCCAGTGAGGTTAAGATTCCAAAGGACAGAAGGATCGACGTTTTCCTAGTTCAGGATATGTCCTGGGCTGGAAAAGATCTTAAATAGTAATTCCTTTAGCATAATTTATAACTTCAGTTTTTCACTAAGACAGATGAGACTTTTTTCTATAGCATGGAATTAAATTCTGTCTTCAGCTGGTTTAAAGTTAACCCATGTTCAATCTCTGAAAGACAGAGGAAGAGAAAAGTGGGGGAAGAAGAGGGGGAGGTGTGAGACATTCAGATAAGCTTGTGAACAAGAGTGTTCCTTCAGTGTTTTAAAATCTCAAATTATTCTGTCACCATTTCAAGATCACGAACATCGGACTGGTAATGATACCACAGTGTAGCCTGGTGGCCTACACCTATCGCGGTCTCAGCCCAGCTGGTTTCTACTTTTCTAACAGGTAGGTACCTGGTCAGTAGAGAACTCAGGACAGAGAGGGTGTGGGGGCAGCCTGGTGTGTCCGGTCTGCAAACCGGATGGCCAAAGCTTCTCTCTCTTACACACGTGACCAACCTGGTGCGAGCCCGGCCTCACACAAGCTCTGCCCATTCGGCGGAGCAGCCACAGGCAGTCAGGACAGCATGTGAGAGTGTTCCTGAGAGTGTCTGGGACTCTCTGCCACTCTGCAGAACACAAGGAGCACTGAGCTGAGGCCAGCGCAGTTCTCCACTCCTGGTAACAGTACATCAAGCACGTTCACCCCAAACACGGTGGATTAGAGGCACAATATTTGTCCTAGCATTGTTTGCTCTCTGAAATTATTCTGATGCTCCGCCTGAAGTGCAAAACACAATTTCACAAGTCATGTCTTACAACTGAAACTGGTGGTGATAGATTCCAGGTCAGCAGTGGCCCCTCGGGCCCCCTTCACATCGATCTCTTCGCTGGCTGACCCAGGTCACACAGGCTCATTCGCAGATGTGTCGGCAAAGGCCCTGACTTAACAAGTAATTTCATCTCCATTCTTCTACCATCTAGATCAATATGAAAAGCCACACGGTAATTGGGTGTCCACTTTCTCATTCTGGAATGCAGAATCTTTGGAGTGCTTGGAACACAAGGACACTCCCCTTCCCATCTCAGCCACACTTGTTTTGAATTATTTCCCCTTTGTGGTAGCTTCAAATATGAAAAAAAAAGAGATAAAGATCCCAAGGGGCCTCAGAACTTTTCTTTTCTCTTCTTTGTCTTGCTTTGCTTTGCTTTGTTTCATTGGGATTTGCACCCCAAAGCCGGTGCCTTTGCAAACAAATGTACCATGGCTGTTTACACCCAGAAATTCAGGAGCCCCCATGACCACTATCAAGATAAACAACTGAAAATCCAGAAAAACCATTGTTTTTCCAAAAATCTCTTTGTTGTTTCCAAAGAGTTAATTAGTAATAGACAATCTACATTCATGTGGCTGTGTCTCTATTGATAAACATGTTTGAATTTAATTAGCTACCTGGCCTGGATAAAGCGTTACAGCTCTGGAGCCGTGTACTTTCATCTCTCAAACAGAAAATTATGCCAAGAAACAAATGAAAGCTTTGACCAGTAACGAACCCACTATTCACAGAGCAGCGAAGCTCTCTAGATCACCCAGGTCCTAACAGATTTAATTGCTAAATTTAATAAAGTCTTTAAGCTTAATATTTCTGGGAAAGTGGGCCTTGTGCCGCAGATGATTCCATACCACCTAGAGTTATAAGAACATCTAAATTTGTTGGGTGTGGATTCAGGAATCGGCACCTCGGCAGAACAAGGATTTTAAGAGCACTGTGGGCAACACACAGCAGATATATGTCCTATTTCATCTCAGTAAATGCCACGACGCCAGCAATAGCAAAGATCACAAGAACCTGTCTCTGCCACAAGCAGATCCAAGTAAACCCCAAATGTACGCATCCTCTGAGGTGTTCCTGAGCCTGACTTGGTCTTCACGGATACAAATAATTTCAAAGCTCCTACTATTCACCCCCATCATCTTCACATATGTTAGACAGAGACCTCAAATAAATCTGTAGCATGTGGAATAATACTATGCTGACTTGTAGGCAAACAGTGGAACTCGGAAATTTTCCCCTTGGCAGTGAGCAGTGCCTGTCCAATCTCCCAGCACCTGATGCTTCACATTGCACATTTCTGCTCCCAGGGCTCCCTGTTCCTCCATCTCGGGCACACAACGTCCCTTGCTACTCCAAGAAACACACATTAGCATCATGGAATTCCCTGATTGTGCCAGAGTAAGACAATTTGAGCTTCAACAGAATGTAATATTAAGTTAAAACAGAAAATCCAAGATCCAGGAATTTAAAAATAAGAAATTAAGCAACTTAAAGAGTATCTAGAAAAAATGTCTTTTAGCTTATTTCTAGAAGCTTTTAACCAAAATTTATTGGGCTATTGTTGGTTTTTGTCTCTGGTCTTTTATAGAGGCAAAAGCCTCATTTAAAAAACATTACAATAAAGCTGAGGATTTAGCTCAGTGGTTCCGGCGCCTGTCTTGCAAGCACAAGGACCCAGATTCAATCCCCTGGTTAACTATATACTATACTGGGCATGGAGACTCACACCCAGCAGCAATCAGTACCACATACCACAGTGCCAGGAGTGGTGGCTCACGCCTGTAATCCCAGCACTCGGGAGGCAGAGGCAGGAGGATTGCTGTGATGTGAAATGGAGGCTGAGCTCAGGGCCAGCCTGAACTGCAAAGGGAGACCTTGTCTCAAAAAAAAAAAAATTACAATAATGTATCATATATAAGCAAATTTACCTGAAACTAAGGTACTGTATGTTAATAATATTTTGGATTTATGCAGTGCCATTATCCTATAATTATCAAATAATCCCTTTTACCACTCACAGGCAAATATCTTTTAATATCTAGAATTACGTAATGAAAAGCTTTATTCATGGCATCTTGAATTTTTCCATTGGATTAATTCTTAAACCTTTGGAAAATACTCCATTTCCACTGGTGTAACAGGTTCTGGCTGGCATAAATTCCTGCTTCCAGATGGAGGAACGGCATTTGGACAACCCAAAGACAGTGCCCTTCGGAGTGGCCCTGGGCAGGGTCATGCCCCGAGGGCCCCAGGCCCACGCTTCCCACTCCACCTCAGCTCAACTCAGCTGTGAGTTACCCTGAAGCAACAGTTCTGACAGTGTGGACCAGGGACCCGGGCCCTCATTTCTCAGGGGGTCCACTCGATCAGAGCAGCTGCTGCTCTTTTGATGGCTGTTATGAAAGGTGTGTTGATTGTCAGACGTCTTATTTGCCTCTGAAGATCTCATCCTCTCCCAGGGACACAGTGGAAGTTTTTAGAGGCTGCCCGCCGTGGGATGTCATAGCAAATGGACTCTGGCCACTCTGCCAACCCGGACATGGAGGACATGTGCGAGGACATGGTCATCACTAAAAATTCTTCTTTTTGGGAAAGATATTGACTTTTCAAAAGGAGAAATTGTCACACAGGTTTACCACTGCTTTCATGAATCCGTGGTAACCCTGCCTGTGATCTCTCCACTGCTGACTCCTAATGTGTGAGCCTTCCACAGATTGCACTGACAAAGCAAAGCTCTCTGGACCTTCAGGAGTTTTAAAGGTATAAGAAGTTGTGAAATGGGAAGAAAATGTGCAAAAGGAAAAGGGTGGGTCGCAGCTAGTAAAGAAGGGAAAGAAAAAAATTGATGGTTAAAAAAAGGGAAGCAAAGTTTATGTATATGGAGGTGAGAAGTTGTAGAGAGGGCAGAGGAATAGGAAAAACAAGAATCAAGATGTGTCATGTACTGGTACAAACCCACAATTTTGAATATGATCATAATGTAAAGTATATAAAATGTACCAGTAAAATCAGTTTTACAAAATAAAATTAAAAAGTAAAGGTGCGAGAAGTGAGAAGGTCTGAGAGCCGGCAGAGCAGAGTCCTGCACAGTCTCTGTGCTGGGAGCTTCTAGCTGGGAGGCTACCAGGCTGATGGCACGAGCACCATGGACAGGCAGGTGTGAATGTGGGAACCAGGGTGGTCGGGGCCATGGCACCTGCGTCCAGGTGTCCTCGAGGCTGGCAGATAGTCCTTCCCCATCTAAGCAGCTGTCATTTCCTCCACCCCACCCTCCACCAAGACAGACTCCACGTTGTGACCCAATGGTTCCTATACCCCAGAAGTCATCACACCAACACTGCCCAGGACTGCCCTGAGAATCCAGAGTGCTTTTGGTCCCTAGGGAATTTTCTTTTTTTCTCTCTCTCTCTTTTTTTTTTTTTTTTTTTTTTTTTTTTTTTTTTTTTTTTTTTTTTTTGTTGTTG
Organism: Petromus typicus; assembly: GCA_004026965.1. Classification (NCBI taxonomy): domain Eukaryota; kingdom Metazoa; phylum Chordata; class Mammalia; order Rodentia; family Petromuridae; genus Petromus; species Petromus typicus. Next base: position 35,420 of record PVIR01000106.1, on the reverse strand, counting down.
TTGTTGCTGTTGTTGAGGTAGTCTTACTGTGTAGTACAGCTTGGCCTTGGACTCACTTTGATTGATTCTTCTGCCTCAGCCTCTCAAGAACTAGGATTGCAGGTCTGCACCCCCATGCCTCCAGCCTAGGGAACTTTTACAGGTGCATTTGTGATTGGCATGACTCACAATTTAACTAGTGGATGCCCTCTTGAATGTCATCCAATGGGAGACACGTGTCATTTCCACCAAAGGGACCACAGCTCCAGAGTAGACAAGGGGCAAGAAGAGCCAGCATCACGCCACCACACCACGCCGCAGCTCTCAGCCATCATGAGGAGCCCCACCATCTGCATGCCCTCCACATATGCAAGCCAGGAACCTGGGGCTAAACCAGCTCGGTTTCCATGTAATTCACACATCTCCAACCTCCCACATCACTTTTCTGAAAAATGCTGTGTTCTCTTCAGGAGGCAGAGGCAGGAAGACTCAGTAATGAGGCCAGCTTATACAATGCAGCCAATGAAACCTTGTCTTAAAAGAGAAAATAAAAAGGGCAGAACAAAACTCACTTGTTGAGTTCATCACCACCACTATCAGAAAAATAAAAAGCAGAAGCTCATCCCTGCAGTGCAAAGCTTCACAGTACCTGGGAGATGGGTGCAGATGCACCCTGCACAGCGGTCATTTTTATTTCTTAGTGAGTCACTGCCCGGAACATGACCCAGGCTGGCTCGGCACCAGCTCTTGCACCCAACACCATGCTGGGTACTGCACAGAATAAAGCAAGATTCCAGCCCTCTCTCAGAGCTGAGTATTCACAGTTTTCAAAGCACTTATCTCATTTGATCCCATTTTATGTTCACGACAACTTGGACGGGCTCTCACCAGCCCTAATGAGGAAAGCAGAGAACTACATTTGCATTGCAATTACCATGTTGCCCCAAACAGGAGAGAAACAGCTTCTGTTTCCTTCAGAGAGCCAGGCCCCGGGCTCACCACAAATTGCTAAAAGCCACTCTCCATGGCGGTGCTGTGGCACACGGACACAAACCACTGGGAAACACAAGCCATACCCACTGCGAGCCCAAGGCTGCAGCTGGGCAGGCGGGAGAGCTGGACAGTTAGGGATCTTACCATTTTCTCCCGAAGTCTTGTCTTTTCCATTGGTTGTCCCGGTTCCTTGTCTCTAGAAAACATAAAGAGAGAAGGAATCATCAGACACAGGGTTATCTTGGTCTCATATCTCTTTCACAAAGTCCAGCACTACATTAATTTAGCTCAGGTGGTCAGAGCACAGGCCACAGGAGAGGGTCAGGTCCAGGGAAGGTCAAAAGATGACCTCTCGCCTGGAAAGCCACCCCAACAGAGCACATTGAGCCTTCACAGGGATGCTGAATGAGCTGCTATGGACTGAGCGTAACCTTGTGGAAAAGTGGGGGGAAAATAGCCAGTAAGAGAGACCAGAATGTCACTTTCACCACACATGGCTGAGTTGTTGTAACAGCCATGGGGTCCAGTAACTTGTAATCAGCTAAGCAATTCTTATGCCCACATCAGCGCTGCTCATGTGGCTGAGCTAGTGTCTCTGTCATTGCATTCACAGGGGAGTTGGCACATGCACCCAAAGCATCTTCTTTCTTTTTATGTCCTCTTCCCCTCCCTCCATCTCTTGTTCTCCTTCCCTTTTGCAAAAAATCTGTCACTGTTTCCTATTGTGTGGTATTTTGTATCTTTGAGTAAGATTCTGTGGGTGTCAAGTTTAAATATTATGTGGTTTCTCTTACATGAGAAACCCAAAATATAAGTAAACTTAAGAGCAAAATAAAAGACAGATAGTAGGAAACAGGGAGACAGGGAGATCTTTTGCAGAAAGGAAGAGGAACAAGGGATGGAGAGAGGAGGAGAGAGGGGAGGAGAAGAGGACAGAAAATGAATTAACGTGTGTTAGGTTCCTGTACCAGCTCCCCACAAGGGATGCAGTCATATACAGTGAACAGAGACTAGAGAATTGAATGAAGAAAAGATTCCGCATGTGTGAGGTCTGGGGAGATGTACAATGGGGAGGGAGTGAAGCAAAACACACATTTGTGTGTGATCACCATAGTTATTCTAGTCCACGGAGAGAGACACATTCTGTCAACTCAACTTTTGGATCATTGTCAGAAAACACTACTGGAGTTGGAAAGAAATGAAGAGATTGCAAAAGCTTCTGAGCTTGAGCAGAAGGAAATGAGGCCAAGGGTCACAGGGCTTGTTCAAGATCATGAAGCTTAGGGTGGCAGCCAAGACCAGAACCCGGGCTTCCTGTAGATCGGTCAGGAAGCGTCGTTTCCTGGACAGCAGTGGGAGGAGGATGTCCTAGGAGAGCGGTCAAGGAGTGTGTGAGAAATTCGTGAAGGGGCAAGAGTACCCTAGAGACTGATACCTGGATCCAGCACTGTGGGCTACAAGTAGGTGCGGTAAAATAGTATCCACCCCTTAGCACCACCGTCGTCATGAGAAGCTCCCACTGAATAGACCATGGCCCATGTGGAGAGCTCCGCGTGCAAAGCTCTCCATGTAGGTTCTGGGCAGTATGGGCGGAGAGCATGACGGAGGCTTCTGCTAGTAACGCAAGGCATCCTGGGGGCAGCAGCTGCCCTGGGCACATGATAAGCCCAGGTGGCAAAGCAAAGTGCCCATGTCATACACACCCCACGTCACCCGCACCCCAGTTCACCAGAGTGCAAGCAGCTGCTGGTCACAGTGCGTGGCCCGCTCTGTGGCCAGGGCACCTCTCAGAGCCAGGAGAGCTGTCTCTGTATCTAACTTACGGCCCCTGAGTTCCAGAGAGCTGGAAACGCCATGTCTGTGTTTGCAAGGAGGAAGGAGGTCCAGGCTTCAGACAAACACCTGCTTTTTCTTTTCATTTTTGTTCTTCAATACTAGGGATGGAGTCCAAGGCCTCCCACATACTAAGCAAAGTTTCCACCACTGAGCAAGGACCCCGTTTATTTTTTATTTTGAGATAAAATCTCACTAAATAACACAGGCAACCCTTGAATTTGAGACCCTTCTGCTTCGGGCCCTTAAGTAGCTGGGATCACAGGCATGGGCCACCATGTCCAGCATCGACTGCTCTTGAACAAACTATGTATAGATCCCCTGCCTGTGGCGTACAACACCTGACTCACACCACCTGCTTCTTACATGCAGTATATTTGCCAGTAAAAAGGTCCCTTCCATGAAGGGGGTTTTCTACAAAATGAGAATAAAAATCTGTCTTTGTCTCAGTGTCTCCTCTGCTCCAGCACAAAGCTATCAAAGTTCACAGCTCGCGTGGAAACCTGGTTACCACTGAGACTTGGGCCAAGCCAGTGACGCAGGCACTGCCCGAGGTGCCAACTACTCCAATTTCTAACCTTCCCTGCATAATTCATAGATGTCACCAGGGAAGAAAAGAAGCATTTTCCACAATAGGGCAGTGTTTCACAGCAAAATAAAATCAAATTAAATGGAATAAGACAAATCCAGCCAAATTCAGCATGGACTCAGCCCCATTGTCTAGAAATGCCCGAAGCATGAAGACCTTTCAAATATTGCAATGCCATCTTGCTCCACCAAAGATCGCCTTCTGGAAACCAGAAAGGCCAGAAGGAAATGTGCACCCATTGAAAGGAGTTGTCTTTGAAGTTTTCCAAGGCAGAATTGCTGTGTCAGGTCACATTTGAGGGAGGCAAAACAAGGCTGATAAATGTCAAGGGAGGTAGTGTTGCAGATCAGAAAATGATCCTATCGAGAAGGATCAAGCCAATGAAAGCATCATTTTTCCAAATTCCCAGCAACCTGAGATGTTTCCAAGGCCGAGAGGAGTTAGGGGTCCCCAGAGTCTGGCTTTGCACTGAGTCGTGTGTCCACCACACCCACAAGAGGCTCTGGGTCACCCTGGTCCAGGCTGGGTGTCTAGGGAGCCACAGCGCTCGTTGCAGAATCCAGGCCCCAGGACCCCAGTGGTCACCAACTCTGATGACATCTCTTCCAGGTGGATGCTTGTGCCAGCACCATCAGCCTCCTTCCCAAGCCCCCACTGAGGCACACTGAGCACATGCTCAGGGTCACAGCGGGGAGTGGCAGAGCCAAGATGCAACCCAGGACAAGGCCCCCAGCACTCCCGACCTGCCACTAGGGGCTGCTTCTCTACTCACCAGCAGCCAAAGAGTTAGCAGGGCAGTTGGTTTACAGGAAGAAACAATGAAGGGCACAACTGTCAAAACATTATGAGATCTTTTCATATATTTTAAATAGCACAGACACTAGAGCTAGGCGGTGCTGAAACGGTGGATGTCTGGATGGATGACGGGGGTTGGCAGGAGGATGGATGGATAGATGGATGGATGAATGGTTTCATGAAGAGATACTTGCCTAGAGATAATTTTTCCTGCTGTCTACATACTCTGATATATTAAATTATATAAACATCTGGACTGAATAATGCAATGGCATATTTATGATACTCTGGAACCATTCTGAGAATTCTAGAACCTCACATCATGAAAGAAAGACAACAAAGGATCCAGCACAGAAGTTTTAAATCACAGCCTGAAAATCCTCTTCTGCTGTTCCCCACGCTGGCAGGGTGTGTGTATACACGAAATTTCCTGAGAGACAGAGAACTTGGGTGGAACCTTCCCAGATGACAACCGTCTGAGCTCTCAGTCCTCAGACACTCATGGACAGACTTCCAGCTCAGAGAGCGAAGCTCCTTTCTCAACTTCTCTCCCTAACACAAATGAAGCATTTGGGAACATAATAAGCCCTCAGTCAAAAAGAGACTAAATAACAGCTGGGCATATAAAGATCCATGTACCTTCAATGTCCTTTCTGCTAACCTACCATGTGCCAAGTACCCAAATGTAAGAAGGGTATTTAAAGGTAGAATTTTTGAAATAAATTTCCCTGATAGCCTCCTTGTGCCAAGAACTACAGAATATATGTCTCAGAAAGCAGAGCCAGAGGCTAAAGTTGCTTTCACTGAAGCATCTAGGGGCAAGGCCAGCAAGCTGGGGGAAGGGTGGCAGCAAGAGAAAACCTCGTCAAGTTAGCCTCGTCCAGTGCCACCAAATACTGGTTCTGGGGGTCACCCCGAAAAGCTGTGTAGATAGCTGGGGATAGTGCCCGGATGAAGGGGAGGTGAGGCAGGCTTCCGTCGCTCCTGTCTCAAGATCCAAGATGCTGACAGAGGTTGACTGCCAAAGCATCAGAACTGGGCAGAGTCCCGCGCCTGGCATCTGTAGAGATCAATAAGGAAGCCTCGGGCCAAGAGGCAAAGGGAGAGGTGGAGGTGTTTGGCATGAGCAGGAGATGACAAGCTGTCACAGTCCTCCCACCTAACGTCTTGGCATCCACGCCAAGCTGGCCACCCACGCAGGTCCTCCTAGAAAGGGTTGTCAGGACGGCTCAGAGGTATCTGACTCGGCATCTGAACTTGGCTGGTGGCTCCTCTTTCCACCAAGCTGCAAAGTCATGGACAATCTCCTCAGATCAGGTGCTGTGCAGGTGGCATAACCACACCAGGCCCCAGATGAAGGGCAGCATTGGCCCACTCCTCCATGCATGTTAGTACAGATAGCAGGATGCACTGTCCACTTTTCAGCTCCACTCAAGGATGCCCACGCCTTCATAGCACTGCAGACCAGAAGTGCAGAAAATGTTCTGGCTTCCCGAACACAACTGATATTGTCATACATAGGCTTGGGCTATGTCTCCTGAAAATCCCTCTGGTGCTTTATGCGATCTTGGGGGCTTGATGACTTCTCTGTCCCCTGTACTCTGTGAAACCTATTCCAGAACCCTGTGCTCTTGGAAGAGCACAGATGGACACGGGGAGGCACCATTTGTCTGGCACAAGATGTAGGGTGCACCAGGAAGGAACCAATGCAAATAATGTTTAATGCAATATTTTTAAAAGTCAAAGTACTGCAAGAAGTTATGATAGCAAAAATAGTAAAATTATAAAGAAGGACAAGACAAGACTGGGATGACTAGCAGTTCCTCCAGCTTCAGGTCACAGAGTGGCTGGACCCTAAGTAAGTAAAAGATTCGAGACACTCAAGACTGCAGCCGCTGAAACCCTTTCGTTATATCTTTGCTAGGACTGCAGGTTTAAACTGTGAATTTTTATTTCGTGATTCCTAGACTACTGCCAGCAAGAGGGCTCTCTAATACTCGGCCACCTGTACCCAACAAATCAGTGTCCCACTTGGACGTCATTTCCTTATCAATGCTGATCCAGAACACAAAACAGGCCAGGCCTGTCTGGAAAACTGTTCAGCCAAGTACATATAGTTCCATCTTTAAAGGAAGCACCAGTTCTCATTAAAAGGCATGTCATTTATTTTTGTAATTATAGAATGCTGAAGAGGATGAAATGTGAAATGAATTCCAGTTGGTTACATTTTGGGTCCAAATTTCAATCTAAAAATATTCTGTGAGGTGTAGACCTATAGCATCTAAGTCTCTGTTCACTACAAGTATTTGATTGGTGGACTATGACTTGATTACAGTGTCACCTCTTCCAAAGCCCCATAAGGTTGGGGAACAAGGGGCCACCCAAAGCAGTGGGGCTCCGAGTCACCCCAAAGTCCTCTGGCTCCACCTACACCCTACCTCTGCATTTCCCTCTCCTGCTCAGCCGACATGCTCATCTGGCACCAAATACAGGAACGACCTTTACCCACAAATTCACCTTCAGAAACACAAAGAAGTCTCACTCCAGGGATGAGTCTGCAGGGACACAGGGCCTGTGGGTGCTCTGGGCTCGAAGGGCCATTTCTCCCGGGCCTTGCTTCAAAGCCCTGCAGGGATGGAAGGAATAGGGCTCCAACAACTAATGTCTAACCCCACTGCTGCTGCACAGGGGACCCCCATTCCTGGCGTCTCTCTGACTCAGAAAACAACATTCTTCCTAAAATCCTCTTCATTAGTGGTGACTGGTAGACAAATGTGTTCATTTACAACAGCACCACGTGTGAAGCTCATGGCAATAGTCAGACAGATACCTCTTGGACTGCTCCCAGTCTGGAGCCTCGAGTGGAGAAGAACCTGGTCTGGCTGAGGCAGTGGGAACCCAACTGAGATTCAAGGTCCTCACCAGGTCCCCAGTGCACCTGGCTGTCATGTCTAGAGGAAGAGGGCAGCTATCTGTGTCTGGGGAGCCCCTTGTCAGAGACTGGGTCACCCTCTCTGAAAGAGGCAACCATCTCTGACCCCTGCTGGCACAAGCTGCCAGGCACAGGCTCTCCCCTCCTGCTTCGCAGTCAGCACCCAGTCCTGCCCAGCAGAGAGCTTTCCTGTGTGAAGATGAGGGAAACCCCGTCCCAAGGTGCTTCTAGAACAGTGTTCTGTCCTCTTCCCAGCATCAGGTCTCTTTGGGCTCCTGGCTGGCAAGTAGCTGCAGGTTTTCTGCCAAGGAGGTGGAGCCGTCCTGCCGAGCCCCCCTGCAGGAGCCACCAAGCACCATCCAGCCCTGTCTCGCATTTGCCCCTGAGTGTTTCTCCTCAGCACTCACTTCCTTCAGCTGAAGTATCCTGATATTCACGTTCTTGATGATTTTAGACTTTCTAGCCCCTCTGAAACAGCAGCTCCAGAAGCAACTACTCAGTGAGTCATTATTAAGGAAAACAGGCAAACGCACAGGGCCATAAGGCTTTCAACTCCCCACACAGGAGGAATGCCAAGGGGACAGGTTCCCCAGCAAGGTGCTCAGTCTCTCCCGTGCATGCTTTGGAGCACTGCGTTCATAAGAAGCAAAGCGGCACAATCCTGCGGTATCGCGTTTAATGTTTTATGGATGAAGCATCAGGAGTCTCTCAGCTGATCAGACTCTAAATGAACAGAGAGCAAAACCACCACGGCTGTCAGAGAAATAGAGCAGCAGCTGGCCCAGCCAGCAGGCTGCTACCCGCTCAGGCCGCTACCCGCTCAGGCCGCTGCAGTCATTAAGCAAGAGGTTTCTCCAGAACATCAAAGCACGTCATTAAAATCATCTTTCAAATCAAACTTCCCGGATCTGTCTGAAGAGCAGCAGAGGTTTCCACGCTGAGATTTTATGATAGCCCCAGAGTAGATCTGATTCTGCCACTGATATTTTTAAGTCGTCTGTAATTCTTCTAGTAACATCCCAAACACTGAGCATTAAAAGCTCTACTAATTTAATCCCTAAAGGTGTAGACATTAATGTCAAAAGAAAACTTCAACTGGGTTTAAAAAAGAAAAGGTGATTTTCAAAAGCAAGGAGCTCTCCTATGAAGAGCACATTCACCTTTCTACCTCCTCCTTTGTGCCCCGGCCGAGGGGAGATCCCCTCCCCCAACAGCCTCCTCCTCCAGCCCTGCTAGTTACCTATCAGCACTCACTTCCGGCAGTCACCCAGGGGCTCCTGATTTCCAGGGGCTCACAATGGGTTTTAATGAAATTAATATCAGGCTTTATCCAGCAGTCATATTTTTAATTAGTACTTTTACCCGAAAAAAAAAGAAATCTTCACACCAATTTCTTTCTTTAGAGGACGCTGTTCTCTGCTTTCAGAGGTGGACGTGGTCGTTCTGGAATGGAGGGAGGCAAAAGCCCTGTGATCCTCCTGGCCAGAGCTCAGCCCGTGAACACTCCTCTGGTGCTTTCGTGTCACCATCCCAGCCTCATAAAATGGCCGCGCCTCACACCAAGGCCTCGCCAGATGTCATCACAGCTTAAAGGGCCTTTGCGAGCTGACGCCTCCCCTCAAGGCTCTCGTCGCTCAGATACGTCCACGAAGCCGGGCTCGCCTGCTTCACACCCTGCTCGGTTACCCAGCCTGTTAACCTGTTTATCGCACAGCCAAGAGTCCCCACCACACACGTGCTGTAGCCTCTTTTCTTTGAAAATGAGCAGAATAATCATTGTGCAAAAAGTATTCGACCTCCTTAGACACCAAAAAACGCAAATCAAAATGACTCGGAGTTTCTACATTCTACCTCCTACCTCACCAGTCAGAATGGCTCTCAAGAAAACAAAAAGTGCTAACTGCTGCACCGATTTGGGGGGAAAGGAACCTTTCTCACAGCTCGCAGGATGGCCACTGCGGAAGTCAGGACGGAGGATCCCAGAGCACCAAACACATGCCACACGAGCCAGCCCCAGCACACACCTGCAGGTATCACAGTCAGACTCGACAGAGGGACCTGCATACTGTGCTCACCACAGCACTGTTCCCAGTGCCAGGAGCCCGGGGGGTGGGTGGACAGAATGTGCAAAATGGAACTTTATTATTCTGTCATAAAGAAGAACAAGATCATATCATTTCCAGGAAGATGGATGTATGTGGAGATACTCAGGTTAAGCAAAATAAGCTTAATTCAAAAAATACATGTAAGGCATCCTCTCTTCTAGGTGGCATATGGGAGCGAGAATAAAAGGGGCCTGACTGTCAGAGAAGAGGGGAGGGTGGGGGACACATCGCAGTATGTCACACACACATGCAGAACGTGTCACAACATCCAGTGTGCTGTGTAGTTAATATGTGCCAATAATGAGAAGATGGCAAAGGAAGGGAAAGAGAATGGAAGAGAGGAAAAAGAAAAGAAAAACTGAGAAGAGAGGAGAAGAGAGGGGAGGGAGAAAAGGAGAAGACAAGACAGGACTGAAGGCCTGGAAGGCTCCAGAGGCCCCCGAGGCTGGGCAGGAGTCACCCCGACTTCAGTACAATGCACTGGATGGTGCCCCCTTCCCCAGGTTGACATGTGGAAGCCTGGCCCCAGGACCTCAGATGGGGCCGCTGAAGACAGAGTATTTACTAAGGTAACTGAGGAAAGTGAGGTCACCAGCGGGGCCAAGCCAGGGTAACCAGTGTCCTTATGATGAGGGACAATTTGGACATAGATTCACATACCCACATATACATACATGAACATACAGAGACTTACATGCACATCAAATACAAACATGCATGCACATATGCACACAGAGACATGCACAGAGACACACAGACATGTACATGCACGCAGACACATACATGCACATGTATGCCACAGACATATGCATGTGCACACACACGCACACACACACACACGAAATGGGACAGCCAGGCCCTACTGTGAGCCCAGAACAGCTGGAATAGACCTCAGCTCCCATAGCAGACTGTGAGCTTTCCAGGTTCCAGGTCTCTGGGGAGCACCGCGCTGAGGCCTTTGTTCCCAGCACCAGAACACTCGGCCTGCTGTGGCAGCAGAACAGACAACTCCACACAGGGCAGCAGCCCAGCCCAGCTCGGTGTCCCCTGGGGCCCTGACTGCCTCCACCCAGAGAAGCCAGGGTGCTCCAAGGGGTCCCTGAAGGCTGTGCCTCTGAGTCTGCAGCTAGCCCTACGTGCTCGCCCTGCGTGCTCTCCTGGATGCCACTGCATAGCAGCAGGACAGTGTCCCCAGATAGCAAGTGCTGATGTGTCCTCAGGGCCTCATGACCAAGCTGATCCCTAGCAGACCAGAGGTCGAGGTGTCACACAGACAACAGGTGCCGGAGCTGGGGGAGGGCAGACCCTCTACATCGAGGCCTCTCTGGCCAGAACCACTCTCCCCCACAACACGCACAGCAGCAGATGTTTACTGCAGCCCCTGCTCCCCCGAGATATGCAAGATGGGCTGATGTTTGAGGTCGATTTCAGCCGGAGCAGGATGGTCAGAGGAGGCTGCAGGAAGTAAAACCCCTTCCTCAACCACCTGCCACTCAGGCAGGATCTCAGGGAGGACAGTGCTCATTCTCTGGCCATGTCGTCACCCCACATCATCACACTTCTCAGGCTTCCAGACTCACTGAGTGAGAAACACCCGGAAACTCCTACGCATAGGGGCCCCTAGCCTATCACTGCACTTTCTGAGCTTTCTGTGACCTACAATCAACAGACATCTAAAATGTACTGTAATCCAATGAGAAATTAAGATATTTGAGACAAAGAGAAAATGTGTTTGCATAATCTGCCCTATAGTACATTGTTATAATCTTTTTATTATATTATTATTGATAAAATGCTATTCCCAGTTTATAAATTTCATCATAATTAGATATGCCAAGTATGATCAAAAAATGCAATGAAGGGCTGGGGATTTAGCTCAGTGGAACTGTCGTCTGCCTTGCAAGCACAAGGTCCTGAGTTTGAGTCCCAGTACCACATATACACACACAAAATAAACAGCGAATGTTTAAATTACAAAGTTTATTAGAATTAAAAACATTCTGCTGTGACTCTCCCTCAAACTCCCCTCACGTTGCACACACTGCTCTCACCCTTCCTGCTGCTTCCTGCAGCCCCTCTCTCCTGAGGGTCTTCAGTTGCACTGGCCTGGCTCCCTCGAGGTCCTGAATCAACTCACAACATTGCCCATTCCATGGGCACTTTGACTTTAGGAAGAGCCAGAAGTCACACGTGCCAGATCTGGAGAACAAGGTGCCTGAGGACACAGCGTCGTGTTTTTATGAGCTGCTTTTCCGCTGAATGGCGCACTGCAGCAGAATTCACTGTGTTTTTGATCACACCTTGTAAAGACACACAGGACTTCAGAGAGAGGCCGGAGCAGGGGGTTGAGCGTGCTCTAACCAAGGGAGGGGACGGGAGGGGGATGCACAGCAGTGTCTCTCACTGTCATACAGTCTTTAAAAATGTAAACATCATGCATTCGGGTCACTCTTCTTTACAGAGAACAGTATAAACGGGTTCGGCACCATCGGGGGCTGCAGGCATCCGCTGGGGTCTTGGAGCAAATCGTCCATGGATGGGAGAGGACTGGCCTTACAACGTCATTGACTTACAAGCCGAGACCATGTGGACACTTGGGTGTATTTGTGTAAGGACCATTGTGTGCGTATCTTATTAGGGGTGTGCTTGTGATGGAGGTGAGCCCTCGGACCAGGAGTAAAGTGAAGAAATAGCCTCCACAGACACAAAAATGGGCTTTTCATGGAGATAACATCCTTTGTCTCAGTTATAAGACTATAGATATCAAAACTCATGGACTGAACAACCGCAAAGGTAAATTTTAGATGTTAAATCTAAGTTATTTATATCCCACAAACCCTGACTTAAATAAAGAGACCAAAACAGAAGAATGTCCTGGGACAGGATCCCCAGGACACCCCAGCCCAGCTCTGCATCGGGCAGCCAAGTCACCCGCCCAGGTCTGTCAACCTCTAAGAGCCTGAGCCTCTGTTTTTGCTTCTATAAAATGGATACAAAAACCTTCCCACTTCTCCAGGCTGGAGAGTGGCCGCTCATGCTGCAGGCTGTGTCTAGAGAAGAGTCAGGTGGCTCAGAGATGGTCAAACAGGCTGCAGAGGAGAAAGGTTGGTTTCTTTGCCATCGTGCTGGCCTGATGTGCAATTATAATAAAAGCCCTGCTCCTCCATCCCTCCCTGCTACAGCTCCCAACATGCTGTGCTGACTGCAGCCCAGTGAAGGCAGAGGGTGGCCCAGGGCCACAGAACGACAGTGCTCAACAGCCGGGAGCACCTTGCCCTCAGGTCCCCAGGCAGCCACTCGTGCCAAGTCGGACACACCTGGTCACACCAGCTCCACGGCTGAGCGGACAGCAGTGAAAGGCTCTCTCATTAGGGGACAGAGAGGACACAGCAAGTCCACTGCTGCCCAGAGGGACCTGCACCAGGTTCTGATGGATGGAAGACGCTCCACATTTGACAACATGGCTCCGGGCTCAAGGCACAAACACAAACAGGTGCGTGGCTCACACACAATTGCAGCACTCCGAAGAAGCAGCTTGAGACATATTCAGGGACAGAGGCAAACCAGGCATGTGGAAAAGTTCAATTCCCTGGGACTCTCTGCTATGAGGATGGAATTCGAGGCTCAGGATCTGTTGGAATTGAGGTGCTTGCTGCTGAGCCTTACCTATTTAGAGGTGAGATCTGTGGCTTGGAAGACAGGAGGCCTGCCTTGAGGACACATTCTGCCACCAAAGTGAGGACATCTCTGTCCACCTAGAGGCAGTGTAGGACTCACATTTCCTGTCCCTCCAACAGTGTGGATATTAGTGATGTCACACAAAGCCATTGTAGGAAAAAGATGTGCCAAATACATTGCACAAGGGTGTCCTGGACCCGAGCATCAGTCCCGCACTGTCCAGGCTGCCCTGGGCCAGACCACTGGCCAGTCTCGGGACCTGTGAGAACAGGGCTCAGAACATGAAGCCACACTCCCGAACGCCCCTGCAGGTGCCCAGCCCCGGCTCTCAGGTGTGCTGGGTTTGCTCTCTCCTGCGACACTCTTCCCGTGAAAGCCAGGGACCAGGCTACCAGCAGTGACTCGTGGTGAAACACAGATGCCAACTGGGTCCCGTGCTTCTCCAAGAGGAGTATTCCGAGCTTCTGGAGCCAGAGACTTTCTTTTTTGGAAATTAAAAAAAAAAAAAAAAAACAGCTAGACTGCCAGATGTTCCTCCACTCAACCAAGATGGAAAGAGTACAGAAAATGGTAGACATCTTACGTCTGTTCTTTTGGAAGTAGGGAAATGTTTTGTCCTAAATCAGGTGCCACAGCTCAGAAGCAAGTTGAGGAAGATCAAAAGGCAACCAAGGGCTGTCTGCACCATCTGACCAGCCACTGCAGGGGGAGGTGGAAATTCAAACCCTCTCCTCGTAAAACCATGTGCCCACCCCACCACCACCTACAGACCCATCTGAAAGTGGTGCCTTCTTCACAATGGATGCTTGTTCTGTTTCACTTTCTGATTCCTCTACAATCCACGGCTTAATTTTCTGCCAGGGAAGGCCAGTTCTAATTTAGCTAAAATTTGTCTCACGGGAGTGGTGTTTACACACAGCCGAAGCTCAACCCCTGTGCCTGCAGACCTATGCACACTGATGCTACATGGATAAGGGCCTGCCTTTCAAGCTCAGGGAGTCCATGTTCCTTGAGTGGGAGCCGCAGTATTTGCATCTTGTGTCCCCCTGGACTGAGGATGATCACAGAGAGGAGGAGGGGCCTGAAGACTGGACAGCAGGAGATGATTGGCCGCTAGAAGCCTTCTGGGAAATAAGAAGTTGATACTCACCAAGAGTGTTAGGGTCATAATTCAGGGAGGTCTTCACACGGAGGTTTGCGTGTGGCCTTTGCATTGCCTTTGATGGAAACATCGTACAATGGACACATCCCTTATGACTTTATCCCAGCCAAGTGACCCCTGAATAGGCCGACGTCCCACCCAGTCCTGCAGCTGGGGGCATCCTCAGCACCCTCAGACCCAGGGGAGTAGCCTCCCTACACTTACTTCCACACCATAAAGGAAGAGCGGCTCATTTAGGCTCACATTTTCAGTCCACAATGGCAGCTCCGAGGATGGGGGGCGTGGAGAGGGACCTGGGCGGGGGACAGCTGCTCTAGTCTGGCAGGTAAGATGCAGAACTACAGAGGGATCAGGTGGAGAAGCCTTGCAGACCTCACCCAGTGGGCCCTCTCCTCGCTCAGACCCACCTCCCAACACCACGCCAGGCCTGAGCCCCATGACCCAGCAACTGCCTCCGAGCCACAGAGCTAGGGGGTGGGGCTCTCCAAAGAAACAATGACACTCCCCCTGGCAGGTAAAGTCTACGCTGCCTAGAAAAGGACCAGCCAGTGCTAGGGTGATGGAAGTAAGTGTCGTCGGCTTGGTTTCTTTTCTTTTTCTTTTTTTCACTGGAAACCATGAACCCAGTCCTGGCCACACAGGAGAGTGACTTAGGCGAGCACACAGGCCTCACTCCCAGAAGGGGGTCTAATTACCTGTTGTCATCGTCACCTTAAAATGCCTGGGATTTAGCTCAATGGTTCCGGTGCCTGTCTTGCAAGCACAAGGACCTGAGTTCAATCCCCGGTAACCACATAACAATAATGGGCATGGAGACTCATGCCCAGCAGCAATCAGTACCACATTCCACAGTGCCGGGTGTGGTGGCTCACGCCTCCAATCCCAGCTCTGGGGAAGCTGAGGCAGGAGGATTGCTGTGATGTGAGTTTGAGGCTGAGCTCAGGGCCAGCCTGAACTACAAAGCGAGACCCTGTCTCAAAAAAAAGAAAAAAAAATGCTTAGTGATGGAAACATGGGGCACTGAATTCATATATTTCTCTGGGCTCCCCTAGGGTCACCAGTCCTGCCCCTCCCAACCCTGCTGACGCAGCTCAGAGGAGCCCCTTCCCGGTGGGTGGTGGGAGGGAGGAAACACAGTACTTGCCCTTTCTACATCACCATTCTGACAGAGCTCAGCCGCCTCGGCCACCTGACCCCCTGTGTCACACTCTGGGAGCCAGGAGTGGGGACCGGGTTCCCTGAGGCCACCACTCATCGCTCTCAAGTGACAGGAGGCTGCATTTTATTTTTGTCATGTGAAAATTCAAAATCCTCTTCCAAAATTCAACTGTGGGGGATTCGCACATGAATTCCAGCCAGATCTGGCTCCCAGCAAGAACTCAGCAAAAAAAATGATGACATGGAATTCATAGCACAGAGCCCCCCAAATGAGATGAATCAGCTTCGGCGAAGGGAACGATGAAAGCCAGAGAAAAATAGCTATGAACTTGCAGGAGTATCTGGCAGAGGTGCTTGACAAATTGCTGTGTCTATTTTAAGAACTTTTCTTCAAGAAGAGGTAAAATAGCCCGCATTTCCAAAGTAGAGAACAGGGCCACAGATCACAATAGAGAAGTGCCACTGCACTATCTTGATATTTTGACAGGACTTCTACTGATGCAAGAACAGGACTAGAAAAAGAGATGAGTCCATCACTGAAGAAGTCCTAGAGAAGAAAATAACAATAACCAGTGAGAAGCCACCAAGCCCTAAGGTCCAAATGCCTTGGCGATGCCTTTCCGCCATGCACCAGCTCCCGCACTCACAGAAGGTGTGCACAGACACATCTGCGCTCACCTGCACTCTTCTCACAGCAAGAGTGTGTGATTTTTAAAAAACAACTCACAGATCCAAAGAGTATCACTAACTGTCTTCAAGTGATTGATTTCCAATGGACTTGAAGCATTATTTTGCCTCAGACTTTTAAAAAGATATGAAAAGTGAATACAGCCCCAACACTCACTGATAAGAACTGATGGACTGATCGGTATCCAGCATCTCTGGGGCATTTTCTGTAATCAGTAGTTGATAATCAGCCTGAGCGCCCGCCAAGGCGCTCAGCCCTTCTCTGCACCTGAAGATGATAGCCCAGTGCTCAGACGGTCAGACTCATCGGACTCAAGACACATCAGCGGCGTTGGGGTATTGGTTTCTGTCAGTCCTGAGTCCCCTCCAGGAGCACTTGTCCTGGGGAAGGCTTTTCCCAACCCGGTCTCACTTCTCCCCAGCCCAGCATGGGGACCGGTGAACTACTGCCCAGCTGGCACCTGTTCATACACGGAACACACGTGTCTCTGCCTGGGCCCCAGAGCAGTGAGTCTGAAGTGACTTTGCCTCTGCCAGAAGCTTGTAAGCTCTTGAAGAGGCAGGAGCCATGTCTTTTTCTACCGCTCACTACGATATCAAGCTCGGAAAGGGTTCTCCATCAATGTGAGTTCTGTGCTGGTCCTGGGAGAAGCCACTGTCGAAGAGTCTCCTCAGAGGTGATGGTCAGAGAAAATGGAAAGAAATATGGCTGACAAAGGCGTGGTGGTTGTGGGACTGACTTTCTCTGGGCCAGCGTTCCCTAAGAGCTCTCCCGTGAGGTTCAGAAGGCTCCTCCCTATCCAGAGACACAGGGGCCAGGCAGAGTCAAGGAGGCCCTGCCAGTGGAGGCGGAAGGACACGCCACACACCCAAGTTTTCACGAATGTTTCACCACAGTAGCGACCCTGACATCTGTCAGTTCGCCCCGTGTGATTGGGTCAGGAAGATAAGAGATCAGCGAGGAAACGGATTCCTAGAAACAGACATAGACCCACGGGAGGAGACGGCGCTAAGGTTCCCGTGGTGGTCTCTTTTCACTCGGGACTAAGAAAATATTCGGGACTGTTTTATTTTTAATACAGTTCTCACCCAGGGCTTAAGCAGAATTGGGACAGGTATAAGAGAAACTGGGTTAGAGCCACAGCATGGCGGAAATGAGAAACTTAATAGGAGAGGGAGTAAGGCAGTGAAACAGACTGGCTTCTCCACAAGAGCACTGGGATTTTCCTTTTATTGGAACAAATTACTTTGAGGGCATTTTATCCCTGGTTTAAAATGACCACTTTGAGATTGAGGAGAGCTCCGCAGCACATGCCTGTTGTCCCAACAGTCAGGATGCTAAGGCAGGAAGATTACTTGAGCTCAGGATTTTGAGGCCAGTCTGGGGAGCATAATGAGCTGCCATTCCACGAAGGCAGGAAGGAGGGTAAGAAAAGAAATCCAAAGAAAGAAGGGCCAGGCCGGGAATCTGGCTCAGTGGTTCTGGCGCCTGTCTTGCAAGCACAAGGGCTTGGGTTCTATCTCCCAATAATCACATACAATACTAGGTGTGGAGACTCACACCCAGCAGCAATCAGTACCACATCCCACAGTGCCGCGCATGGTGGCTCACACTTGTAATCCCAGCACTAGGGAGGCAGAGGCAGGAGGATTGCTTTGATGTGAGTTTGAGGCTGAGTTCAGAGCCAGCCTGAACTACAAAACAAGACCCTGTCTCAAAAAAACAAAAAAAGAAAAAAAAGAAAGAAGGGCCATTTTAAATGAATGGCAGATATGGCCTCCTGCCGACCCTAAGGAGATACCATAGGAACAACAGTCTCTCTCGTCCCCATACTAACCAGGCCCCACACAATAGTCTTTCTCTGTGCTGACGGCCCCTATGCAGGCTGACTGCAGCTCACGCTGTAGGTCCTGTGTGTCCTGCTATACAGCTCAACTCCAGGGCGCACTGTGCACTGTCTGCCCCGTGACAGGGACTCAGAATCTCTATTTGTGTCTTTTTGTGATCTGAGATCAATAAAAACTGAAACCTGCATCACAGCCAATAAATGTCACAGTCAGAGGTAAGGAAGCGTGAGGACCCCAGGACTGGGAATATTCCTGCCAACTACACGGGGCAGACCCACAGAACGCCACCAAGCATGTGCCACAGGGCAGGCCCCTGCCAGGAGGAGGACCCCTGCATCAGGTAGGAAGTGTAGCTGTGCTCCCCTTCCTCAGTAAGTGGCCTTGGATCCCTAGAGCAGACAGGTGCTGCACTGAGCCAGAGTAGGAAGCGGGTGGTCACAGCAGTGCCACTACACCGCACTGAGCCGCACCAGAGACCGCTGCCTTGGTAAGTCTCGTGTGTGCTTAACCACAAGCTCAAAACTCCCACGAAGAGTCACAGATGGAAACAGTCCGGTGGGCCCAGCGCAAGCCCAGCACCTGCTTTCGCCTCCAGGCTGCCTCGCTGCTGTGCTGAGGAGAGCTCGAGCCACTCAGCAAGAAGCATTGGGAGGGCTGTTAGCCAAGACGGCATCGGGCTGCGGGTTTCCACGCCCTCCTGTCGATAATTCACACCCAGAAGGTCGTGCTGAGCCTCGACTGTCGGCTGAGGCCAGAAAAGTGTCACAACCAGCATGACAGCGCCACGTGAGGTTTGCATCGTCACTTGTGCATTTCTTCAAATTTCTTTTTCATAGCTCATAGCACAACCGCAGACAGTGCATACACAGAATTTAAAATACACTGCAAACCTGTGAACTTCTGCTGCTGTCCGATTCTTCCCGAGGGGATGCGGCAAACTTTCACTGGAGACCACTGTGACCCTGCTCTACCTCCCAGGGGTGGGTTTGGAGGTGAAGGGAAGGGAAGGGCCCACCACGGCCTCCAAAGCTGAATCACACCGTTCCTGTGAGGACAGTGAGAGTCCACCATGGGAAAGGCGAGGAGAGGAGGAGAGGACAGTGTGGGCGGGAAGCAAAGCATGTCAGGACAGCTTATGCTCCTTGGAGAAGACGTGACTGCACCTGCTATTTCCACACTAAGCTCTTTTGCAGCCTGATGGGGTGCATATCTGGCTGTTCCCCAAAGCCTCGCGCATCGTAGGTGGGTTGGGAGGTAACTGGATCGCAGGTGTGATGTTCATCAGTGACTGGTCCCCAGGAATTTCCAACTGAACCTAACTGGAAGTGAGCTCTGGCCTGAGTGGGCGGTCCCAGGGCGTGGCCTGGGTATTCCCAGGGCGTGGTCTGGCAGTCCTAAGGTGTGGCTGGTTGCCCAGCTCCTCCCAGCTCCACCCTTATCGCTTGGATCCAGACACCATGAGGTGAGCCGCTCTCCACCAGGCCCTCCTGACGTGGAGCTGGCAGACTATGGGCCAGAACTGAGGCAGACTGTGAACCAAAGTAAATCTCTCCTTATTTAAGTGGTGGGTGTCGAGTACTATGTTCCGGTGTCCGGACAGTGTACGAGAGATGCGATCTTTATTGGAGGCTCAGCTTGACTCGGTCTCAGGGCATGGCCTCCCGCAAGGCACAGTCCCCTATGCGTTTATGGCCGCAGACAACTCGAGTTCACGGCCTCGGACAGCCCACCCCTGGGGGGCTGCGAACAGCCGCCCTCCGCCCTCCTTCCGACTGACCACTTCACAGCGTCAGTGGTTCCTTTGTACATTAAAAGCATGGAGCAATGTACAATTTGGAAAAAGAAACCCCAGGTACATTAACCTTTCTGCCAGGCTCAAGGGGAAAAAGTGATATTTCTCTAACAACCCCCCTGGTGAAGCAGTGGTACTTAGTAAGGTAATTACTGGGTAAGGAGGTTGACTTTTAAAGTATACATACTTCCCTATTAATTTGCCACTGAGCTCGAGCCACATGGTGAACAGATATGGACACAGGACTAGACAAAGGAGATCCCAAACTCATCTGACCAAGACAAACGTTCATAAGCACTATCTACCTCTGGGGTCCTGTTTTCAGGAGTTGCATAGCATTAGAACAACTAGGCCCTTTCTCAGAGCCTTGGCCAGGTCACAGGTGTAGTGGCAAGGGGACACACCTCTGTGAGGAGTGTGGGCTTAGGAGGCTGCAGCCAACCCAGATGCCCGCTGTTGCTCCCAAAAAGTCACAAGCTGGGCCAAGCACTTGGGTTCTGGGGAGAGGCTGTATGCGACTACAGGCTTGCCTGTCTAGGCAGCCCAGGCTAGCACACTGGGAGGAGGCCTCCCTGGTCTCTGTCCAGAACAATCCACACTTTCCGCCCCCTCTCTGCCTTCTTGGTGTCCCATAGGGGTTGCCCGTGATTTCCAAACAATTATTTTCCTGCTATATAATTCTAATTCGTCTCTTTTATTTGGAAGGTGGCAGGTCAAGAGTAGAATATAAAATAATGGTGCTTATTGGGTGACAGATTTCTCTGGTGGCAATGTCATAAATATGGCCAAGCGTTTCCCTTTCAGAAATGGAATGAGAAGTCACTCGATAGGACTCTGAAACATAAATCTGAGCTATTTCCCAGGCCCAAGCAATCTGCAAGCAGACTGATCCCTGCGATGTGTCACTTATGCTAAATTGTTCACATAAAACAAAACTGGAAATGGATGTTGAATTTATGTTCCAGGTATCGATGGGCGTGGTGAGCTTGTTTTGTTGGAGGTATGAAGTATGACCCACAGAGGTTTCCCAGACTCTGCTCAAAAGGCACCTTTTCTCAACCAAATGAGCAACCGTGTCTTTTCTTTGTGCAGACCTCAATTCTTCTCAGAGTGTGACAAGTAAAGTGCACCTGGGGCCTGCAAAGTGCAGGGCACATCTCCCTGCACAGGGACGCAGGTGCACAATTGAGGAGAAGATTCTAATTGATCCCTCTTTGTGTATGAGTTCTCATCCAGTCCTATTTTAAATACAAATTAACTTTAAACATTCAAATATTCAAGTATAATTTAATATTCAGTTTTTAGCTATGAATATGATAATTACCATTGGTGGTTAGTTGAACTGTTAATTAAGATATTTACATAGGCAACTTGCTCTTGGTGCTGGCTGAATGGTGCAGCACTCCAGAATCGGCCGTGCGGCTGGGCCCTTGGGGAGCCCCTCACTGAAGGTCTGCTCAGCTTCTCTCTTACCCTCCTCCACCCTCGGCCACACTGCTTTTCTACTTCAGTTCCACAAACCAATTTCCAGGATGTCACGGGCTCTGCCTTGGTGGCTCCAGGCCCTTTTGTATGAATCCCACACTCACCTGCAGAGCCCGTCTCGGCGGAGGCAGCATAGAAACATGGGATATTAGAATGCCACAGCCCTCCCGCCCCACTCATATTTTTTCTGACATTTTCTCAAATGTCAAGAGCTCTTCCTACTGAGGGTCTTCTACTTCGTCTCATTCCTTTACTACTATGAGAGCATCTCTTGTGCTCCTAGACCAACACACAGCCATTTTCCACTTAGAAGAATTTAAATAATATCAACCCAAAAATGAAAACTAAAAAAACTAGGGTTTGTTTTCTGCCAGCGTACCCCAAACATAAATCTCAGCATTCAGCAAAGAGGGACTTAGAACACAGAGCCTGATGGGCCCCTCTGGGAAACTCATTAACTCACTGAGGGATTGGATGTAAACACGCAGCCGATCTGGGGACCTGAGGACGCCATAAAATTGTCCCTGCCAGTTCATTCTGGGAAGGATTTTTTCAGTAGATAAAATACAACTGAAAAATATCTTCCCCACATGTTCTTCATCTTCAGTACTGTGTTTCATAAAGTTATCTACCTATCAGAACACAAACCCACGTGTGCACAACCCAACCCCAGTGTGCCCATGGCCAAAGAGCAGCAACACAAGCGAACTGGGGGTTTCTCTCCCGGGAAGTCACCCTGCAGGAGGAGGCAGCAGGTCAAAAACAAATGAACAGATGTGGGCCCTGGAAAAACAAGCAAATTAAAAAAGACACACAAGTTTTCTCTTCATCTCAATCACTCCACTCTATCAAACCTCTCATGAAGTCAACTGAGTCATTTATTCAATATTTCTTTCTGAAAAAGAATAATAATCCACCTTGAATTCTTCCCTCCTTAGAATTCAAAGGAAAGGGGCCGGGGAGTTAACTCAGTGATTCGGGCGCCTGTCTTGCAAGCACAAGAACCCGGGTTGATCCCCGGTAACCACATAACAATACTGGGCGTGGAGACTCACCCCAGCAGCAACCAGCACCACATACCACAGTGCCAGGCGTGGTGGCTCACGCCTGTGATCCCAGCACTAGGGAGGCAGAGGCAGGAGGACTGTTGTGATGTGAGTTTGAGGCTGAGCTCAGGGCCAGCCTGAACCACAAAGCGAGACCCTGTCTCAAAAAACCGAAAAAAAAAAAAAAAAAAAAGAATTCAAAGGAAAAAAAAATAGTGAGACTTCTAATCCCTTGGCATTAGTATATGAAATGTAGGATGGGGAAATAAATGTTATGGCAACCCATGAAGATTACCAGCCCTGTGCACACATTTTCATACCTAATTTCCACCTGTATCATGCTAGGAAAAGTCAAACTTTGAATCCAAGTTGAAGACGGTATCTGTCTGGACCAAACAGTCCTGCCCAGAGCAGCATCTGTCACTGTGAGCTTCAGCAGAACCAGCTGAATCTTCTGGCTCTTCCCCTCAGGGAGGTTAAAACTGCAGAACAATTGCCCTTTCTGTCGCTGGATCTCTGCAGCCAGCTGCAAACTTCACCCCTGACCCAATGACCCTCAGAAGCTGCACTGAAGAGCCAGTCCACAGCACGCAGCTCCTTCCAGGCCAATCCCCCACCGCTCTCAAAGGTCGGCTTCACCACAGCATCCACCCACAATCCACCCATAACTTCACCACAGTTATGAGGCCAAAAGCGCAGCCCCGATCCTCAAGGCTGTCTCGCCACTGAGGTGGATGACAATGGACCACAGGCGGCCCAGGACTGCATGAGTCTCTCACCCTTAATCCAAAAGCTGTTTCGCGTCTTCTCTGTGCCCTCACCCCAGGCTTCAGTGTGAGCAGCACCCCGGGGCATCTTCCCAGGACCTGGCAGTTTTCTTGCTCACCCTTCCCTTCACATCGCTATGTTTCCACACAGACAACGGGGTGTCATTTTCGGGTCTTGAGATGAGCATGTGTCTCAGGATCTGCCCTTACACTGTTGGTGGTGTTTAAACCAGAGGCCAAAGTCTGGACAGAAGAAAGCTTCTCGGCCGGCCCTGAGCCGCACCGTCCAACCTAGCGGAAGCGAGAGGCGCGCCCGTGGCAGGGTATCTGGGCTCAGGACAGCTTTCCCAGGGGCCTCCAGTGTAGTTAACAGCTGCCAGCCACACACTTTGGTAACTGAGCACATCTCTCACCCTTCCCAAAGAGGCAACAGTGTCGTGTCTTAGGTCAGCTCACAAGCGTGTCTCTGGCTTCATTTGCTTCTGGACTCATAACGAGGTAATCCACCCGAAAAGCCACTTGGAAACAGACACTGACATGGGAGCCTGAGCCTGGGACTGAGTGCCATTGTTCCTGGGACTTTTTTCTGTAAGATGCAAGGAACAAAGCAGTCGTTGTCCTTCTCTTGTGTGCGGCGTCAGTGGTCAGAGACAACCTGCATCTCACAAGCCCCGGCTTTGGTGGTCAGGACTTCCGATCTGGCTACTCGACTTAAGCTGGCAACTTGATCCCATTAAATTATCTCCCAGTTCATCTCCCAGGTGGCTCTGGGAGCATCTGACACACTTTAATCTCGAAATGTAAATCAGACGCCCCCATAAGCCACCTCTGCTCTCTCAATTGCCCTAAATTTGGGCTTTATCTCCTCGCTCTACTTGAGCTGTTCTCTTCAGTCACATGTCAGTCATCCCCAACAGCGCTGTTCCAGGGAGTGAACTTAACTGTGCTGTAAAGTGCTCACTCCATTTGCAGCACACCTTTTGTCTCATGACTGGAAGACCCAAAGGGCAGGCCAGGCCCAGGGAGCTGCTGGCCCTCCGGGTCCTCCCTGGCCAGCTGGATCCATGCTGGCTCCAGCGATAGCCTGTGAGCTGAGTGCCCACAGGGCCCATGAAGCCAGTGGCCAATGCAGCACTAGTTACACTGCAGACTCAGACAAACTTGGGCTCAACAGGAAGTCTGACCAGGTCCACAGCTGTGGCCCTTGGGGTAACCAGCCGCACAGCAAGCAGTGCTCCTCTGAAGTCCATTCCTGCATGAGACTCATTAGCATCAGACGCCACATTTAATTCATCCAACTGAGGCTGTCTTTGAGAGGAGGGCCCAGTGCCCTATCCAGCAAGGGGCATCTCTTCTACATTATTAAACATTTGAAGCAGATTTAAGCCTCAGTGAAAGGACAAACTCCTGCTCTCCAAGGAACCCATGCCAGGAACCTGGAGCCCAGCCAGGAGCTGGGGTCAGAGGCGGTTGCCCGGGAGGAGCAGCAGGGGCAGGCTCTGTGCAAGACCGCCATCCAGCCCAAAACCATCGTGGAGTGCAGGGCCAGGTGGGCGGGGACTCTGTGTCCTCAGGGACATAGCTCCTCCCGGTGTCCCACACAGCACAGTGACCCCACCACCCTGGAAGGGTGGAGCCTCGGCAAGAGGTGGGAGACAGAGCCTCACCCCAGGGAGCTGCCTGCACCCAAGGGGATTCAGCTGGGGTCCAGACCCTGCTCCTGCAAGGAACCATTAAGAATCTATGAAGAAAAGCTATCCTCCCATTGTCTCTTCTCTTTGTGAGAGAGGTGAGCTGAAATCTCCCTGGACTACAGAAGACCCAGCCCTCTGCTGAGCACGCAGGGCCAGCAGCACCCCCTGGCCTCATCTATTTCAGGGCTGCGTCTCCCCCTCCCGCCGGCCCCCAGCTGTTAGGAGAACCCCACAGCGCATGGACATCTGCGTGTACCTGGCAATGCAACATTGCAGTCAAGCCCTGCTCTGCCATTCACTAGCTGATGACCTTGAACCTGTGAGTTCTGTGCTGTGAGCCTCAGTTTCCACCTCTGTCAGTTGGGAATGACAAAGGCCCCTGCACACAGTGGCCGGAGGCTCGGAGCAGGGACATGTGTGAGAGCGCTTGACAACTGGCTCGGGAGGCGAATGTGCCGTGGCTTCAGCTGCTGTAGTCTCCCTGCTGCTGGGGCTGGGGTTGCCGGGAGACCTCCCATCACCCACCCACGTCCACCTCCCTCCCTCACTCCTGGCTCCATCGCAAGCCTCACTCCCAAATGTGAGAGCGCTTCCCTTCTGCCTGTGACAGTGAAATCAAAAGTCACCCATCAGAGAGAGAGAGAGAGAGAGAGAGAGACGCAGTGAGAAAGCATTTTATTTCTGAAGTTGTTAATTTTACTCTAGACTACCCCAAAAAACATCATCCATCTGTCAAACAAATTTAAAAAAGACAAAGAACCCAAAAGAGCTTCAGAAGTAATGGTTTAAGTGCCAGCCAAGAGGAAATAGCAATGGACTTGGCTCAGCTATGGAGCTGCTGAGGATGACTCCGTATAGCCCAACTCTACTTCACGGGAGGGAGGGCAGAGACGGTGGTATTCCTCCAACGCAGGCACCGCGCTGTGCTGTGCCAAGCCCTGCTCTGCACATACATGTTCCCACTTTCCGTGGGAATCAGCTCCTCTCCTCCCCATGCCCCTTCCCTCTCCAAGCCCCAAGCTGCAGCTGCTCCCTATGTGGGTCTCCCCGGGGCTCCGGTCAACACCAGAGTCCCCAGGAAGCTACCCCAAGGCATCCCCAGCTCCCAACCCAGCCCGAGGCTGGGCTTGCCCCGGCCCCAGGCTGTCCACAAGGCGCACACCCTGGAAACTCCTGAACACACACATCTCCAGGGACAGAGCAGCCAGCTTCCTCTGTCCAGACATAAACCCAGAGCACTTCCCATTGTCAGTCAAATCAGACGCCAACAGCACACCCCTTTCTCTTTCTAAGGCTGATTTTTAAAAGTTGCAAACTTCACCGGCTCCTGTAAAGCCGATTCTGCTGAGCCACCCAGAGCAGCCGTGTCAGGGCCAGTCCCTGCAGGACTGACAGACTCTCCCGTGCCAGCCCTGCTGCTCTCTGAGAGGGCTGGGGCTGAGACCCAAGCCCTACAGCTGGCACCACTCACCTCACTCATGTTGGCCTCAGCTCCACAGCCCGTCCCGCCACTCAGCACAGAGAACACCACTCGGGGTCCTGCTCCACCGGTCCTGGCTTTCCTCTTAAAAAGAGCTGCCCGGTGGCATCATGCCTCCCGCCAGCCAATCAGAGCGCTTCACCTGTCTGCAGGATGCAGGCATCCAAGAGCACCTGGAGCCCCCTGGCGGCATGCAGCAGTGCGGCAGGCCCTGCGAGGCTCAGCTGGTTGGAGGAGGCCTGGGCGTTGAGAAAGGGAGAAATGGGGCACCAGGGTGGGGCTGTTCGCCTAACTCCTCGGTGGGGTCACTACTGGTTATGGAGCAGGGCTGGTTGTTGTGTGTTGATTTTGCAGTCTGCTGTTTTGCTGAATTTGCTTTTTGGCTTGTAAGAGCCCCTTGGCAGAATGTGGGATCTCCAGGGTACAGACCCTGCCACCTGAGAATCGGGGTGGTCTAACCTCTCCCCACTTGTCTGTGCCCCTTTTATTTCTCTCTTGCATGACTGCTCTGCCTAAGGCTCTGAGCACTGTATGTGTAGGAAAATAGATGGATCAAAAATTGCGAAGTGAAACAAATCAGACACCAAAGGTTAAGTGTCCACTGTCTCTCCATGAAAAACTCATAGTGTAACCAGTGTACAGAGTAAAGTGAAGGAGAGATGGCAGGAGACGAGAGGGGGGCTGTCAGGAGATGGGGCTCTGCGGGACGGGAGGAGAGGAAGGGGCTGCTGTGTGTGCGGACCAGCTCCCCAAACAACCTCATGATTTTGGACCACAATATCACTAATTAAATTTTAATTTAATTTAATTTAAAAAGCTAAAAAGTGTGACACAAAGATGGCCTCGGACACTGCTGTTTGTGGATCATTGAGGGGCACGGGCTGACACATGCAAGGAACGAATTCTGAGCATTAGCAGCAGGCACTGGGCTTTCCATGAAGCCTCCACCCTTCCCAGCTCCCCGAGCCTGTGTAAGTTCCCTCCTGTCTGGTGGCACAGACCCAGCCTCCAGGTTCCCACGCCTGCTCTCTCTGCCCCTGCCCAGTCTGTCCACCCACCTGAGCCTGGGCTGCAAGGACATGAGCAGATGGAGACCAACAGGACCACACACTGCCGTGAAGACTCCTCACACACCCCCACCACCTCACACACTCTTCCTTAGTGGCTTTAGGAGGTATGATCAAAAATACAGTGACTCCCACTGCTCAGTGCCATTCAATAGGATGGCAGCTCCAAAAAGCATCATGATGTACCCTCTCTACCTTATTCACCAGATTGGGAACCATGCGACTCCTGGCTCTTCCCCAAAGTTAAAATGACCGTGACAGGTAAACGTTTTGAATCAATTCAGGACATTGTGACAGCCAGGACAGTGCACTAAAGACACTCGGGAAGGAAGGTCCCAGAGCTGCTGCAGGAAGCGGCCAGGACACAGGAGGAGTGTGTTTGAAGCAAGGGGGAACATTTTTAGCACAATTGATAGCAATGGATCTTTATTGTAACTTTTAAAATCGTAAACTCACATTCTATAACAGCTAGCATTCTGTATATCTACATGTACAGGAAATGTAAACAACATGCGACAGACTACTAAAGGCAGCATGGCCCTTATCCTCATCCTCTCCTGCCCCCAGTTCACGGGTGTGGAGGCCCCAGAGGATGCCCAGGTCCCCGGGTGACCAGAAGTGGGAGGGGAGCAGAGGAGGCCCAGGAGAGGACCCCGGATCTCAGTGTTTCCTGCAAAGTTTAGGGCCCCATGAGCAGGGGCCTGAAAACTCCTTAGCACAGGGGAGGCCTATCTGGTTAAGGACTTGAGCCCTCAGCAGCTACATTCACAAAAGCCCCGTGTGGCTTTGAAGGTTGTGCTTCTCTGCAGGGACACAGAGCACTGTCCTCCCCGCTGATGGCACCCAGCAGACTCAGCAGGTATGGTTGGAGTCCACAGGGAATTCCAACAGGAAGTTCTGGGGGCAGCCAGGCTCCCAAGTAGAGAATGAGACCATGAAGAAGTGAGGGCTTGCGAAGACTACGGGAGAGAAGATGGAAAGCGTCCTGGAGCCCCAAACCCATCCTGGGTTTGATGGATGGACTATGATGTGCCTGTAGACAGGGTCTTTACAAAGGTGCCTATGATGGGGAGTCACTGGGTTTGTCCCTGACCAAAGCCCCGGGTTTTATAAGAGGCAGCCAGGATGGTCATAGAGGAAAGACCATCGGGGACATCGGGAGAAGATGCTGGCTGTGGGCCGAGGAGAAAGGCCTCGGGGACCCTGGCACAGACCTCTGGCTGCAGGACAGGGACAAGCCCCAGGCTGTGGCTGGCACAGCCATGGCTCCTCTATGGACAACCCTGGCAAACCCATGCCAATGATGGCCCGAGGACCCTACAGGGAAGGAGCAGAGCCAGAGGAGTCTGGAGTTGCTGTCCAACAAGCTGGGTCCTTGACTGCCACGTGGCTGCCACCTCCCTGTTCACCCCCAGGGTCCTCAGCCCAGGACCCAGCACTGCATCTGGCCTCAGGAGGCAGAGCTATGGCAAGTGTGGTATGAAGGCTGAGCCCACTGTCAGGACAGCAGCTTGGAAGTCCACACAAGCTGCAACACCCCTGTGCTTACACACCCTGCCATCACCATGCCAGGACCACAAGGATGGCCTGGGGCTCAGCAGGCAGCATCCTTACCTTCCTGGGTGGGCAGTGCAGACTGCCACATAAAGCAAATCAGGTCACACATGCTACCACACATACAACAGACCTCATCTACATACATATACCACATACATACAACACACTGCATACACCAAACACCACATCCACGCACCACATGCCATGTCAATAGCACCCATGCATACCACACACTGCATACACACATGCACACTGCACACTGCACACACACATGCGCACACCACACACTGTACACATACCTCACACACACACATACACATGCACACACCACACACACATGTACCACTTGCTTCACTCCTTCCAAACATCTCTGCCTGCTGTCCCACTCCACCCACTCCCCTCGATCTATTTAGGGACAGCTGGGCCACTACGTCCTTGCACACCAGATCTACCGTCCGTGGCGTGAGGCCCCAGGACCCCGTGGGTACCAGAGTCTGCAGATGTGCAAGTCCCTTGTAGTGTCTGCAGGGAACAGGCCACCATCCTCCCCACACTAAGTCACCCGAGATGACAGCACTTGATGCAGTGTGGGTCCTGTGAGGACAGTTTCATGTGGTACAGTAGGAAAATAATGACAGGAAACACCTGCCCTTGTCCCACACAGGTAGACTTATTTTCAAATGTTTAACCCCTAGTTGGCTGGATCTGCAAACATGAAGCCCTGGACATGGAAGCTGAGCGTGTGTAATCGTCAGTGCAGATGGTACCAACACATCCAACATACTACGTCCTTCCGGCCACCTTGTGCAGCCTTACAAATGGAGAATCAGGGGCCAGCGCTCAGAACCAGATCCCTGACACACGTGCTGCTCCGCGTGATGGTGGCGAAGTCCACAGCTCAGTGTCTGGCCTCGTCCCAGGGACGCTGTAACACTAACGCCTGCACCTGCTAGCCTCAGTGAAGATGTGTGTGCTCACTCGGGGCGCTGAGCGGGAACAAATGTTGAAGGAACTCCCGGAGGGTTAGACAACACTTCAGATCTAGACCTCAGGCACAGCCTCCCCTTGCTGAATTAGAACACAGAGCTACAGTTCCAGGATTTATGAAAACTATTCAAGAATGGTGTGATCAAGAACTAGAATTGTTTAAATGTGTGCAGCAGCTCTGAGACCTCTTTCCTGAGTTCTTTACCTGCTCCATCCTGGCTGCCTTGATGTCCTAAATCAGTTCCAGATATTTCCCTGTCGTGGTCATTATGATGTTGGGGAAGAACCGGAAGTCACAGGTGCTAGATCTGGAGCCTGAGGTGGATGAGGACACAGCGCCATGTTTTTACTAGCTGCCTTCCTGCTGGACGGTGCTCAGCAGCAGTCACCCTATTTGGATCACACCATGTAAAGACCCTCAGGAAAGAGGACTCGGAGCTGAAGCAGAAAGCGGCCGGCGCAATGGATGGGTATGTTCAGACTGAGGGGAGGATTCTGGGGACTCGTGGCCATTTGTCTTTTACTATAATAAGTTTTTTTAAATGTAAACATTTTTAATTTGACTGTGTGTGTGTGTGCGCGCGTGCGCACGCACACTCACAATGAGGCAGATTATTTTCATGTCTTGGAGGCTCCACCCTGCCTGGAGGGCGGGTCAGGCCAGGTAGCATTTGGCAGTACCTACAGCCATGCTGTGAGCAGGTGATCTAGGACTTCCTATCACCAGACTTCTCTGTCTGGTGCAACCTTTGTAAATTACTTCAGGCCCACAGGGCATCTCATGGCCACCCCTGCCTCGCTTCCCCACCCCTGCAGCTGTGTGTCCTTGAGCTCCGTGTCTCGTGGCTTCCTTCGTGTGAAGAACACACAGTGTTCTCTTTACCCTGTGCCTGAGCCTTTGGCCAAGGCAGAAGATGGAGCCCCGGGCCCGGCCTCCAGGGCCTTCTGCTGACCTCTGCTCCCTACTGGCTGCTGGGATAACCTGCAGCATCCCTTCTCCAGGGATGGACCAGGGCTCCTGCTTTCAACTCCCCACCTTCCTTTCTGTGGCCTTGAATGCCACCTCCCCCAGCTGCCAGCCCTCTGGACGTCCCCGCAGGCCAGGAAACACTGCCAGATGTGTTGCACCGGCTCTTGCCTCCTATCTCTGGACTTTGAGCTCCTTGCCAGAGCAGGAGGCCCTGCCGACAATCCTGGAGTCCCCTCCTTGACCGTACCTGGCTCTGAGCTCCGTGTGGAGAGGGCCTCAACTCCGAATAAACATCCAAGCCACCACCAGGCATGAAAGGCAAAGGAGGAAGGAACCCTCTTTTGTTCTCTGAAGTCAGATTTACTTCCCAGTGTGTAAGAATTTGCCCTTCTGAAAGAGGGGCTCTCAAAAATTATCTGTGCTAACAAATTTTAATCCAGCTTTCTAATATGCAAAGAAAAAAAAACTTTAAAAGTCTGGGGCAAAATGAATCTGTTTGAAACCTAGACAACTGGGTTTTGCTACCTTTTTTGAAGGAAAAATAGATTAACACACACTAGCCTGGCCTAGCTGGGTTTTAGCACAGCAGATAAGCAGCCACTGCCTCTTCCTCCTCCTCCTCCTCTTCCTACTCCTCCTCCTCCTCCTCTTCCTACTCCTCCTCCTCCTTCCCTTCTTCCTCCTCTTCCCCTTCCTGCACTTCTTCCTCCCCTCCCCTCCCATCTCTTTCTCCTGCACCCTAGTCCTCCCACATGATTCATCCACACAGCAGACATACACACACCATTTGTTATGTTTGAGCTTCCTGCTCTCTCTCTCCCTGGTCTGCACTCAGCCTCCTGCCCCTCTCCCTAGGGGAGCTTACTCTTCCTTCCTAAGGCATTGCCAGTGGGAGAGAGGACAAGGGAAGGTCAAGTCCATCCTGTAGCCCTGAGGCCTCCATCTCATTCCCCTGCTGATTTGATGTAGCAATCTCTCCTGCAGCAGCTGCATCCTTGCACTTTAATCATCCCCTGAGCACAGATAAAAGGTCTCTCCATAACCTTGAGCCTCTTTGGCACAATTAACAGTCCACCCAGCACTGTCTGTGCCGCTCGTGGAACCTGCAGGTTCCCCTGGCACGAGAACAACCATGGGTGTCTGTGGGTGGGCATGCAGAGGGGCCTTTCCAACCCCGCAGCCCTGGAGACTCAAGCACGATGCTCTCAGGCTCCTGCACTATCCACCGACCCCACAGAATGGCAGCTGCAGGTCCACGTACCCCCTGCAGAGCCAGCGGCTTCTCCCAAGGAGCCTAACTGTGCCCCCATATCTCAGACTACAGAGGCACTGAGGTTCCACGTGGCCACAGGGTGAGTCCTACCAGTGGAAGTGGTGTCCTGATAGAGACACACAGAGGTGGCTGCAGTGACACAGGGAGCGACGCCACCTGCAGGCCCAGGAGAGAGGCCCAGAAAGAGCCAGCTATGCCATGCCGAATCCCAGACTTCTGGCCTCCACAATTCCAGCACAATAAGTGCTGTGTCTAACATGCCATCTGGAGCTGATCAAGGCAGGGCAGCCTCTGCAGGGGAGATGGTGGTGGACAGGCCCAGTCCCCATCACAGGACTGCAGAGCAAAGTTCTGTCTGCTCTGGATACTGATGGGGAGTTCAAGGCTGAGACTGAAGCCAGCAGTCCCCGAGAGCAGCAAAAATCATTTGTTTCCCATGAGCCACCGGCGGGCAGCAGGGACAAGCGCACAGCGCAGCCCAAGCACAGCAGAATCCAGAGGAGGCTGAATTCCCAGGGGCAGCGAGGGCACTGTGCCAAGGTCAGGCAGGCTGAGAAGGCCCTGAGGGTGCTGGATGTGCTCGAGGACCCAGGCTTTGGTCCCACAGTCCTCAGGGCCTGTAGGGCTGGCCTCTCTTCCTGTGAAGGCCGAGTGCCACAGTGCCTAAAGAGCATTGGAGGCTTCTCTCTGGGAAGAAGCACACGCCTGTCCCAGGAGCTTCCCCCTGCCCTAACACCCAACTACCACAAGGTTAGATCACCATGTGCACTAGCAAGAGCATGCAGCTCATGACAAAGGGAGGGAAGCCTGTGCCCAAAGGAGCTATAGGACTGACAGTTCATGCTGGGTCCTGAGAAGACTGGGTCGAGGCAGGAGCAGGACAGGAGCAGTGGCATCTGTCCTCTGGTGCCAGGGCTGGGCCTGGGGCTCTTCCACAGAATTGGCACCTGCTAACAACTGGCTCGGAGCCCCCAGCAGTGATGGAGGCACAGAGATGCCCCAGACTGTCACCAGCCAGGTGAGCAAAGCTGTCAGGAGGGTGAGAAGGACAGGAGATGTCCAGGCGGGGCCTGCCCAGTGGGAAGCATTGCACAGCGAAAAGGGTCCAGTGTCATCAGCCTCAGTTGTGGAGGGAAGCGTCCCTTTGGCAGCTACGCAAGGAAGCCACATGCAGCACATGAGCAGGTGCCACCTGCACCTCAGCACGGTTATGCGAGTCTCAGGCTGAGACCGATATGCCGTGAGCCAGTGGCCACGCCATCAACAGCCACAGGACTAGGATGCCATTGTCTAGACTCAAACAATCCAACGTTTCCTCACTACAAAAATAGGCTGTGGGTGCACAGGTGGACTTCGATGACACCTTTTTCTGGAAAGATGATTTTTAAACTATTTTAAATTGAACTTATTGGTACATTTTATATGCACATTCTGATCACATTCGACACTGAGAATTTGTACCACTGCATAACTCAACCTCTCATTTGTCCTGCTTCTCCCCCTTTTTTCTCTTCCAGGGCATATTCTTTCCTCTGCTCCCTCATTCCGTGAGAACCACTGCCCTCTGTTGGTCATGATGGGGAGTGCGTGCGCCTGTGTGCACATGTGTGCGTTGTGTGCACATGTGTGCATGTATGTGTATGTGCACGCATGAGACATGAGTCTGGAGAAGCAGGCAGGTAGCACGATGCGTCCCCAGGGCCCCTCCGACTGGACAGGCCACGTCACACCCAGCTGTACCCAAAGAACTACAAATAGTTATCACTGCACAGTCCTGCTGCCCACGCCAGCCAAGTGCCAAATCAGCTGGCACCCTTCAAAGCAACAGCACACACCAGAGCCAGTGCCCTAAACACCTTTGTATCATCCCAGGGATTTCGGGAGAGCAAAGTGTTAGCATGAGAAGTGGGCAGTTGATCCAATACTTGTCATCCTAAAGAACTACCACCAACACAGTAAATGAGAGATGTTTTCAGTCATTTACACCCAGTGAACTGAGCATCTGTAGAAACGAACTTCCTACAGCACTGAGGTGGGTGGCCAGCTCGCGCCCGTGTCCCTACTGCAGGGCAGCAGCAGGGTCCTGGGCCCCTGAGGGAGCAGCTCAGACACAGGCAGATGCACAGACGCCCGATGTTCTGGCAAGGCCATGTCCCTCACAGGGCAAGAGCAATGGGAGATGCCACTGCTCCTTCTGACAGAGGCTCTGAAGAAGCAGACACCGGCAGAGTCCTGCAAACGTTCTGGGTGACAGCACCCTGGGGACCCCGTCCCGGGCTGCAGCTCACCCGGTATTGGCTCCAGCAGACACTGTGGCACAGACAAGCTTGCTGCCCTGAGCAACTGGGTCCCAGGACGTGGGATCAGCCAGGGTCCGTGGGTTCCTCGATCTCTAGGGCCATGGAGAAACACCCGAGTTCATGGATGCTAGGAAGGCTGGACACGAGGACCGCCAGGGAAGAAAAGATGGTGACTGGAAGAAGCTCCGCCCCAGGAGAGGGGCAGGAATGAGAGTGGCCAGGGCACTTTCCATGCCCGAGATCTGCACTACGAGGGCTGGTGCAAGAATCAAGACTGTGAGGAGACAACTGGCCTTCTGAAAGAGCTTCGCTGGGACTCAGGCTGCGGTCGGGGGCCGGGTCTGACTCAGGGAAGGGAATCTGAGTATAGAGAAAGGAGCATGTGCCCTGCCCTGACCACAGGCTGGCTTGGCTCCAGGTGGCGGAAGGACCTCTTGTGGGCTGGATGGAGGACAGCGTCAAACTTGCACAGGGAAGCTACAGCTGGTCCTCTGGGGCAGACCTGGCCCCAGCTTCCGCAGCATAGCAGCCTGGGGCATCCGCTGTGCCAGGCTTTGCCATGAGCTGCACAAATTGAATGAAAATCAAAAGAGCCTCCTGGGAGCTTCAGGCTCCTGTCCAGCTCAGAGCCCTATACACGGGCTCCAGGGGTCCCGACAGGAACCTGTGCCCCCACTGCCAGGTCCACCGCTGCTAGTGAGGGCACGGAGACCACTGCGCAGCAGCCTGGATGCCGGGTGCTTGGGGGGGTCTGCACAGACCTGGGTGCATCGGGGCATCTGGCAGACAGCGCTGCTCCCCAATCTCTCTGTGTCTCTCTCTGCCAACATGACACTTGGGACCTCAACGACCTTCCCCGGCCCCAGAAATATAAGGATGAGAACTCCAGCAAAGTGGACTCAGACTTGAAGGACTCGGTCTGGTGCAAGGCTGGATGCGCAGGAGGGCTGGAGTCCCACAGCACTGCCGGTTACCTGACATATGATGGCTCACTTCAAAGAGGACTCTGGCAAGAAAGTTTTAGGAAACTGTCCTCTTCTCAGGGAATTTCCTTCAGTGTCTGAGGAGTTGAGACTGATTCTCATTGTGTAATTGACAAAATCTTTTTTCTCTAATATATTCAGTGTATTATTTTTTAGTAATAATTGGATCTTACACTTATAATTATAAAAATAAAAGAAGAGCAGCACAGATGTCTAAGCTGCCATGATTCCTTCCAGCTTTGGAGGCTGGAACTTTTTTC
>PVIR01000105.1:104310-273918 GCA_004026965.1 Petromus typicus | reverse complement strand
GTTTGTGCAATTTCTCAAATCATCTTGCAAGTTTCCATTAAGAAAAAAATAGTAGGGTTTTCATTAAGAGTCACCCTATGAAATTCAAGTTTACAGTATCGAGCCTTCCAATTTGTGAAGATAGTTTCTCTGTCCACTATTTGGGTCTTTTTAAAATTTCTCTTTCCCACAAGAGATATGGGTAAAAAGAGCTTGTAGTAACATCTTACATTATCATGTAATTTTATTTTTCAAAATAAGCATCTGTTGGGGCTGGGGATTTAACTCAGTGGTTCTGGTGCCTGTCTTGCAAGCACAAGGGCCAGGGTTCGATTCCTCGGTAACCACATAACAATACTGGGTATGGAGACTCACGCCCAGCAGCAACCAGTACCACATACCACAGTGCCGGGCGTGGTGGCTCACGCCTGTAATCCCTGCACTCGGGAGGCAGAGGCAGGAGGATTGCTGTGATGAGTTTGAGGTTGAGCTCAGGGCCAGCCTGAACTACAAAGTGAGACCCTGTCTCAAAAAACCTAAAAAAAAAAAACAAAAACAAGAACAAGAACAAAAAACCCTTCTCCAAGTACAGGAAGCCATGCTACACAGTAGAAGATATTTGCAAAATCCACAGGCAACCAGGCAAGCACTCCTACCAGAACACAGCGCCTCTTCCACCTCTTCCGAATCAGTGGTCATTGGATGGGGATGTTCTGGCCCTTCCTCCCTCCCCCTATGTGAGCAAGTCTAGAGACATGTTTAGAGACAGGAGGGATGCTGCTGGCATCTCTCGTGGCTGGAAGCCAGAGACGCTGCTAAAACTTCTAACCAGAACAGATTGATCTGCCCCCAAATATCAGTAGTTATCATCCTTGGAAACACTGCTTTCAATGTATCTTGTGGGAAGCTGGGCAGAAGACTTGAGTAGAAATTTCACAGAAGAGGAAATCATAATGGCCTGTAAAAGGCCTCATGTGTTAAGAGGAAAATGCAAAATAAGGCCAGAAGGGAGCTACTGCTCCAGATGCAGGACAGCTCAGATTCCTGACTATAGTCCACACAGGTGCAGATAGCTGGGAGCGCCACACCACCCAGCGACGTGACATTATCCACAACAGGCACACATCGGGGCAGCCTAAACCCTCCCTAGCCATCTGCACGACAGGTACATAGCAGTCTTGATACTCTGAGACAGCTGATTCACCCAAGATGCCATGGAAAAGAAACAACTAAAGCCACAATCAATAGCACAGTGGACTCCCACTACAGCAGCGGAAGCTGCCACAGGACTGTCACACTCAGAAATCTACTATGGAAGCTTTTAAACACTAGGTAAAATTCAAGGGGCAGCATCAAGGGCCTGGATATGGTCCCCTCTGCACAGGAAAAAATGGCCATAGTTGAGAAGGGCCATGAGAGATCTGGCTACGTCCACTTCGTGTTAGTCTTTTAAACTGTATGTTATGATTTGTGTGATTGGTTTAAAGATATTTTAAAAATAGAATTTAAAATGTCTACTTCCCAGCTACCTCAGTTACTGATCACAAAACATTCTTACATGTAATTATGTTTGGGTAGGGTACATGGACTCTTTCGATAGAGGCACTCGTTATATCCTAGGAGGTTTAGAAAGGACTTGCCATTTCCCTTTAATTGGTGGATCCCACCCAGCTGCCTCCACCCACAACCCACACACAGCCCTCCACCTCCAAATAGCATCTCAGAGGAAAGGTGCTTCGTTCTCAGAAAAAGTACTTCTGTGGATGTAACTTACTACATTCTGAGACTGTCCCACTTGTCCAGATGAGGAGTCGTTGCAAACTGAAGGAATAAAGGGGGAGGCTGAGCCCACCCAACCTCATACTCCCCAAGGGCCAGCAGTGCGCTCAGGGAGTAGCAGGTACCCAGCAAGCCCAAGGCAGATGCCCCATCTATAACTCAGTCTGGCCCAGTCCTCTGGTTGCCCAAGAAATGTGGGAAATACGTATATTAGTTTTAAGACATGCCTGAATCTTCAATGACTGTCCCATCAAAAGAGTGGAGCCCAGTTCTCCTCTGCCTGCTGTGGAGTCAGGATGGAGTGGACATGCTGTGTGCCTCCTCGGAGAGGTGAGCAGGCAAGGCCCCTCCGCATGGGGCAGTATAGGGACAGCCCCTCCCTGTCTCAGGGCTCCCTTGCTCCACACGCAGCCGCCGCACCAGGTGGAAGCCGGAAGCCACATGGAAGCACTGCTGAGCCCAGGGTACTAAGGGGAACACGGGAGCCAGCAGCCTCAGATGGTCCCAGACCCAGCTCTCCACTGAACCAGGACAGAACGACCCTGCCAAGCCTGCCTACGTCACAGATATTCGAGAAAGATAAATATTACTGTTCTTGAAAATCACTGAGTTGTAGGAAAGTTAGGCAGCCAGAGATACCTGCAACATCTGGATTTTAAATGTAAATGTCTCAGATTTTTAAAATATACAAAAGTTGAGCAGAGCAGGTGCAGACTGGGCCTGAGCACGGGCTGCCACTCTGAGACCTCAGCTCCTGGGCTCAGCCACAAGCAGCTGCCTTGAGGTTCAAGGGTGCCAAGTCCTGGGGCCTGAGCCCTGGACCAGACCCCAGAACACCCTCATCTAACTCAGCACAGTGTGGGCAGTCAGCTGGAACATCAAAACTGTGGTGGGCATCCAATCCTGCAGGTCTGGAAATCTGCAGGTTCATCTACATTTTGGACTAACAGGGGCACAAGCAAATTCTGTCAACTGGAACTAAAAGTTCCCTCTTTGTCTCTGTCTATCTGTCTGTCTTTCTCTCGTGTGCGTGCACATACACATAATTTGTTTGAAACTAAAGCTACCGAAGCCTGAAGTAGTGCCCAGTACGCTAACTTACAGGCAACATAGATCAAAGAGTGAACTACTTGTGTCCATGACTGTAATTAAAATGTTGCTAAATGGGGAAAGGGCAAGAGTTTCAAGTCAGGTTTTGCAAAGCAAAGGCAGGTGGACAGGGTATGTGCCCCTCCACAGGTATTCCAGGCATTCTACAGTGCTCAGCAAGCATGCTTGTCCCTTAGGCCCCGAGCAGGTGATGCTTAAAGCAGGGTGACAGTGGTGGGAAGTGTCTGCAACAGGTTCTTTCCATTTCCTTCTTCCCCTCCCTTCCCATCTGCTTCTAAACCCACGTCCTCCTGCTTGTGCACACTGGGGGTGGGAGGAATGTCCCTCTGAGAGCAGCGACAACAGAAGACCTCTGGCTTCACTGCTGGGCTTTCCCAGCTCAAAACCCTGCTGCTTGCAGCATGTGCATGCCTGGAAGGAGATGGAGGAGGATGTGGGGATCCGGTTCTCCAGCGCAGGCCCCGGGCTGTGGTGCCATTGGTAGCACCATCTCCACCCAGGAGGCCCTGCTGCTCCCTAATTCTCAG
Source organism: Petromus typicus (assembly GCA_004026965.1). Classification (NCBI taxonomy): domain Eukaryota; kingdom Metazoa; phylum Chordata; class Mammalia; order Rodentia; family Petromuridae; genus Petromus; species Petromus typicus. The sequence continues at coordinate 270,523 of PVIR01000105.1, read as the reverse complement.
AGACTGATCAACTTCAGGCCTAGTGGTCTCCTCTCAAAGCCTCTGAATCCACAGCCTGAACATCCTTCTCTACACTTCTAGGCCCCCAGGAAACTAGTGTGACAGTTGCTAGGGAAATACTGCTGCTGGCCGAGCCTACCATGCCTCCTTTGGTGGGCCAGTGTCTGGTCTGCACCAATGGAAGCACTCAACAAACGCCAGGTGGACTAATGAAGTAGATATCATCGCCTCGTTTTACACATGAGGAAACTGAGCCTCTGGGAAGTGAGAAAAAAGATAAAGTCACAGCTAGAGGCAGGTCACCTGCATCCACTACATCTCACTGCCAATAAGTAGCTACAAACATCGCCTAACCCTCTGGTCCCATGAGACAATGAAGGCAAAGTTAGAGATCTGGAGGCCAGTTAGCACAAAGCTTTCGACAAGCTCAAAAATGGAAGAAATAAATGTACGATTGGCCTAACATATGAAGAACTTGGGTTACCACCAGAATTTTAGTTTTAACTTATGAACAGAGTCTTGCGTTACCACCCAAATGCTTGCAGATGGTCTCAGATATAGGTTTAACCCTTAAAGAGTTCTAGCAGGAACATTACAACATCTGCATGGGGTTAACTGAGAAATCCTGGGCCAGTGTGTCTCTAAGGACACCGGGATCTGCCTGTACACAAGAAACTTTGAAGGCTGCATAGAGGAGCCTGAGCCTTCAATCGACCAACCTGAGTTATAACCAGCCCCTGGAAGTGAGTTGTTTATAAGTCAAGGGTACACTGTAGAAGAAAACTTATCACTGAGGAAGTTCCACAGGATCTCTTTCCCACCTGAACTGTCCTGGAGGCAGGAAAAGGGGACAGTGGCCGGACCTTCTAAACCCACGTGAAGCTGGAACTGGTGTTGTGTGGGCAGAGCAGACTGGCTGGAACGATCTGGGCCTGGAGGACACCTCAGGGATGTCCCCAGCCTGGCTTCCTCCCTCCTGGGCTCAGCCCAGCACCAGAGCTAGGACTGCAGTCTGGCTGGGCGTTGATGCAGTTACAATCATTACTGCAGAATGAAACTTTGGTCACAAACACATAAATGTGTCCTAAACTGTTCAGCAACCACCTAACAGGAGCATTGAACAAAGGAAGCTTCCACCCAAACCAGGAAACCAAGCACACAAAGGAGTCTTGTGTGCAGAGCTGTCTCTTCTCCTACAGGAGCTGGAAGGACTCACCTCACACACACCTACACAGCTGCTCTCTGAGTCACACTGGGGTGGAGCCTAGCTTGTCACTTTCTTTTCCCCAAACACCTGAGAACCACTGTGCTCGAGTTAGGGGGTCCATGGAACACAGATCAGGAACTGTGGCCTCAACATGCATCAGATGTAACTGGGTAGTTCAGAGTGAGCAAACCACCAGCAGCGATTGAAAGAAGCCCAGAGGGGCAGTAGAAATAGAAGTAAAGCAATAGGAGTTCACGAAGGACTGGGAAGCCCAGGGGCCCATCTGGCATCTCAAATCCAGAAAATCCAGATCACGGAGGTGGGCTCAGTATCAAGGCCCCAAGAGTTCAAGGACCAGAAAGAGGACAGATCTGGACCTCTGAGGCCCAGGGGGAACCAGGGATGTGGGCATCACCAGGTGCTTGCAGTAGGTAGGTGACACCACATACCCCATGAGCAGGGTGTCAGGAGAGCGACAGGCCAGGCAGCTGTAAGGTGGCCTGAACATCTCTGTGGGGTCACAGCAGGCCCACCCTGGGGCTCCACACAACCTCTGGAGCCCATTTTCCACCTGGGTTTGAATAGCCACAATCTGTGGAGGGGCAAGAAGATGACAAACAATCCAATCCCAGTACAACCACCACAACTATCAAAAAAACAACAATCTGTCTCTTCATGACGAGGGTATTCCCAACACCTTCCATTCTGAGGTATTTGACATCCTAGTTGACCATCACCTCCCTGCTGTGGGCTGGCACAGGGGATCTTATTCCTCTTGTCCAACCAGACACAACCCATAGGCCAACCTCAACACATGCACCACCACATCATAAATGTCCACAGAAACACAGATATTACACATCAACCAAATAATGACAGATAATCCAGAAAAGAAACCAACCCAGTCTCCAGATTTCCACTCAGTTGCTGGCTTGCACAGAACCTGAAACAGAGGATGGCCTTTAGTCCATCAAAGACACAAGGAGACCTGCTCTTCGGCTGGATCTACTTTGAAGCTTTATCTTTCATAATGATAACTGCAACCCAGAATGGGAAAAACAAGAGGTCATGTCACCTCAAAGCTTCGCTCTTAGCAGATTCCATCTGACTCTACCCTGCTCTTACAAAACTCCATATGTGAAATTCAAGGGGAGTGTACATTTATATCACCAGGAAAATATTCACTACGCAAAAGAAGATATTCATACTACAAATGTTAGCCCCAGAATTTGTTTAAAAGGTAAGGTCCAGCACTCAAAACATGTCTTTCAAATGAAGCTAAATGATCAAATGATTCAAATTGTTTATAGACTTATTATCTTAAACAATGTGATGTTTGGACCAAACTTTTCCCATCCAGACTCTGGAACTATTTCCTGGTATTTGGTGTTGAGAAGACTTGGGGTAAACCAAAGTGCTTTTCCTTGCAAGGACTTCACATTTAGCCCTTTCAAAATGTCTTTTAATTCTGTTAATTGCGTTTGAACATCTCAATTGCATTTATCAGTGTTGAACTCTGCCTGACAGTGGGTACTGTTCACACTGCTCCAAGGGGTTGGGGACAACTCAGGTTTAGTATGGAATACCAAGTTGGTAGACAGGCAGCAAACTGATTTTGTTAGCTTACGTAAAGCCCCAGCAATCTTGAGGGAAACCTTCACTGTAGTCTCCTTCCCAAAGCATCCTGCCTCTAAGGTACATGGATACATCTTCCTTGGTCCTGAGGGGCAAAGTAGCATGTTTTCTATTATAATTGGTTTGGTTCTTTCTGTGGGAGCTGCCTAAAAGAGAGTGTGTTTTTAAAAGTTCTATCAGATCGCTATTTGAAGGCTAAAAACTCTCTATAGGCTATATTATAGCCTCTGGGGACAGGCCAGTTTCCCTGCTGCTATTCACAGCCACAGACACCATCTCAGAAAGGGAGTGTTCGCTCCCTCTTTTCCTCATCACAGGCTCAGGTCAAGGGACAAACACATTGTCACAGCTATGTCTTTCTACCCTACCGACCTGGCCACGGCAGCCCATAGGAACAGCTGCTTTAATGGATGAAAGGGAGAAGTCGGCTGAGAAGCTGCTCACTGGAGGCAGAGGAAAGGATGGTGACATTAGAAAGACTAAAGCAGCTCTCATCCCGCCTCTTCCTCTGGGACTGTCACCTCCCCACAGGAGGGAACCCCACTTTCCTTATATGTAAAGTGTTTGTAAGGAGACTCGGTGAGAAGGTCAGGTTAAGCTGGAAGTGGAGACTCAGAGTTACAGGCAGCAGAAAGGTAGTAATGAGAGGAGAAATTGGGTGGGGGATGGTGAGGACCGGTGTGGACTGTGGCCAACTGAAGACCAGCCTACAGATGAAGGCTACAGTTAATGGCATTCAAGTGACACTGACAAACCCCACACCCCTTACTTCTGTGGCCACATTTCACCCATAGCTGTGACTTCTTCCCTGAGGCTAGCACATCGTAGGTTGTCTCTGGGCCACTGGAGGCAGAAGCTCTGTGATTTGAGATTTCCACACCTGAAGCTCACGCTCGGCTTCACCCCAAATAATGAGCTTTTGCATAAAGTCGCACTGTTAACCAAGGGACCCCCTTCCGGTCCTCACAGACAAAGGCAGCACAGAGGGAGGTGACAGCCTGGTGCTCACTTCTGTTCATCTGAGACAGGATGTGAACAGCCTGGAAACCAGGGCCAGAAAACACCACATGCCCCAGGGAGACTGTGGGGATGAAGCGAAGACTGGCATGCAGAACAGATTCAGAGGACGACAGAAGCACTCCGCTGAAAATAAATGTCTCAGGTAACACAAAATGGGCAGCACCTGGACAAAAGGCACTGTCACACAGAATGACAATCTTCACTGCAGGACTGCATGTGTACCTGACTTCCATACCGTGTGCAAGGCAGCCTCGGTATACACACAGTCAATGACCAGAAGACAGAGAGACAATGTGGAGACCGGGGACAGACCTGGGGGTTAGCCTTTCGAACTGATGTTCTGGGTGCCTGGACTGTGTGACACGAGGAGCTGGCAGGCTGCACGGCCCCTGCTGTTTGCTGCACATGCACAGGAAGGCCCGGGGCCATGCGTATTTGTTGAGCCAGGCCCTGTCTGCTGTGGCTTGGCCAGTGCTCAGCATTTGGAGTGGCTTCAATCACAGGTCAGGCAGAGGCCTTTCAGCCTGGCTCTGTACTGGAAATTCTTATTAACATTTCCAAGAACAAGAGGAGAAAATAATACCCACTTTACTGTGGGTGGGGCTCAGGCTTGGGCCTCGGAGCTGGGAAGATGAAGCTTTTGTACTGGTTCAGGTATCTGAATGCATATATCCTTCAGTACTCTATGTAACCCTCCCTGAGCCTCAGTTTCCTCATTCATAAATTAAAGGTGATGCTAGCACAGGTTTGCTGGAAAAGTTATCGGGAGGTTTTCCATACACATGCACTCATATGTGCCCACACACACTGCATGCACGTGCTCACACACATGCCTAATACATATGCTTATGAGCACAGGCAGCACTTAACTGAAGAATATTCTACAACATCTGTGTCCCAATCCAAATAGACCAGAGCTGAGCCTGCAGGTAGGACCAGCCACTCTCCATAGGTCCAAGGAGGTGCCCTGTGGAGCTGGAGGAAGGTGGACCTGTTGAGTCTTGTCCAACTGTCCTACTCATCACAGAGAACATAGGAATGTAAGGACCTGCTCAAAGAATCAAAGACAAAACCAAGGAGTCCCTCCTGTGCAACAAGGGTCTGTTAAACTATGAGTAAAACATAAATGAGTGAAACAAGACAGGAGGACTTACCATAGTACTGGGGAGAGCTAGGCCAGATTGCTGATAGCAGACAGAGGCAGAGCCCCTGCCCTCAGAGAAGCTGTGATTCCCAGCTGAGGCTGATAGCAGGATGGGCAGGGAACAGAGACAGCACCAAGCTCGTGAGATGCTGCTGGCGGGGAGCAGACCTGAGGCTCCGGGATATGGAGGCGGAGCGGGGCCCCGAAGGCCACCCACAGGGCTGCCAGTGGAGGCCCCGACCAGTGCCTCTTGAGGTAGTTTCTGCCAAAAGTCAACAGCTCAGGTCGTGGTGGTGCCCCTTCCACCGCCCACAGCGGTGACCTGGAGCTGGTGAGAAGGTACCAGAGGAGGAGGGCGGCACTGCAGTGTGGGCCATCTTAGAAAGAAACCATCTTAGAAAGGAGCCCACAGCGTCACCTCCCCTGCCCAGGCTCAATCACACTGCTGATGGATCCCAACCCTTCCCCAGCATCCCAGAAGTGCCTTCAGTCTTCTCCCTAGGATCTGTGAGACAAAACCTATCCCTGTCATGGCCCAGCAGAGACACAGTCCAGCAGGAAAGCTCTCGTGCTTTCACACACCACGTCCACAGCCTCTGTCAGGGCCCTTGGGCACATGCCGTGCTGGGGCCTCAGGCACTGAACCCCAGCCCCGCTGAGCGGCTGCACCTCAGTCCCCTGCTGTGTGGTGGGGACACCCACAGATTGGCTGTGGTGCACTGGGCGGGGGCGCAAGGAGAATCTAATCCCTTCCTCATGTCTCCTCTTACCAGGCAGATGCGCCCTCCCTGCACCTCAGCCCAAGCCCTGTTTACTGCACACATGTCCGGAGGCCTTGCGGCTCAGGTAGCTTCCCAGGCCCATCCCTGCCCTGGGCAGTTGGGCCCAGGTGGCCAGGGCAGATTTCCCTCTGTGACGGTGTGTAATGGCTTATAACTAGATATCCCCCAAATCCTCATGTGTTCTCGGTGCACTTTTTGGAGGTGATTCCAACTAGGGTTTGCAATGCCACCACAGGGCACCCACAAGAGTGCCCCACGCTGGGTGTGAGAGTACTCCCCTAAGGGCCAGAGAGAATACGACGGACAGAAAGAAAACTTGCTGCTGCTGCTGCTTGATGCTACTGCCTCCTGCCTGCTATACGATACCCCTGCCGTGCCTGGGAGCCGGCCAACTCTGGACTGAAACCTCTGCAAACTGTGGGCCAAATACACCCTTCCTTGGTAACTTTGGGCATCCAATATTTGATCTCGGCAACAAGAAAAGTAACTGAGACGCTGTCAGCTCCAAGGGCCTCACCTGTGCGGACCCATCGACTGTTCCTTGCTTGAGTTACTTCCCCTAGAGAGCGAGTCACACCACTGACGGCAACCAGCCTCAGGCACACTTGGGCTCGTGCTTAGCTCTAGAGGAAGGAGCTTATAAAGTGTCTGCACAAACCACACGCCACACTCATGAGAGTACACAGGGATGTTTATCTTCTCCAGTTCCCTCCCTGGCGTCGCCCTCTCTCCCACTTCTCTGTGTCTGGAAGGACCTTGCCTTGCTGGTGCTACTGCTGCTGTGTGAGAGGCCAAGGCAGCCAAGGCAGGCATGGCTACGCACCATTCTCTGCCCCACAGAGTGGTCAGTAGCACCTCCAGTCCGGTCCTTGGCCCCAATGCCAGCCCAGGCTCTCCCTTGATCCGACTCTTCCCCAAGCTTGGCTGTGCTTCCGGCCATCTGCTCCCAGGGCTGAAAGTGAGGCGATTTTCGGGACAGCAGATGGAAGCCAGTCAAGGCGTGCAGAGTGAATAGTGCCACGCTGGGTCAGGGACACTCGGAGTGGAAACAGGTCAACACTGCAAACAACCTGGGCTTAGCTGGGCAGCCGCGCTGGGGTCTATGGACATGGAACCCCATAACATGGCCCTCATCGTTGGGAGAGCAACTGCGCGAAACAAATACTCCAACCTGTCCACTGTTAGGCCAAGGCCTGTCCACCGTCTCCTCTGTCCTTCCTGTGAGAAGCCAAGAACAGGGGCTGTGAAAACAATTTGCACCAGAGCCAGACAGCAGGAGCTTACAGCGAGGCTCATGGTACCCATGCCAAAGAACTCGGCCCCTCTTTCAGGGACTTGGTGCCTGGCACAGGCTGGGTTTGGTTTGGAAGGGGACAGAGCTGTGACTGCACATGAGAGGACTGTCCAAACTCTGTGAAGTCACTGCAGGCGTCAATCACCCCAGCTTCCCACAAGGCCCGGAGGTGGTGCATCGAGCTAATTCCCCACGCTGAGCACCTGTGGGGAGCCAGGCTCCGGCTCCTCTAGGAGGAAGCAAGGGGAGCATATTTGCTCAGGAACTAGGTATCTGTGCACAAGAAATGTCCCTCCGGGTTCTCTGCCCTGACCCGGCGCATCTGTCAAAGCCAACTGGAGGCACCATGGGTTTAGGGACTGTCAGGCCCCTGAGTCAGCCTGGACAAGTGGGCACACTTCCATTTCTTCTCAATGGGAGAATGAAACAGTTTGGTCGTTGGACCAGAGCCCCAAGCCGCAGCAACCAGGAAGAAGGGGGACTGGCCATGACTTCCTTGAGTGCCCAAAGGCAAATGGTAGCTTCTAACATGGTGGTTTCTAGGGAGAGCAAAGGATTTCCACTGCTTACAAGCAGCCCTTTCTGACACCAAGGGAGACAGGGCTTGTCCCAAGAGACCCTTTCAGGGTGCCTGATGTGCCCTCCCTTCCCCACTGTCCCACAGCCTATGGGCCATCTGAGCCTGGAGAGGAGATTTTGCAGGGGGGAGACCCCAGGAGTTTCCACACCCCCGAAGCCCACACCTTTACCGCTTTGCACCGCCCACGTCACCACTGACTCAAGGGCAGCCTCTCCACTTGTCTTCACGGATGAAACTTTCTACATATCTCCTACAGGCCTTCGGAGTCTCCCCCCTCTTGGGGTCCCTGCTGTACGCAGCCGGCGGGGGGGGGGGGTCTTCCTCCCAATCTATGCAACAGCTGGAATCCTCCCCCCGAAACACAAGCGTGCCTTTCTCCCCACGTCTGTGGTTGTGTGCTGGTTGGTTTCTCACCCTGAGCCTTTTGCAACCTGACTCTGCTTATGTTTTTGCTTACTGACATTGCCGGCAGAGGAAACCTCTGGGAATAAAGCAAAACGGATTAAAGTCTGTGAACCCCACTGGCCAGGGGAGGGCGGGGTCCTCCAAGCGCCGGCACCCTCTGTGTGCTGTGCCACGTTGGCCCTGCTGAGCATTCCCAGGGTTTCTCCTTGTGTGTTTGCGAGGGCGCTTCTCTCTCGATCCAGCAACCAGCGCAGGGCCTGGCATTTGAATAGTCCCTGTCTACACTGCCCATCAGAGGCTTCACATCATCAAGATAAAATCCAAATTTCACCAGTTTGAAACACCTGGATACAATAGTATCCCACACTCTATATCAGAAACTCTGGGGCTTTTAGCTCCCCCGCCCCCCAGTCTCGTGAGCTAGATACTGATAGTTGTAAGAGTCAGTAACCCAAATGCATGGAGCATATATCATAGGGTAGACACCATCCAAAGTGTTCCTGTGTTCCTATGTCATTGTGTGCCTGAAATGCAGTGGCTGAGGAGTGCCAGCCTCTCCTTCCACAGGTGAGAAAGGGTGAAGGATTTGGCCAGCACCGACTGGTTCTCAAGTCCCCAGAAATCCAGCTCAGATCCAGTAGCTTCTCTAGTCTGTTTCCTGCACAATTGTTAACAACCCATTTTACAGATGGAGAAACAGAGGTTCAGGAAGTTTAGGGGAAAGTTCAGGGCCACACAGCCAGTGAGCAGCCATGCCACCCCTCCTGGCTCTGTGGCCCACCCTCACTTCCTATACTCAGTCTCGACTGTGGTTTGGGTTGGCTGAGTAGAATTCCTCAGCCCAACAGAAGCCAGGTTCTCAGGATAAGGAGACTCTGGGAGGAACATGGATGGGGAACATAGAGGATGCACTGTGCTCCCTGCCTGCAGGAAAGCATGAAGGCCAAAGGGACACTGGGCACTGCCTGCGGATTCTGGCAGTTGGGAAGGCATGTGACTTGTGGTATTTATAAGGAGTAGGCTGCTTGTTGTCCTGCAACTGGTCTGGTAGCAGTGCTACCATGGAAAACCAGTGCCCCCGATTAAATAGGGAGAGAAACACACATGTGGAGACGGGGGGAATGTTTCTGCACAACCCCACAGAACTCTGGGCAGTCCAGAGCTGGAGCTGTGCCTGAGCCACCAACAGGCAAGCAAACAGCTAGACAGAGCCCGTGCGAGATGCCAGGCACTTTGGGGCGTCCTCAGTTCAATTCGTGGGCTGATTCTGCCCTTCTGTGATCAAGCAATGGTCATTCTGCTTAACTGAACCTCCATCTCCCCTTTCACTAAGCGAGGTTATCGAGATATAAATCTCCAAGGTCATCAGGATCCACGAGACAGTGTACAAGAAGAACTCAGCACTGCCCCAGGCCGTGGCAGGCACTCGAGAAACACTCCTGCCCAAGGCAGCAAAATACACAGAAAACCACCACACTAAGTGCTTAGAGGCCCAGTGTCCACTCACAAACAACCCAGAGAGTAAGGCAGCGACACGCAGGCTGTACTACTGGCTGCGCAGTGAGGTAAATAAGAGGAATGATACCGATGTTCCCGGTCCAGGTCACATCCTGTCACGGCCAAGACACAAATGGGTATGCCCAGGCTCCCAGATGAAAAGCAACTTCTGAGGCACAGCCGCTGGCCTCCCTGCTAGAGTAAATACCAGCGAGCCAAGCCCAGCAAGACACCTTGGACTATCCCTAAAAGAGAGGCCATTGCTCTAGACAGGACTCAGCCCTGCCATGAGCGGACTCAGCTTCCTGGCTCCTGCCGCTGTGGTTTCGAGTCATTGCCTGTCCACGGTTTTCTGAGACACGGTGACAGCCATGGCGCTCAGCAAGAAGGGAACTGGGTGAGGCCAGCTGAGGAATTATATAACCCTCCATTTTTAACACAGCACTGGGTATTTTTGGAGAGGGCGGGCTGGAAGAGTCGTTGAACAGCCTTTCCGGATAGCAAAGCACCGTCTTTCTGGCTCTCTGAAGAGATGTGCTCCCTGGTGCAGCCAGAGCGGCATGCAGACACCCCGGCTGGGCTGAGCCAGCAAAGAGAAGCTATCTAAGCGGGACGCAGGCGGACCCAGGCAGGCCCTTCGGGAGCGCTGGACTGGCGCTGGACGTGCACACAAGGGCAGAGGCGTTCACAGGCCATTCCCCGGGATGGGCCTCTGTCAGTGTCCTCACCAGCTACTGCGAAGGACTCTGAGGGACGCAGCTGACCCAGGATCAATCGCAAGGTCCTGGCCTGAATGTCCACATACCACCCTGTGGCCCCGCATTAGACGTCTAGGCAACTCCAGCTCTCATGCAGCCATGCCCACCTCAATCCGGGGCCTGGAAGGCAGTGACTGCTTCACTTTCCCGGCAGCCGCGCTCTGGCTTCGGCTTGGACCCCTGTGATTTGCTATAATCTGCAGGATGTTCTATCATCAGGCCCGTGTGCTCCGCAACCGGAGTCCGGGGCTACTCTCGTGACACCTAGCGCGAACCACGAGTACTTTCTAGGCCACAGCGCACTCCTGTGCCCCGCGATGCGATGTGGGCAGCCGTGAGTTGTATCAGGTCTGTAACGCAGTGCGGGACGCCCCCACACGCCCTGCCCGCCACGCTGGGGACTGCGGAAGGGGAGGCGCTGCACTGCGGCTTCTACCTGCAAGGGGCCTGGGGACTTTCGTCCCCTCAGCGTTGCTTAGCTTATCACCACTTTTTACAAAGCTTTCAAGCGATCAGTTCTCCAGTACTCCAAAGTTTATGAAACAAGGAAAACAATATTACCCACATTCTGTAACTAAGAAAGCATTTCCATACAAATTGTATAATTTATTTGCATAAATTACATATAAATAATGCCCTGAGAAGTTGAGGTTAACTGGCCAACTATCTAGCACCCACAAAGAGTAATTTATATGCTCTGCTCATATAATTTTTACCAGAGTGGAGCATGGAAACAAGTCATAGATCCCACTGAAAAAACAGGACTGAAAGCCGACCTAAAGACACTAAAATTATTTCCAAGATGACCAAACATAACCATGTAAAAAAAAAAATCAAACAAAAACCAAGGCCACAGTTTACTACCACCACCTACTAAATTAAAGACCTCTGGCATTTCTGCAGTCGTCACCCAGATCCTTGGAACCAGCCGCATCCCACCTCTGAAGACTCCTATCGTCCTCTCTGCTTCTACCCGCTCATTATTTGTGGAAATTCTATTCTTCTGTAAGCAACACCCAGCCTCTGGAACCCTCCTCTCCTGGTGACAGACGTGCGCCCTCTGGGGCAGGCTGCCCCCAACCTCACCGCCCCAGATTCTATCTGAGCTGCAGATAATCATCATAATTATTTTAGTCCACGTGCTGTAATTTTAGCTCCTTCCTCCCACCACGTGGCTTTCCACATCTACTTCTACATAAATAGCCCCAATGCACTCTTTACTGCCAGCCAACTCCATTCTCTTCCGGAAGTAGGTGGAGTATACATTACAAACATAAAAATATAATAGTAGATTTCTCCTTGCTGTCATCAGGCATAAAAATAGCATCTTAGTGATGAAGTCACAGGTGACAGAAACTATCTCTCCCACCCAATGCCAGTGGTTGTCCCAGAGGCAGAAGTCCAGCAGGCTTCTCCTAGTCACGTGTACGAAATGGCCCCTTGTCTGAGCCCATCACTGAGCTGCGGCGTGCAGGCAAGAATTTGACCCCCATGTTATGTCTCCTTCTCTCCCAGTGCCCTGGGGACCCAGCTCTGACCTGCCTCACACAAACACACCAGCATAGTTACAGCCTAGCTGAGGGGGTCAGGCTGGGGCAGGAGAGCAGGCTGTAAGAACCGGCTTCAGTGGGAGCTTGGAAGGTTTCAAGACAGAAAATTCTGTGAGGCTTCCCACAGGAGAAGCCCTAGATGGAGGCCCGGCAGGAAGAGCTACGGGGGCGTGTGGGCAGGAGGACTGGTCCAGTGCAGCAGGAAGGGGGCTGGGAGGACAGACACCCCTGTGAGACCATGGTGGGGTGGCCAGTAGGGACATCTGCCCAAAGGGGCCTGAGAGGGAAGAGCAGGGTCAGAGGAAATATTCAGACAACTCTCCTGCCCCCTGTAAGACCCACTGCTTTGATTTCAGTCTTTCTTTCCCTAGAAGAAACAACCCCAGCTTCTCTTAACAACTGCTGATGGGTGAGATAGAGCAAGAGGCAGTTAGGGGTCCTGCTGAGTCGGGGAAGCCAGGAGGGTCCTTTCGGTCTCTCCTGTTACCATAAGCAGATGCAATCTTCCAGGTACTCCACATACAGTCTGTGCTGAAATGCACATGTGGTCATTGCACCTTTAAAAAAAAGACTAGCACTGGCTTCTCACTGCAGAAGAAAGCCAGTCTCTCAGCTCACGGAGATTTTTAAGCATAAATTCCAATCCGGAGGAATATTGGAAAGAGGGCACCGGTAATGGACTCATCCCAGGAAAAGTATTTATTCTCGCCTTTCCTCGGCCAAGGAAAGTTTCTATGCTGGAAAAAGCACCTCATAGTGCCCCAAGCTGTATGACAAAGTTTATAAATAGAAATAAAGAAGTCATTCTGACGTGTTTATCATTTTGCCTTTAACTTGTAGAGCTCCCAGGGCTGAAGAGATCAGGATCTTGTCTTTCCAACTAGAAAATAATCATATTTCTTTAGGTTTCTGAATAATATGTCCTACTAGTAAAGCATGCCCTCAGAGTCACTTTTATAAAAGGCACAAGCTTGGGCTCTTTATTTAGAAGGTATTCATTTTAACATCTGGTTTTTATAGCTAAGAATCAAGAGAAAGAAAGAAGAGAAAAAGAAGGGAAGATGAAAAGAGGGAAACAAGGAAGGGAGGAAAGAGAGAAGGAAGGATATTCTTGCATAATCTTCTATACACCAGACACTGGACTGTGTATTTTCCACGTCAAACTATTTAACCCTCCCAGCCAAGTTTTTTGGAAAATATTCTTGGCGTTATTTTCATGACAAAGAATATAGTACTCTCTCAAAGTTACAAGCAGCCACAAGGGACAGCACCTACTAACATGGCCAGGTCGTGCCGAAGACTGCTACAAAAGTCTCATCTGAAAGGGCTGGGGATATAGTTCAGTGGTTCCGGCACCTGTCTTGCAAGCACAAGGGCCCGGGTTCGATCCCCCGGTAACCACATATAATACTGGGTATGGAGACTCACCCCAGCAGCAATCAGTACCACATACCACAGTGCCGGGCGTGATGGCTCACGCCTGTAATCCCAGCACTCGGGAGGCAGAGGCAGGAGGATTGCTGTGATGTGAGTTGGAAGTTGAGCTCAGGGCCAGCCTGAACCACAAAGCGAGACCCTGTCTCAAAAAACCTAAAAAAAAAAAGAAAGAAAAAGTCTCATCTGAGAACGAGGCCACAGGTGGAGGCAGGGTCTTCAGGGGGAACTCTGCGGGTCCTGAATCACTAGTGCTTCCCCTGGCTACAGTAAGGTACTGGGAGAGCAGTTTTCTGTTCTGTCTGGGCCTAGATAAACAAAGGTTTACCTAGTGTTTAACTATCATTTTAAACCATCATCAAAACCAAGACCTTAAAACAAACTTACAAGAAGACTGTGAAAACCTCTGCTGATGTACAAAATTAATAATCCCATCAGACACTCCCCCAAAAGAATATATTGAAGGAAAAACTTCATTTACCACCTATACAAATTTTAAGAGCACACGGCCCTGGTGAAATAAGAAATCAGAGGAGAGCTCATAAGGCAGCAGGGAAGACACAGAGGCAGCAGCCACTAAGATCAGTGGTGGGGACATCGGGAAGCAACAAGGGCACCCTGAATCAGTGGCAGGATTTAATCCTGTACTGCAAAGAGAAGATGACCCAATAGCACTGGGAAAGACACTCTGAGAAGCGGCTTCCAGGTGGGCCCTGGCTCAGGAACCCATCCAACGTCACAGGCCCAGAGCCTGCCTCTCCTCCCAGTCCTACTGAGGAGCCTCAGGCATTTTTGCATTTTTGATGTTAGGGACAATAGCATCTTCTAAGCCACCCTGATGCTCTGCCTGTAGGTTTGCAGAGTAGAAAAGAGAGAGGCAAGGACTCTGAGAGGAGCCAATGTGGAGAAGGGAACCTGAAAGATGAGGAGGTGATGGTCTGGCGCAGGTGACACCTGAGGATTCTCCAGGCCAAAGGGATAAGGGACAGATGCACCACCAGGCTGGACACCAGGCTAGGGCAGGGCAGGGCTGAGCCCCAGGCTCTCCCAGGGTCACGATGGAGTCTGGGATGTCCTGGCCCTCCTGGGAGAGGAAGCTCAGCCTTGATCAATAAGCATCTGCCTTGGCCAGGCCTACGCCGGGTACCGGAGAGATCAGGAATGAAAACCAATCACACTCACCTTAGGAAAGGTACCTAGTCATTGATAGTAATTTTGATTAGTTTTTGTGTAACATCAAAATACTTCTGAAAAGCATACTTGAGAGTGCTGACACCATCACTTGATCCACACGTGGACACCGTGTCTGCCTTGTGACCTTCAGGAAATCGTCTTATCTGACCTCACCTCCCTAACGCTCCAGGACAGCACAACAGCTTCCGCCATGGTGAGGCAGTGGCAGGGGGTAAGGGACGGTGACATTGGTGTTGGTGGAGATTGTGGGAAGGGTGATGATGATGGTGGTAGTGACGGCCTCTGACACTGAACCACTGCTCTAAGGACATGTCTCCTGGTTTACTCCTCACTCCATCCTCTGAAGGAGATGCTCTTATTACTTCCATGCTTTGACTCTGTGAACACAGATGTGACCTATTTCCAGTCCAAAGGGGTTGGGTCACCCTCTCAAAGTCAAGAATGGCCAGCTGCCATTAGATTTTCCTTTTATTCTGCAGTATCTGCCTACATTTCCAAAAGACAAATGCACTAAAATTAAAATGATTCCTTCACGTAAAAAGGAGAATGCAATCATGATAGGAAACACCCGGCTCCTGGTGAAGCCTGTCTTCTCGATTCCAGCACAACTGGTACAGGGATGCCCATGCTTACCTCATCCCTCCGAAGAAGCCGCCCCAGGGACCTGAGCCAGCTCCTCCCTACAGGGCCTGTCAAGCGCTAGATAACTTGCTTGCCCCTCGCTGGTGCTCAGTGTTTAACGTTCCTGTCGCTCCAGGCTTTACCCAAACTAATAAATTAGACCTAATGAGTTGCTTTCCTGCTGCATTAGAAAACACATGACTACATGTGTTTTATAAACATGCTGAGCCATAAATCTGGCTCATCTGATCTGTGAGCCAATTCTGCCTGTGGAAAAATATGAAATTCTTCCAATACATCTTGCAAATTACGGTCACAACAGCTACAACACAGCAGCTCCCACTTTGTGGCCTGAGCTCCGATCTTCACGACAGCCCAGGAGCAGATAACACAACGTCCACAGCACAGGTGAGAAGAAATCGTTAGCTTAGCAGGGAAGAACAGTTCATTGGAGGCCACTCAGCTAATAAGTGAGGGAGCTAGGATTTGAATCTGGCTCTCTGCTGTAAAACTGGATCCTCTTACACCAGAGGACAGGAGGGACAGTCTGTAGGAGAGCCTCCAAATCTCTACCTAAAATTAGCTTCAAAAGGATAGGAGAGAAAGGCATAGGGGTCCTCCCCAGGTAGTCCTGACCCCAAGGACTATATGCTCATGAGAAGTTTGCCTCAGAACCCAAGTCAGAGCAGCAGGGCGTCCACATGATGAGCAGCCTGAATCTGAGTCCCGGAACAAGGTAGGTTCTCTGGTACGCACAACAGCTGCTCAAATGCTGGCAGAGAAATCAACAGATTTGTAGACATGTTTAGGTTCAGAGAATGTGATTTAAGATGTCACTGCAAGCTCAGCAAGATTGTCTCTGCCATGACTTTATCTTTCATATGCTATGCACTTGAGCATGTCCACAGATCACAGGTCAACGCACCAGCACAGCCCTGAAGGACTGCACCTTGTGAAGCTCTGTTCTCATACTTTTCCTGGACTCTACCTTTCCAACCAGCCCCTCCCTCTCCTTTCTCTTGAGACAGAATCTCCCCATGTAGTTCAGGCTGGCCTGGAACCCACTGTCTAGCCCCAGCTGGCCTCTGACTCATAATGATTCTTTTCCCCCAGGCTCTGAGTTCTGGGTTTACAAACATGTGGCACCACACCCAGTCCTCCATTGCCTTCCTTGTAAGCATCATCTCCATACATACTGCTACCCATGTGCTTCTCCAATTGTGGTTCTAAGGGTTGAACCCAAGGCCTTTCCACTGAGCTATATCCCAAGCTCTTAAATTTTTTATTGTTCTTTATTTTGAGACAAGGTCAAATAAAGTAACCAAGTTATCCAAGTTGGATTTAAACTTGGAATCCTTCTGCTCAAAACTTGAAGGTCACTTCTCTGCTCTTTGCGATCTCTACCTCCCTGTATTGGTACCTGTTCTGCTCAGTGGATCAGCTGTACTAACTTTGACCACTCCCTTTCCTCTACCCCCGATCTAGGTGTATGAATAGGATGGAATTCTGTAGGTGTTCAGTGGACAAAACCCTCTCCACTTTCTCTTTCCTTGAGGAAGATTCTTCTCACACTGTCCCCCATTTGAGGGACTAACACGGGCTTCCTTCCAGATATGTTTCGTAGAATCAGGGTCAGAGACCTCTGTAAACTTAGACTCTAGTGTGGCTGTGGGAGCCCCTTCTAGCAGGAAGATGCTGCACACACACTGGTGCCTACGCTTGCTTTAGTGAGACCTGGGAACAGCCCAGGTCAAAGGCATCCAGGTGCTGTCTGGCGAGTTCTCACTGTATGATAATTAGTGGTGGGAGAACAGAATCACCACATGGTGCCAGTTGGATTGGAGATGCCAGCATCATGCTGCCAGCAGATGCACCACCCAGACCTCATCTTTGCCAGTACCCACAATCAGTTCTTCTCTAGCAGGATGCAACGAGGAATATTCCATTAGCCAGCATTTGCATGTTTCGATATTTATAGCAAGGGGCTTAATCAAATAATTCATTAGAAGCTCAAAATAGTTCAGGGCTAAAAAGTGAGAAAACAGATGCATGAAGGATTAAACAATGTCCTTTTATATATAAAATCCAATAAATCAAGACATTCAGGAGATACATAAAATAGAGATAAGGCTGTTTCCTATGAAGCCACACACTGGGCATTCAGATTTAGTATACTGAGCTCGTGTTGACAATTTAAATTTCATTCAAGTTAGAATTTTGTTTGCCTATCATTTGTAAATTTGTTTTAGATTTACAGTTGCAGAAGAACTGGAAGCTGTAGGAATTTGTACCCATTTTTATGTTTGCACATGTTTAAATAATACCATAGCAAAGTTAATTTAAGTCAACACTGGGCATCCTTGGGAAAGTCTTCCCTTAAAAAGAGACTGTATCTTTCCCTGGGAAGAGCAACGGTGCTCCTGCGCTCACTAACCACAGCAAATCACTCGAGCCGAGCCTGGAGCTGGCTGGTAACTCTGCTCTTCAAACCCCAAACTCAGCACAGTGCTGGGCTGTGGCGTGGCAAGGACCTGGCTCAGGAGGTGATGTGAACCTGAAGAGAAGGTCTGCTTGTTTGCATGTCTGCTTTGTAAATACTGTCCTGAGCTGGGCAGGAAGGGGCAGGTTTCAAAAACACCCATAATCATCTTCTGCTGTGTATTCCTTCGGTTTGGACCTGACTTCCAGAATGCTAGCAGCCTTCTGCAGCCTCAGTAGGCCATGAGGCAGACCGATTTTCTCCAGGACTGACGCATCTCTGATTTTATCAGAGTTCAAAGCTTGTTCCTTGAGCTGTTTAGGCATAAATCTGCCTCACCTGCCTTCATGTGGTTGCAGGAGCTGGGGCATGTGGGATAGGTGTTGCTGCAGGAATAGGCCATGTGCTAGTGAAGCAACCTCAGGGAAACCACAGAGGCTTTCCACAGAGCCAAAGGGCTTGGCCCAGGCTCGGCTTCTTTGGCAGCCCTGGCCCAGCTACAATCACTCATACCTTTTATTTGTCCCCTGGTTTAGGTGCTCTGAGAAGAACTCTGTCTCAGCTTATTATTGGCTGGAAGAATGATTTGAGTTTATCCTGAGGAGAAGCTTTTCTCTGACATCATAGACCTTCCCAGAGGTTTCGAGACTTTCACCTGACACAGAGAATCCCAGTTCCATGGGATTGGAAAGATGCTTCAGGGAAAGATGCCTGTTCTCTGCACAGGAGCCAGTCTCTGGGTATCAGGAGGGATTAGTGCTGGGCCAGCATCCTTGACCTCATGTCAGACCTGGAAGGAGTCTTCTAGTTGGGGAAACCGAGGCTCAGGAGAGCCATCTGCCTCAGGCCACAGAAGTATTTAATGTTGAAGCTTAGGAATCCTGCCCTTTCACCCAAAACTTCTTATCAAACCACAAGGGTGTCCTCAAAAGCAAGAAACACTCATGTGTCCCCTGGCTGTGAAGCAACCTCATCTCCAAATCAGGTACCAAAAAGACACTGTTGCTCTGTGCCAATAAGAGGTCTGGAGTCTGAATGCTTCTACCCGGGCTCGAGGAGCCCAGAGATAGTCACTGCCCACAACAGAAAATGAGCCAGGGCAGAGCCATGACAGACCTGAGTTCACGCAGCAAGTCTCCGCCCACGGAGAAGCTGTGAGCCTTGGGACAGTGTCCTGGTCTCTGGAGAACAGGGATAGTGCACACCTCACTTCGTGGAGCTGTTGAGAGTCTGAGGATGAATGTGGATACCCAGCATGTGAGCATCACCCCTCTACCTCTGCCACACTGCTGTGTAATCCATATCCCTGTCCACTGCAATTGTTTGCTTCTTATAAAATCCTTATTTGATTTTATTAAAAAGAAAAACACCTAAAATGAAACCTTATTATCTTGAAATTTCTTTATCTAGTGCCTGAAACTTTGGATCAAAATGGAACCACATCCATCAGAACAGCAGTCTGGCCAGGTGCACCAGTGACTGTGACATCCTCTGTGCCTGTCTGCAGTGGCACTAGCTTCTGCCCTGTAGCTGAGGAAATGCAGAGTGAAAGTGAGGGCAGGAGCAGGCCACCACAGAGCAGAGCAGTCACACTCTCTCCTGGAACTCAGGGAGCATCAGTAAGGAACAGTGTTGTCCCTGAGCCATCAATGGCCCTGAGTCTATGAGGGCCATTGCAAAGTATGCTGTGCCAGTGTTGGAGCCTGCCCAGGGCTGCCCTATGCCTCTGCCAGAGCCTCCACTCCTCTGAGCTCTTCACACCAGACAAGTTACACACTTGTGTCCCCTTCTCTGCACAAGCACAGAGCTCCAGGGTGTCCAGGTGAAATCTGTGTCCGCGACAGGACTTCCTACATACATGCTCACTCAGTCAGTCTCATGGTGGATCAAAGTGTCATGATTGTGCCTAACCTCTTTACAGTAGGGAAACTGAGGCTCCATGAGGCTAAGGAGTTGTCCATAACCACAAAGCTGTGTGGGCCGATCCAAGACATGGACCTAGGTCCAATTCCAGAGCCCACAGGTTCAGGCTCCTTGTATTGCCCACTCTGCCCAGCACCTGTTCCAGGCTTTGGCTGCACCACTCCCGTCCTGGGAAGTAGGGGCAGAAGACAAATGAATGCTGCCAGGGAGTGCTGTTAGCAGAAAGGTGAGAGCTGGGAAACAGCCAGGAAGTCTATTCTGGGGGCCTTGGTCACCCCGCCCGTCCCTCCCCAAGCCGGGTCAGCTGAGATTCAGAGGTGGCTGGAACATCAGCTCCCTACAGAAGTGCAGAGCCCAGGAAGGGTCATGAAGAAGCTGCACCTCCACACCCACGAGGTTCTCCCCAAGATAATGGCAAGGGGAAGAGGGGTTGGAGCTTCTGATTTGAGTCTCCATAGTCCTAATCTGTCACCCTGGGGTGCCCTTCATCTTTGCACACTAGAACTTAATGGTGACACATTCAAATCCAAAATTACCCTGAGCAGAGAAAGCTTTGCCACTGAGGTGTGTGTGGGTCCACTGAGAAAGCGTGTGGAAGGGAGTGAGGGTCAGGCCCAGGTCTTCACGGGAAGAAGCCTGAGGTTCAGGAGCCTCTACTGGGCTATGCAGTCCCCCAAGAGTGTATTGTCTGGCAAACTGGGGTTCCTCTGTCCAAGAGAGGGGTACCCTTCCCTGGGGAGCTCAGCAGGGTGCAGGGTGCAGAGAAAGGGAGGGGGATGGGCCCTTGCCTTTGCACCCCTGCCGTGGATGGACATGACTTCTGACAATGGACAGCTCAGAAGAGGGCTCACCCATGCCCAGCCAGGTGAATACCCGACTGCTGCTTCCACGACTGCGAGGTACAGTGTTCTGTGGCTCATGGACCAGTCAGCCCACAGCCGGTGATCACAGCTGCCCAACTGATGGAACCAGGGCTTGGATGGAGGAGCCAGGCTGCCTCCCACCGAGGCTCTGAAAAGCTGAGGATTGTCCCACCACTGTGCAAAGAAGGAAACACGGGCATGGGAACAGCAAGATGACAGACCAAGTCCACACACAAAACTCATGCCAAGACCCCAATCCAGGACCTCTGACCCCAAAGTCATTGCTATCTTGACCACAGCAGGCCTAGTACGGGGACATCTGAGCAATCTTCCAGGTCATGCACCTAACCAGCAGATTTATTTATGAAAGATGCAGACAAAGCAGAAGGAACTGACCCAGAACCGTAGGAAAGTGAAGTCACTGTTCTAGCCAGCCCACACCCCGTGGTCATGATTTCTAGAGTGATGAGACCATCCATGGAAGCTGGTCCTGGAGTCGAGCCCCTGTCAACATCCGGGAGCGTGGGCAGGTTCTCTGGGGGATGCATTGCTGGCACTGGGGGCCAGGGCTGGAGCCACATCTGCCAGGGCTGCCCACGCCTGGCTGAAGGCAGAGGTGTTGGGAAGGCTGGAAGGGCCAACTGGCTACTCAGGGCTCTGGCCCTGCCCTGCAGCCTTGACAGCTTAAGCAGGCTCTGGACATGCAGCCAAGATTCTGCGTGGTCCCTTCCCATTCCAAGTTCCTGTTCCTGGCCATGGCACTCTGAAGTGGTTGGCCAACACACCTAAGATTAGTTGACACTCAGATGCAGGTACCAGACCATGCTAGCAGAATTGGGACTCAGACAAGTGGTCACACAACGTGACCACTTGTCAAGACATCCAAGTGCAATTATACAAAGCGTAATTCTGTCCAAGGTGGGTGTAGTGGCTCTATCACAAGATGGCCCATTCCTTGCATCTTTCCTTACTCGCCGAAGATCCTCATTCTCGGCAAAAGACAGAATCTAAATCTTCTCCTATTGCATAGGACATGGACTTGCTTCAGCCATAAACATGCAACCCTGGGCAGAGAGATCCAGCCCTCCAGAGGCCATATGAGCTGTCCCTTTCTCTGACAGCAGGGTATCAGTTTACTTGGGAACAAATCCAGGCTACTCTGATGGCTGAGAGAGACATATGGTCCAAGCACATCCATCCTGTCGACAGACTGCCCACTGATGCCAAACATGTGGGTGAGGCCATCCAAGGTCAATCAGCTTCCAGCTGTCCTGCCAATGAAATGTAGACTCAGCAGCCAGCTAAGATCTGCCAATCTGTCTGGTTCAGAAAAATAAGCCAGCTGCCCCTCAGACCAATAACACAGTGGTTATTTAAGCCACTGTCCTGGGGTGTTTTGTTACACAGCGATACCTTACTGATACAGAGGAGGGTTAGGGAACTGAGCAAAGTCAAGAGGAATTCACTTAGCTTGCTGAATGACTAAGCAGAGACAATGGTACTGACAAGAGTAAGATGGTAAAAAGCAGCATGGAGTGACAGGTCCTGGAACCCAAAGCATAAGGGAGCAGCAGCTGGACTAGATACAAGAAAGGAAGGTGCTGCTGTCCACAGAGGCACATACAATAGGCCGAGCTGTTTCCCCCACTCATCCTTAGCCTCTGCCCCTGTCTACAACAGGCCTTTGTAGACATAACAGAAGGGGCCAGAGCAATGCTCTCCATACACCAGGCACTGAAACATTTCTAACATGACCAGAGACAGTGGCACATCACTGGCCTGGGGGAGCTCTGAGGGTGAAATCTCTCCAGTGTCCACACAGGTGTTGGAACAGGTGGTGGGTCAGGGCCCCTGGAGAATGACTACAGCATGTATTTATGAAAAGGGAAGAGAGGATGAGAGAGATGAAATGGCAGGAGGGTCAAGGCTCTTCCAGGACTTACTTAAAGAGAACTTCCAGGAACCCAAGAGGATCCCCTTGCACCCAGGCTGTCTCCTCAAAAGCCGGGGCCAGGAAAGGCAGCCACATTGGCCACCCGTGCTCATTCATCCATTCACGGCCATGCAGCTCTGCAATGAGCCCCACGGCTCTGGAACACACGGGACACCAGCCCTGCTCTCCTCTCACTCCAGGCCCAGGACAAACCACACAGAGTGAGTAAGGCCTGGGTGAGCTCCACTGCCCAAGAGGACGCCAAGGGCCCAGAGCCTCAGCGTGGCTCCAGGGCTCCTCTCTGAGCCTGGGCCACAGAAGGACAGAGAGGGAGACACGGCAGATGAGGCAGCAGCAGAGAGCCTCTCTCCCGACCAGCTGTACAGGCACAGCCTGGACCTCTGCAGGAGCTGGCCATGGCCCTGGCGTCATCGCCTGATCCTCAGGCTGCCCCCTCGGAGTGGAGCAGTGGGGCTGGCCAGAGCTGCTGTGTCGCAGATGTGACCCCCAGAGGGTCAGATAGAGTATCGGCTGCATTCCTGCCGCGCTGACCTTATCACAGCTTGTCACTCCTCACTGGATCAAATAAGCTGTTCCTGGCAGCACAGATGAACGGATAAAAGAACTGCTCAAGGAAACTGCGCCTGGATAACAGGTAGAAAGTCCAAGGGAAACAAAGTGACTCCTTTATCGCCCAGAATTAAATTCTAGGCAGGCTCAAGAGTGTAAAAACCAAGCGCCAGACCCCAAGAAAACTCCAGAAGTGTCCAGTGATAAGGGAAATCAAGATGCATATGCTCTACAGGTGAACTGCATGAAAATATGTCACATATTTTCTTAAAGAAAAAAACCCAAAAGTGAAAAATGGGAGAGAGAATGACACAAATATGTAGAAATCACAGCTATTGAAAGAAATAACAGAAACTTGCAAAAAGAAACAAAAACCAGTAATTAAGCCCACAGGAGACTTTTAAACCTCACCAGGTATCAGCTAACACAAGTTGAAATCATCAGCACTTTCTCACTCACTAAAATCATTTTTTATGTTATTAATATTAAACAGTGGTGAGATAGCACTGATACAAACAACTAGTGTTCATTGGGATAAAACTTTGGAAATCATGTAGTTGGAGGATCAGAAATGTCCACATATCTTCACCTGTTTAAGATGTTCCTAGGGATCTTTCTTATGCAAGTCAGGTAAAATGGGAAAGTATTATACACAAAATGGTTAGTGGAATATTTTTTTGTTGGAGAAGAGGGGTTTGTCTTATTTTGCAGCAGCTGAGATCCACCATAGGAGTCCTCTATTACTGAACTACATTCTCAGCTCTTTTCATTTTTCACTTTGAGACAGGGTCTCAGTAAGTTGCCACAGCTATCTTAGACTTTCGACCTTGCCTCAGCCTCCCCATTGGTGGAATTACAGAGGTACACCGCAAGGTCCGGATCATTTGAAATTTTTAATAGTAAAAATTTAGTATGAAATTTAAGGTTCTTCTATAGCAATTAAAATGATAATTTTGAAAATTGAGGGAAAAACTTTTAAATGCTGATGTGCAAAGGAAGTTCTATCAACACTATACAAAAATATACAGTAATAATATTTGGAAAATATTTGTCAAAATTTGTACCATGACTATGTTGAACAGTGGAGTTATGACATTCTTTTCTCTTTGAACTTTCCAATTGGTAAAGAAATATAGTTATATCACCCACAAAACAGAAAAGCATGTGATATGCTCATACACATGGAACTTGTACGCTTCCCCTGAGCACTCTGTGTCGTCCCAAAGCTGCAAAATCAGGACAGTTCTGGAGCACAGCTGGATGGCAAGCCCATCCCTGTGGAGTGTGTGGGTGACCGCATCTGTGGTGGCCTGGCACACTGGAGACCCTCTGGCATGGCGCCCGGCTGAGCAGGCTGTTCTGTCGTTATATTAAGATGCCTCCACCGAGCAGGTTCCTTTCTGTCCACCGCCCCTCAGAGGCACTAGGCTGTTTCATCTCCTTGGCTCACAGTGCCCTGCTCCCATCCACAGATGGATCCCCAGCTCAATCTCTAAGGTTTGAATCAAAGATCCATTTCCCCAAGAATCAAGGCCTAGACCCTCACTATTCTGCCCCCGCCCTGCGCCTTCTGTGGACATAGCATAAATTCTCCTCCATTCAAATGACCATCTCCCCACCCACAGCCACCCCACCCAAGACTGTAAGGTGGGAGCCCTAATTACCGGATTTCACCTCCTCTGTGTCTGGAGTGGAGAAAGTGGGTGATTAAGAAGCGGTTGCCGAAATGTCAGTCTAAGCAAACGCAGTATCTCATGATTTTATTGATTCCTGACGGAATGTCTCTGAGCTTTCAGGGTCTGGTAGTTTTTTCAGTAAACAAGTCAGGCTGACAAATGTCTGGGTGGCTTATCACACTCGGAAGTGGGATGCAGAGCTCTCGCCAGAGGCCTGTGAGGAGGACGCCTGTCCATAATACCTCAGTCTGCTCACTCGTTTCCTGGCAGCCTCTCGTGGGGCACATCTGGGGATTCAAGTTCTTCACAGAGCTCTGCAAGATGGCAGACGAGCCTCTGAGGATGTGTACTAGAGCCCCCGCACCTGCCATAGCCGCCCCCTGTGACAGTCCCAGTGTGACCAGCCAGGGGCTCGGTCACAGCCTGGAGGAAAAGCCCCCAAAGTTCTGTGTAAACACCTTCTAAGTTTGTTGTGGACAAAGTCACCCCTTCATGGAAATATTTTCTGGTACATAGGTGTATCGTGCCAATAATACATAGGAAAATTGATCAGAAGTAATTTTGTAACTTATTCTCCATCAGAGGTGATAACTAAAGAAGCCCCCTGTATTTTAAAATAATTGATTAAAAAAACAATGAATAATGCCTGTTGGAAAGGCTCAAGATCTCTAGCTCATCACCCTGGGTCCTGGTGCCAGTGTCCAGCCCCCTCCCCTGCTCTGGGTCCAGCCCATCTCTCAGCTCTGTGCAGTCTCCAGTTTTCCTGTCCCAGGCCCACCCTGTCCCTGCTCAGCTCCGCTGCAACTCCTCCTCTGTCCCCTGCTTTCCCTCTATCTCCTATGGATTCCTCCCTCACCCACATGAGCCTGCTGAGAGCAGGCAAGGGATCATTTAAATCCCGGGATCAGACAACATCGCTGTCCTTCTTCCAGCCACTGGGTGCCTTCCACAGCTGGCTTCGAGATGAGATGCTGCCTCACCTCTCCTCCACCCCACACTGAGCCCTCTACTCCCCTGGTGCCTCCTCCCCTTCCGTTCCCACCTCAGAGCTCCACCTCGGGGCCCCTCACACAGGGCCGCCTGGAACATCCACCCTTGGGACTATGTTTACAGCACTGTCTTACACTGTCCTCCTGGCACAGGGCTCAGCCTTGCAGCCTCTGGGACATCATGAGGTGGCTTCATCACAGTGCCAAAGGAGAGAATGAGTGAATAAAGGGCTGAGGGAAATCCGGTCACAAAGATAGTCAGATGGATGTGACCACGGGCTGAGACTCTCTATTCCATAACACTTGGACTTGCAGCATTTCAGATCTTGAAGTTCCTCAGATTTTCCTTGAAGTGTATCTCTAACCTGAAAGCTCCAAATCCAAAATGCTTCATCATCTCATACTTTTTGAGCATCATATTTGTTCTCAGAAAAGACTGGATTTGGAGGTTTGGAATTTGAGATGTTTAACCTGTGTCGCAAAGTTAGAAACTCAGTCTGACTTGGTGGAAGGTGGAAGGGAGAGCAGCCTCTGCCTCGGGACCGTGGGTCTCCCCATCTGTGTCAGGGGCCTTTTCAGAGCCAGGCCACTGCTACCTGTCCCTACACCAGAGAAAGGTAGCAGAGAGCAGAGAAGCAAACAAAAGGTCTTTGTCCTCAGGCTGCTCTATTATTCAAATCCCCCCAAAGCAGGAACATACTTGGTGACACTCAGACTCAAAACTAAAATGATTAAAAACATTAAAGTATCTTGACATGAGCACTCTTCTCAGGCCCAAAGATTATAGTAGCTAATAAAGCTGTCATTAGTGCCCATTAAGGATTTGGGGCAGAGAAGTCCAATTACCGAAGGTGCTTGTTTATATTCTGTCCCACTCGCCAGGATTTAGGCCTGAGATTCTCCAGCGCAGGTCCCACAGCCTTACCCCGTGTATAGAAGATCCACAATGCACCTGGTTACAGAGGAGACCTTGACAGAGCCATTGGCTGATTGGTTAACCTGGTTCACCTCAAACCCATTTGACCTTGGAGTACACCCAAGGTCAAAGCAGGGCTGCCTCTGAGAAAGACATTTCTCAAATGCTGTCTAAATTTAGGTTTTCAAAACTATAATTAGCAATAAATTATTCTACTCCCCCCGGGTAACACTCTGTGTGGGAAAACCCGACATGCCAAGCAGAGTCCCACAGTGGCCCTTCTGGGAAGGTGAGGCCAAGCCTCTGCCAACCACCTCGCAAGAGTTATTGGGTAGTTACTCGTGATGACAGGCGAGTAAGAAACTCTGAAGGTGCCTGGCTTCACAGGGACCTGCCGAGAAGAAGTCACATTCACCTACTGCTGCCTGTGGACGGCGGGTCCCATATTCACCCTCTCAGTCTGGCGCTCAGAGCCAGGCACAGAGACTAGAGCAGATCTGTTTCTCCCACGTTCTCAGTACATTCACATCCAAAGTCAGCAATTTTCAAGTTCCTTTTCTCTACTTCCTGACAGGGTCCTGAGGCATGGTATCTTGACATAAAGATTCATCTCATGAAGTTCTCAAGAATTTACAGTGCCTAGGTCCAGGAATTTAGCACAGTGGTTCTGGGGCCTGCCTTACAAGCACAAGGTCCCGGGTTTGATTCCCGGTAACCACATACAACAATGCCAGGCATGGTGGCTCACGGCCACATACCACATTGCTGGGCGTGGTGGCTCATGTCTGTAATCTCAGCACTCAGAAGGCAGAGGCAGAAGGATTGCTGAGCTTGAGGCTGAGTTCAAGACCAGCCTGAACTACAAAGCAAGACCCTGCTAAAAAAATAATAATAATAATAAAGAGAGAGAGAGAGATTTACAATGCCTTGTATGCCTGGCAAACACAAGGTCCTGAGTTCAATTCCTAGTATAAATAAGTAAATAAATATCTGGTCAGCTCACCATGGACTAAAATCTCTGAGACCATGAGCCAAAATAAATCTTTCCAACTTAAAAAAAGAATTTACAGGGCCGGGGATTTAGCTCAGTGGTTCCGGTGCCTGTCTTGCAAGCGCAAGGACCCGGGTTCGATCCCCCAGTAACCACATACTATACTGGGCATGGAGACTCATGCCCAGCAGCAACCAGTACCACATACCACAGTGCCAGGTGTGGTGTCTCATGCCTATAATCCCAGCACTCAGGAGGCAGAGGCAGGAGGATTGCTGTGATGCAAGTTTGAAGCTGAGCTCAGGGCTAGCCTGAACTACAAAGTGAGACCCTGTCTCAAAAAATAAAAAAGTTAAAAAAAAAAAGAATATACAAAGAAGTATGAAAAAAATTTAAAAACTACCTCAGTTTACAAAACAGCAGAGGCCACAGAATCAGTCCTCCTGCCCTTGTTGTTAGCCTAGACACAGAATAAAGGGACATATCAGTCCACAGGGACAGCACCACAGGAAGCATAGAGATGCTGCGCCTCAGGAAAGGCCTTCCTCCAAGGCTTGAAGCTCTACTTGAAGAGGGACAGAGCCCACATGGGCGGTGACCCAGGCCTCAAGATCCCCTGAGTACTTCTGACTGTATGTGGTTCCTCTTGCCCTCTGTCCCACCTCGCTCTGATACCAGTAATTCATTCAGGGTGATTCAGTCTTCCCCCATGCCTGTGGGTGTGAGCCGACCCCAGCAGCATAGAGAGAGGTGGATTCTGGGTACATTTCCTGCCAAAAAATGCTACTCGTGGGAGGGAGAGCACAAGGCCAACCCAAGCCACCTGCCACCAGGAACAGCGGCCAAATGTCTGCTCCACCCACGTCCTCCCGTGTCAAAGCTGCAGAGCTTCAAGGCTATGCCCCTTGACTCTGCTACCTTAATCACCTCACTCCCACTGGAGCAAACTCACAGATCTCCAAGCACTCACTTTCTATATTCTCTGCATCTCATTGAGACTCTTCCTTCCTTCTCACCCTCCTGTCCAGCTTACACACTGCACTGTCCTCTAAGGCCCCTGCTGTCTCCTTCTCTGCAGGGCCTCCATACAGCTTTGCTCACATTCCTCTCCCAGCACGATGTAGGGTCTGTCTCTTATGCTAGCTTTGGTGCAAGCTTTTCCTTCGCAGGAAGAGATGATGGAGCCCTCTCTAATCATGAGTGGATCAGTAGTACATGCATCTGAGCTGCAATTAATCCTCCAATGACTTCACTGTGAGCTACACTATTGCCTTAAGTGTGCTTTTCCAAAAAACAAGAATTAAGGGACATCAATCATTATTAAGAGCACGGATTTCTGTATTCACATGGACTCAAGTACCAGTTCCAACTCCACCTCTTCAAGGTGTCCCCTGCATTTCAGGACAGTAGCCAGCTCAGGGCTGTTGGGAAACCATATGAAGTACAATGTTCCTTGCATGTATCTCAGCTTTGTAGGTGCTCAACAAATACTGGATGTCGCTAATGATGCTGGGATGAAACAGGCCAGAGGAGTCGAGGCTCGGAAGATGACCAGCACTTTGCAGCCCCTTCCCATCCCCAGGGCAGAGTTCATAAAGTCAGTGTCACATTCATCCCACTGAGAAGTATATGGACACATGCCAGGCCCAGGACCCACTCACATGTGTATTTAGGAACAGTGTGAATCGCCGGAACGTGACAGAGCTTCTACTTTGATCCAAGTTTAAGTCTTGCCCTGGAATGAAGAAAGGGCTAGGGCCAAGCTCTACTGAGATACAGCTGAGAAATAAGCTCTTTCCCACTGAGCTAATTCAAAGCCCCTGTACCACATGTCGCTGGAAGGATAACAAAGGGTCCCACGTGAGTCACAGACGCCATTCAGACCGTCACTCCAGCCCTCTCTGTTCCCCTCCATCCCTCTGTGATGTCCCTGAGCAACCTGAACTGAGGAGCAGCTCGAGTTCACGCTTATGAGGCAGATTCAATGGGGGCATCATCTGTTCTGCACGTCCAGAACAGCTTCTTCTTGAACAGAACTGAGCATGGAGCAGTAAAAGGAAAAATGAACTCCCTTAGAAGGTCATTCTTGGAAAATTCCAGAATATGTTGATGGGTTACCATTGGTAACCATCTTACCCAACGATTTCAAAATCTAAACCAGATTCCATTACATTCCCAGCCACCTGAAAAGCCCCAGCACATATATACAACCTCCAGTTATATGATGGGAAGATTCTCCATGTCACTCCAAAGCTGTGAACTCAACAGACACCACCAAGACTGCCTGGCCTTTGTGCATTCATAAAACCATTAAAGCGCAAAGGGATTTTGTAGATGGAAGTCTCAAAGCCCAACTGACTTCTCTTTCACTACCAGGATCCTAGCTAAGAAATCTGATGGGCTGAAGAGCTCGCAGATATAGTGACACACCAGCTCGGTAGAATCTTCAAGTGTTCTCTCATGGAACACCACGATTCTTCCCTCTCCAAGAGGCAGGGAAGGGGGAGGGAAGAGGGCAGCATCAGACTCTGAACCCAAAGAGGACTCACGCTCCTCTCCAAGTTTAAAATCAACCTTTAGCTCCCCTGAAGCCATATTTGCTCTTGCTTTGGTCCCCATCTCTGTGTAGGAGACCTGGCAGCACCAACACTGGCATTTACTCAGGTAGGAGTGAGGCGAGAGGCACCCAGAACTAAAGGAGGCACCCAAAACACCTCAACTATTAATATAAATATTACCATAATGCAATGTTTAAAGATCCAACAATCCAAGTGGAACCAAATATCAAAGTTCCTGTATGGAGAGGGGTCAGAGTTACTCACGTCCTTTCTACCTCCCGCGCCTGTCTCCTCGTGTCCCGTAGAGGCCGCAGAGCCTCTCAGCTGGGAGCCCAGTGCAGCTCTGCACAGGCAGAAGCACAGAGAGACGAGCTACCTCACTCATGGCTTAGCAATGTTGGTGGAAAACAGCATTTTGCTGAGTAACATGGAAATGGATCTGTAGCATATGGATTAAATTCCTCTGAAAATAAACACAATTTTTAAAGGGAAGGAAAGGAAAAGTACTTAGCCACTATGTTTGAGGTTTTCCTGCACCCAAACCTCTGGAAAATGAGCATAATATAAATTACTCAGTGTCTGTAGCACAGCTTTGAAACAGGCTTGCCCTAAACCACCGGCTTATTTAAAAGAATATTTGTTCATAGTTCCCAAACCTGCTCTCTTCTACGCTCACCCTGGACTCTTCTCTTCTGTTTTTTACAGACAGAGAGTAGGTTTGCTCACTCACACGAGTGAGGCCCAAGGGACTCAGGGAACCACGCTGGGGACAGGTGTTAGCACCACGTGGTATGGACGTGTCCTCTAAGGAGGTAGGCAGCTAGCAGCCAGGCAGAAGGGGAGGGGCCACCCTGCTCCACCTCTGTGAATTTGGACATTAATGTTGTCACGTCCCCCATGGCAGATGTCACCACTGCCCCTTGGGGAGGGAGAGACACAAGGCAAGGTGACAGCCACCAGCTGGACCCCAGAAAGATGGTGCTAAGGAACATATGAAACCAGTGTCTATGGTCAGCCATGTACAAGAGCTGATCAACACAAACAGTGGGTGCCTGAATTTTAAAAACACATTTCAGTAAAAGACATATTGCCATTTATCCCCTCAAAATACTCTCCTCACTTTAGACACACTTTTCCCATCACTCTTAGCACTTCCTGAGGTAGCTCTTTTGTGTCTTTCTAAGGTGTGACATAAAATATGGTGAATGTTGCTGCCAAGTGCCATTCGACGGAAAAGCAGGCTCATAAAAGCATTACAGTGAGTCTTCATCCACCCTAGGCACCAGATCTGGAACCACGCAACTTCTGGTTCTCTCTCAAAGTCAAAATGACCATGAAAGGTCAACATATTGAATTCATTCAGGACGCCTAGGCAGCCACAAGAATACAACCTTTTGTTCACAAATGAGGACTTCCACAACTTTTAAAAAGTGACAAGAGGGAGGGGTAAGTATATTTGAAACAACAGGTGATATTTTGAGGAAGATAAATGATAATGTATCTTTTACTGTAATAGTTTAGAATTTAGATTTTTCAATCACACTCCATAGCAGCATTTCTGACCTGAGACAAAGCCTGTGGAGTCAGGAGGAGAGCTCCAGACTCTGGCAATGTAAGCAGGGTAAACATCTCTCTGCCCAGCCCAGCACGGGGCCCTGGAGGAAAGTCAGGGTGTCTTCCAAAGGTGAAGGTGTTCCTGAGCTCTCCACACTGAACAAGCCTCACTTCCATCCCCTTAAATCTTCACGTAATTCTTCCTTGGAGCTGGTACCAGGCCCAGGTCCTTTTCATGCAACCAGGACCACCATTCGGTGAGGTAGACTCTGCCCCAAGGTTGCCCTACTCTCCTTCGAGAAGCTACCAGTGTGGCCTGCAGCTCAACTCATTCAGTGTGACTCATCAACTTCCCCTTTAAGCTGCAATTTCACAAAACATCCAAACTGACAACTTTTTCCTGATGGAAAGAGATGAAAGGTCCAGTGCAGAATATGTTGATTCTTCATTTTTTTTTTTTTTTTGCTTTTGTTTATTTGTTTATTTGTTTTTGAGACAGGGTCTTGCATTGTAGTTCAGGCTGGCCCTGAGCTCACTATATAGCTCAAGTGAGCCTCAAACTCACAGCAATCTTGCCTCTGCCTCTTGAGTGCTGGAATTACAGGCATGAACCACCACTTTTGGCAGCATCGTGGTATGTGGTACTGATTGCTGGTTTGCGTGAGCCACCACACCCAGCATTGTTGTATGTGGTTACCTGGAATCAAACTAGGAACCTTGTGTTTGCAAGCCAGGCACTGGAACCACTAACCTAAATCCCTGACCCTATGTTCATTCTTATATTATGGAAATAAATGATTTTTTTTCCTTACCAGATTTTACAGAACCTGAAAAGTCCTAGGAGGTTTAAGAGTGATTGACAAGGTTGAAAATAAGAAGCCTATCCTTGCAAGATGCTCACAGCCCACTGGCTTCATCCCACACTGAGTTTTACAGACCAACACCTGCTGCGCTCCCTCCCACCGCAGGCCCTGTGCCCAGCTTCACCACAGTATCATACACAAGATAACTCTGGTTGCAGGTCTCTGAAAATTGTTGGCACATGAGAAATAGCAAGACTGCAGAATATTAAAAAGACACAGCAAGAGAGATGAAAACAAAACTAAGATAACACTATTAATATGACTGCCTAAAGCAAAACAAAGCAATTGGAGACAAAGTTTCTCTCGCTGTGTGCTGGGAGCCCACAGAGCCCCTTGGGGGGCCTCAAGACAAAGATCCAGCCCCTACCTCCAACCATAAATGCTTTCTCTTTGCCTTGTAAATTGATCTAGTCAGGTTTTATGGGAACAAAGCATGTTATGGCTAAGGTGATTTTAAAACCACTGATCCGGGAGACTGAAGCCCATTAGAGCTACAGCTGCCTGAACAATTTGCTCTTCTCCTTGAGGCCAGAAGTCTGCACAGGTCAGGGAGTTTCTGGGACCTGGGAAGGGGAGGGGCTTCAGGCACCCAAGAGGACTCAGTGCTTCTGACCTCCGTGATGACTTTTAATATATCCCACACCTACCTGTTAATCTATCCTGACTTACCCCTTCCTCCTCCATGAGCTTTGGGGATCTCTTCTGGCCAAGTTATCAATAGGAGACACCTGAGTTCACCTCTGTGTCCCACTGTCCTGGCCCCCATCACGCTGTTAGGCCACTTCTGACTTTGATATTTGTCACCCTGATAGAGATGAAGACCCTGATTCAATTCTGCTTCCCCTGTGGCTAATCCAGAGCCTGCCACACAGATGATCAAAAATGTGTATTCTATTCTGAGGTGCTGTATGAGGTGGTGCATGACGGAATTCAGCCACACACCTGCAGCTTGGCTCCCAGAATATGTTTGTGACAGCCAGGAATGTGGTGAGGTGGGGGCTGAGAAAGATAATTCGCCTTGAGTTTCATCTTCAGGTTAAAAAAAAAAAACCTGTGATCTTTTCAAGTCAAGAAGAGTTGTTTAAATGTAAACATGCATTCACAATGTCTGGGAGCAGAGTTAGATGAAATTCCCCAAGTGATCTCTTAATACCACCAAAATTGCATTCAAATGCCTCTGCCAGGCAAAGATAAACTGCCACTTGCACAATGGTCTTGCACTTAAAAGTAACTTGGTCTGGAAAGCTTTGAAAATTTATTACAACAGGGAAAAAGGAAAACTTAAAGCGGTTCAAGATATTTAGTCTGCTGATAAGACAGCTTAGGAGGGACAATAATTATCTCCAAGTATTTGAAGGGTCATTATAAGGTCATTAAGAGCATTCGAGCCAGCTGGGAGGCATCAGCTTGACGTCAAAAACCAACTGAAATGACGCCCAAATGAGTTAGAATCAGAATCACACGAGTCAAGAGCGGTGTCCATCCTCAGCACACAGGGGATGCCTCAGGCAGGCGCTCGTTAGAGGGGCAGGCCTGTGGGCCAGCCTGCCGCAGCCAAACCAGAGCTCTCCTAACCCGCCAGTCCCTCTGGCCTGTTTGTGTATTCAGGCCTAGCAAATGCCCAGTCTGGGAAACCTCACCTCTTCGTTTCACAGGTAAAGAAACAAGATCAGAGGAGCCAGGGAATCTGTCCAAGTGATGGCAGCTGGTCCAGGGAGGGGGCAGAGTCACAGCAGCTGCCACCTTTAATCCAGCCCCAAGAGACACTCCAATGGCCCCCACCTATCTTCAAAGCCACATCATCCTCAGTCTCCTGGTTGGGCTCATGTCTTGCAGCCATGAAGACTCAAGCCAGAAAATGAACTCCCAGCATGGCCAGGGCCGGGCCGCAGGCTGCTAAGGAGGCTGGCAGTCCTTCTGCCCCCACATGCCATCTACAAATGGGAGACAGCAGTGGGTGCTCTCCATGCCAGAACCACCAGGCTCTGGACATGCCTTTCTGTAACAGACAAGGCCTAATGGCTAAGCTCTTTGGCAGACAGCTGCGAGAAAGCAACCCCTATGGTTTCCCAAAGCATTTGTCTGCTCTGTGCCCTTTAAACTCCAGTCGTATCTAAACCCAGGTTACAGCTGCCCTTGCACAACATTCAAAGCTGAAGCTCAGCCATCTCCCAATGCATGGAAACAGACTGTCCGGGGCTGCAGAGAGGCCCTTGTGAGGGATCCTATGCCAGGAGGCCCTGCTGTGCTTCCCAGGCTGCTGTCCCCCAGGCTGGGAAGGGAAGGGCACTTTCTGACTCTCGGATCCACACTGAGCCAGGGATGGGCCCTGGGCAATAACAGGAGCGGGATCACCATCCTCCCCTGGGTGGGCAATGTGCTTCCTGGGTCCCAGGGAACCAGCAGGCAGCAGAAATATATTTGATGGCATTTCTCCGCTTCCAAAGTTGTCTCCCTTCCAAAGACCTCAGCTAGAATAAAGCTAGTAACAGAGCAGACTGAGGAAAAGCGGGACTGTGGGGCCTATCAGAGAGGCTAGGAAGGTTACAAAACCTTAGTAAGTCATCGGGATGGCCACCAAGCTTCCCAAATGTGCCAGACTTCAGGGTAGGAGACGCAGACCCAGCTAAACAGCTGGTAAAACAAGAGAAAGGAACACGGCACTGAGGAGCCTCCCCAGGACCACAGCCGCTCCCAACTCCCCATCAACCCAACCCGGCAGAAGGGAATACAGATCTGATCCCCTGCTGGTCTCTGTTCAAAGGAGACTGAAATTGCCTGCATAACATGATTTTTTTTTAAGCATTAAGGAGAGAGCTGACATATTATCCAGATCAGATCAAACATCTGGGCCCTCACCACCACGTGCAAAGATACATGCATCCCAGACTTTTCAAAGGTTTGGGATCTGTGGACACAGCCCACAAGTACAACTTTATTCCCTTTTAGGAACCCAACCCACATACTTGCATTTCTCTCTTGAGCTATAGCCTGAAATGCAAAATGCACTTAATCCGTCAAGCGGCGCCACTCTGCCAATACTGCAGAAGGTACTAAGAGGGAACCGTTTACACAGCAGGCTTCTGAAGAGGCTGAGACAGAGCTCAGAGCTCACCCTCGCATCCTGCCAGCCTGCTCGCTGGCCGGCCGTTCTCACTGAATGCCACTCCTGACATTTGATCTGTCTGTCCTGGGGACTCAGACACGGTTGCAACTGACAAGATATCACGGAACATGGAAGAGCCCCTTTCTTCTGTGTGACACTTCCTCCCCGTGTGGGCCCAGCTTTCAAGAGTCCTGCAGTTCAATCATTTTCTTACCAGAAAGCCATGAGGATGCCAGAGGATGAGGAGGGAGTTTGTGTGGAATTCAGCAGAAGAGAGGCCGGAGTTCAGCTCAGCCACAGGCTCCAGTCCTCCTCCTGCTCTAGTCACGTCACCAGCAGAGGAAAGTCCCAGGAAGGCCCCAGAATCGGATTGTCCTTTAGCTCAATTCCTTCCGCAAAAAGAAAGCAGAGTCCTTCTAATCTGTCAAGGGGGAAGAGAGAAGGCAAAGTGAAGGCTCCAGCATGTGAAACTGGTAAAAATATCCATACCCACATGTGCACACACACATATACACATACATTATCCAAGAGAAAACAGCTAACTGGGAGATAAGGTACTTTGTAACTGCATTATCCCAGTTTCCATGGATGTCATTTGCTAGATTTCTACCAGACAGGACTCCCAGAGGCAGACCTCTGGGAGACTTTCAAATCCAGCTAGAAGCAAAAGATGTGATCAAGTGTTCTGGCCAGGCTCGCACATTTCAGCCGGCCTCAACATAAAAGATTATGCTTTCTCCTGGGAGACAGTAGCCACTCTGGGGTCTCCTAGACACTCCTGCCTGATACACTAACCACATTACATCCTAGAGAATATGGCTTTGGAGGCCACTCTGCAGTGACTCCCAAGGGCTCTTCATCCCTTGTCAGATAGACAAGGAGTCTCCTGAGAGACCTTGCATTCTTTTAAGAGAAAGATCCAGAAGAATGATCCTCTAATTCCGAGAGCTATGACACTACTTTGAAAGTGACTTTTCTCTCCCTCCAAGTGGTACAGGCAGGAAAGATGGCTAGCTGATTTATTTCACATAAAAATCCTTGCATTCATCTTTGAGTAAGAATGTTCTGAGCACTGTGATCATTTTCAGTGTTTCCAACCATCTCATCAACAGGTTCTCAAGTGTGAAAATAGAGCAGAGATGGAGATGGAGTCCCTGCTGAAGGAGGGGCAGGTCAGGAGAGCGGCAGAAGAGTACACGCTGTCCTTACATGCTCCCACTCCTCCGTGGAAGACGGCTTGGTGCTCGACACCGGTGAAAGCTCTCCACATGCCATGTGTGGTGGATTGTACCACCCCATTTGGAGACACAGAGGCAGGCTTGAAAGTTGAACTGACTCTTTTTTCTCTCCACAGGCTGGCATCAACCACACACAGAACTTCTCAGTTGCTAAAACACAAGACGCACAAGAAGAAAGGTCCCCGGCAGGGCTGTTTCTCACTAGAGGGAGATGTGTCACTTGACACACACATTCACCAGCCCAGGTTTTCTCACTGTTTCCAAGTAACCACCTTGAACAACTCGACGGGCCAACCAGGAGCCTCTGGGAGCTGCTTTAAGAGCACTTTGCACTTTACAGGAAACCATAAGGACCAGAAAACAGCAGGGTTGCTTTTACAATTGCATTCAAACACACAGCTGTAAATTCATTCCATTTCATTCCTTCTCCATTTGTGTTATTCACCGTGAAATTAATATATCCTCCAGATAGTACATTCATTAAATACTTCACTAAGATGGAGCACATGACCCCATGTCCTACACAGAAACGTCTGGCATTCTCTCACTGCCCGGGTCAGATGCTCAAGGGTCGCACCTTCGGCACCTGGGAAAGGGTTCTTGTACTGTCACAGAAAAGCCTAGAAAGCCCCAGGTGACACCTGAGGGGCTGCACAGCCTGCGGCAGGGTGGGGGAGGGAGGCCAGGCACAGACCACAGCCTCTGGCGTGCCCTCTGAGTGGTTTAGTGGAATCTGGGGATGGAATACGGAGGTGCCCGCAGGCTGTCGGTCCCTGCCTCCAAGCCAGAGCTCTAGTGCCGCCTCCCTACCCCCCAGCCGAGGACAGCGAGTGACTGCACAGACCCAGGGCCACAGACCCGCGTGGAGGAAGTGGCTGGGAGCTGTCCATGGTGGCGCTAAGCCTGGCAGGCAGGGAGCCGCCGGCTCCAGCCCCGGGCGCGCGGGGAAAGCGCGCTCCAGACGGCGGCGATGGAGAGACGGCCCGGGCTCTGCGCTCGGGATGGGGCTGAGCCAAGCGCTGGCGCACAGATCAAAGGTTTAGCTTGGAAAGAAAGCCCTTACCTGCGCAGCGCTGCTCCGGGCGCAGGACTCCGAGCCTTGAGCCTCGGCGCCGGTGGCCAGAGCGCCCTGGACGCTCCTCGCCTTGCGCGGGTCCGTTCTACAACGTCGTCGCCGGCTTCGTTCTCCGAGCGGCGAGCTGGAGCCCGGCCACGACCCTGGCTGGGCCCCGCCAAGACGCTGTCCTTCCGCTTCATGCGAGGCCACCCTTCTTCGCCTGTCCCTGCCAGCGACCTCTGAGTCTTTTCCGCTGCTAGGCTTGGGGTGGCAGCTTGAGTGTCAGCAGGGCTCCCAAGCCACCGACGTTCTGTGGTGTCCGCGCGGCGCGGGGAGGCAAAGCAGACCCGAGGGGACAGCGCGGGCCCGAGCAGGGCGCAGACCTGTTGCAGCCGCGCGCCTGTGCGCACCCGCGGTACCCCGCTGGGCTGGGGCGGACCAGACCCGAGCCTGCTTCGGTAGGGCCCGGCAAGCAGGGCCTTTCCTGAGGGGGTCTGTGCGGCTGGGGACCTCGCACCCCAACACCTGCGGTGTGCCCAGAACCCCCAGGTACAGGGAGACCCACAGAGCACAGCGGCAGACTCGCGGACACACGGACAGGCAGACGGCACGACAAAGGGAACCAGCAGGAGCTGTGTGAGGGGCACAGGACTCCCCATCC
The DNA here is from genome assembly GCA_004026965.1 of Petromus typicus. Classification (NCBI taxonomy): domain Eukaryota; kingdom Metazoa; phylum Chordata; class Mammalia; order Rodentia; family Petromuridae; genus Petromus; species Petromus typicus. The sequence continues at coordinate 232,025 of PVIR01000105.1, read as the reverse complement.
ATCCCTGACACCCCTGGCCCGCTTACCTTTAGGGTGGCAGCCGAGGCAGTGCAGCGCCTCACGGGAGTGAGTGCAAATATCGGCTCTGCCGGCGCAGTGAACTCGGCGAGGAGAGCTGAGTAGTTCGGACCCCAGGCTCGGTAGCACCTCGAACACTGGACTCCTGTTCTGCTAGTGCTCTCGGAGCCCGCCGGACTCGCAGCCTTTATATTTCCGAGCTCAGTTCCGCCCACTCCCCGCCCTCACCCCGCCCTCGGCGCCCCGCCAGGAGATCCGCCCTACCACCTACGGCCGGGAGAGGGCGCTGGAGCCCCAAAGAGGAGAGAACTGCCTGCCTCTGCGGAGAGGTTTCCCAAGCAGCTGAGTTTCACAGTCCTTTTCTTTTTAAACTCGCATCTCCCTCTGGCTCAGCAGCTCTTCCGAAAGGAAGATGAGACTGTGATCTAGAACTAGAGTCAGACATGCCAGTGAGCGAGGGTCTCAGCCTCTCTGGGCCTCAGTCTTCACATCAGGAACGTGGGTTTTCCCAGGATGGACAAGAGGATGTTGACCAGCTCAGAGAAGTATGGATGCTGGCACCAAGCAGGCCCTCGGGAAGTTGGGGTGCCAGAGCTGGGCATCTCTGGATCGGAGATAGGCCACTGTCCTCAAGGGCAAGGCCAAAAGGAGCGGCCCTAGGACAGGGTGCCTCTGGGACTGGGTGCAGCACCCGTGGGCAGAGTCTGCAGGAGCTGTCTCACACTGCTCCAGGCAGTCTGGGTTTTTCAGGCTGTTTCATTTTAATCTGCAAAACTCGGGTCTGGGTGCTGGCTCTCTGCCTCTCTTCCTGGACCTTCTCCAAGCCTGTCCTCAGGTAGCTGCAGCCCTAGTGTCCTCCCTCCCTTGCCAGCTTTCTGTGTGCAAACACCAGCTTGGCCTGTGCCTGGGCAGTGCTCACAGGCTCCAGAACTGACAGGTGGGCCTTGGTGCCAGGCTGGGAGGTTTTGTCTGCTTGTCGGGCTGGGCAGCAGCCTTGGGCCCCTCTGGACCCAGCCCTGCCTGGGCTTCATCTTCCTAGAGGAAACGATTAGGAGTCTCTCCCCTTCCCTCCTTCCTAGGGAGTAACATGAGGGGCCCTCGGTGACGTCATGTGTCCTGCCTTTTTGCTCCAGCAAGACCAATGGAGCCTCCAGAATTAAGTGTCCCTTGAACCCCACACCTGACTCCTGGCTCCTTACCTTCCAGAACAGCACCCTCACCTGGAGCCCTGGGCCTGAGTGGCAGACTGGCCAAGCTTTTCAGTGGCAGGGTCCCCTCTGCTCCAGTGGGGATCAGAGGCCATGTGCTGTGAGCCTGGAGCCCAGGTGCAGAGCTGGGACAGACTCTGGCCCAGGGACGGGCCCTGGGGGAGCCTGAGTCACACTTCACACTGTGCACATTTCCGGGAATTGCAGGCCAGTCCCCAGGGGAAGGAAATATCTACAAACTGCAGACAAACAATTCTCCGGGCAGCTCTGCCCCAGGGGTGTGCACACATCCTCATGGAGGATGGATGTGTGGTCATTCTTTCTGGATGAGTACAGGCGACAGTAATATGGTGGCCTTGTCCCTACCACCGCAAACCAGTGCAGACCAGAGCTGGTCAGAAAAGGGAGCCGTTAGCTTCTAGGTGTTCCCCAGGATGTCCAGCAAAGTCTCTAGAGAGAGGTGGCACGGTGGCGAAGTGCCACCTGCCGCCCAAGAGCTGCCCTTGTCCCCTCCTTCCCGTACTGTGGAGCACCCATCTGCTCCCTGCCGCCATAGCTGTTCAGGTGGGTGCTGTGGGGCTGCTGGCTGGGTCCTGGTCCACTCCTCACAGCAAGACTCACTGCCCCCTACCTGCTGAATGGCACAATCAGCCCCGGCTCTCTAGCAATCCAAGCCTCTGGAAAACCTTTGAACCCAGAAAGCAAGGACAGCTGCGAAGTCAGAGGTAGAGAGGGCTGCAGGCCTTGAGGTTTGAGGCAGACCAGCCAAAAGGGCAATCTCAGATTCCTTCACTCCCGGGAAGCGTCTCCAGGAATTATATTCACGTTCCGCCAACAGGCGTCGCCCTCGCACACCAAGCTAGAGGCCAGCGCCAGACTTGAGGCGGAGTGCTTGGATGACATCGCCGGGTATGAACCAGGCTTGGCTTCTGTTTCCTTGGAGGCCATGGAGTCTCCGGGTAGAGAAGCCTCCGGTTTTCTGGGATGCAAAGTCCTGAGCAGGAATTCAGCTCAGGAAGTCCTAGGACGCAACCCCAGACTTGGGAATGCGGCTCCTCAACTCTTGCCCTCCACTCCACGGGCGCCCACAGGGCTGTCTTCTCCCCTCAGCTTTTGCACCTGAAACACAGATACATCGTGTGTGTGTGTGTGTGCAGATCTTTCCGGGCCATTCCTTTTCCTTACTGCAAAACTCATGGGCACCCTCTTTTAAAAATCAGAAAATTCATAAAATGAAGAAAGGAGAAAAGATTTCCCATGTACTCTATGTACATTTTTTTTTTAATTACAGAAAAGCATAAAGGGAAAAACTCACTCCTCAAAGATAGTCTCTGAATTTCAGTGTGTGGCCCGATTCTTTCTCCTGCAGGCTATATACACAGATGCAGAAAAACATGTACCTACGTGACGACTGCATCAGTGATTCAGTCGTTGGCTCGAAATCATGCCTGTCGCTGGACAGCCTGCTCTGAGAAGGTGGGGCTGCCCCAGCCTCTCATCCACCCTTGGTGACCAGAGAGCCGGTGAGGAGCCAGTGACTCTCAGTGTTTCCCCTGGGAGTGGGCGTTTCTTATAAAGATAACATAATGCAAGGGCAAGGGGAAGGTTTGGATCCATTTGAGAAAATCCCATACTTGATCCTTTGAACATACACTAAAATGATACAGGCTTCCCTATCAGATTGGCCCAAATCCAGAGGTTTGGCCCTCAGGGTGCTGGGGGCAGGGAAGGTGGAGAGTGGTCTTCACGTGTCACCAGTGAGGGCTTAAATTGGTACAGTATGTGCGTGAGGGCAGTGAGACGGGCCTGATGGAATGTACATACCATTTACTCAGCAGTTCCATTCCCAGGAATTTATCCTGCAGACACACGCACAATGATTATTACCAGGTCATAGATTGCAGTTCTGTTTGTAATAGATTTTTTTAAAGGAAGCAGACTAAATACATAGCAGTAGGGCAAATTAAATGAGTGATTTTACATTGGTATGCTAGGGATCGGGCTGCTGGGTTTGGGGTTGTTATGGCATAGTTATGTGCACCTGTAATCCCGGCTACGCGGGAGGCTGAGGGAGGAGAATGACAATTTGAAGTGGGCCTGGGCAGCAGAGCAAGACTCTAAAAATGAAGAAGAGAGGGAAGGAGAGAGAGGGAAGAAGAGAAAGAGAGACAGACAGACAGACAGAAGGAAGGAAGGGAGGAAGGGAAAGAGAGAGGGAGGGAGGAAGAAACTAACTGTATTATGAACACTTTTTGCTAAAATTTTTAAAAAGAGAGCCAGGCACAACAGCAGACTCCTGTAATTCAGCTGCTTGAGGCTGAGGCAGGAGGCTCGAAATTTCAGGTGATTTTGACAGATGAGAGCAACGTCAGGCTGCAAGAGGGTTTGAGACAGCCCCCCTAGGAGGCATTCTTTTTGGTATTTGCCAAAGAAGCAGTAAAAAGAAATTATAGCAAGAGTTCTTTCAGAACAGACGGCAAAACACAACCCACCCCTACTGAAGATTTTCTGAAGACTTTTCCACATGGCCTCCAGGTCCTGCTGCAGCCTCCACGCGGGCCCCCACTGCTGGCATCCACCTGGCTCACTCAGCACTACCTGTACCTTCTTGGTATTCTTTAACACGCAAAGGTGCCCCAGCCGAAGTCCTTGTGCCTGCGGTGCCATCCTGTCCTTACAGACCTCGGCTCAGAGTCACTGGCCCAGCATGCTTTGCAGCACCCCTGTGCACAGCCTCAGGCCCCACGTGCTCTTCCTGCTTCTTGCTGATTTGCTCTCCTCTGCTGTACTTTCTTGGTCCCCACATGGCAGTGATGTCCTTTTGTTCACAGCCCCCTTCCTGGTGTCACGCATCTGATGAGCCACTGAACACATTTCGTCATGATGACAGCATCAGCTGTGCTGACAGCTAATTACAGAGCGCGGACCAAGTATCAACAGGATCTTAATCAGACATATGCAGGTTTGAGATCTTCTTCCAAACATCAGTAGAATCATTCTTATTTCTGTAGTGCTGTTGGGAGCCAGAGAGCAATGACGCTTGAGGTTGACAATGGCTGGGACAGTGACACTGGGTTGGCAGCCCAGGCTTGCATTCAGGAAAATCTGTTTCTCACCTTCTTCTGCAGGACCAATGCAGAACCGACCTTGGATGCTCCCTGGGGGCCTTTCCCCACTTCTCCATCTCTGAAGCCTTCAGGGTGCAGAGTAAATTCCAGGCTGATGTGGTGCTGTCTTCCACCTTCCACCGGCAGCTGTGAGCTAGGAGTACAGAGACCCAACATCCCAGCTCCTCCAGCTCCCCCAGCTCTCTGCCCATCCATAGGCTGGCACAATGCTGGCCTAAGGAGATGCCAAGTAGACACAGGGAAATGAACACTTCTTTATTACAGGTCACATAATATTCCCTTTAAGGAACTCCTGGTATAGAAAATAAATCAATAGGAAAATGCTGGTTAGATGTGGGCCACACACTGAAATTCATTCCCAGACCACCAAGAAGTCAATCTGCTGACTCTAATGTAGAACACACTACCTCATGACCTCTTGTCACTGTCATCATCTCATGGTGCCAGAAGTCCTGTGCTCCCCAGGGAACAGATCCATGACAGCGACGGAATTGGTACTTAATTATTTGCTGGTTAAGAAAACATTTCACACGATTAGATACTAAGGAGCCCAAGATTTTTGTAAAATAAATGTATAGAAGCTTACTAACTGCAGCTGTAACCATGTACATTTAAAAATCATGGTAAATATGTAGGTGAAGTAATATTTACTCCATCTGCAGAGAGAACTGGCTTTGTGCAGGAGACATGAGGTCAGGCAAACTGTTCCGGGTGACAAGCTGTCCTCCGAAGGCCAGCCCGTTCGCTCATGTATTCCTGCTGCCGCAGGCTGAGGTGTGACCCCTCACAGTGAGTGTGCAGAACAAAAACGGAAATGCGTTCTGTGGTTCGGAAGGCCAAACAATTTTTATGAAGGAAATTCTTACCAAAAAATGAACATAAAAATTTAAGGGAAACTATCATCAAACAGAAGGTCCCATGACCAAAATCATGGCCATGCATGGTCCAGGGCATGTTGAGAGACCGATGCCATCACCCATACATTTCCCATGTGTGAGCAGGAAAGTCCTTCCTGTGTGGAGCACACATAACAGTGCCCTAGTTAGAACTCAAGATGTTGTAGGCACATTTCACTTTCTTGTTAATATTACAAGAAATATATATATGTATATAATATTACAAGAGCACGTGGGGCCTGAGGCTATACACAGGGGTGCCGCAAAGCATGCTGGGCCAGTGACTCTGAGCCAAAGTCTGTAAGGATGGGATGGCGCCGCAGGCACAAGGACTTTGGCTGGGGCGCCTTTGCGTGTTAAAGAACACCAAGAAGGCACAGGTAGTGCTGACGCATCTTCGTGACACACAGGTGCTGGTGGTGAGGCTGAAATGGCAGGGCTGAGGGGTGGAGGTCACCACTGAGGTGATGTGACAGCCAAGCTCTGCTTAGGAACCTCAGCCTGTTCCTCCTGAGTGTCTTCTGAGCCCCTCTGGGAACCCATTCTTGGGCCGCTCCACACAGAGTCTTAAGGTCCCTTTCTTAGAATAGACTAGGATTAGTAAAGAAGATTTTCTTCAAAGGACAAATGGACTGAGTGCATTTTTTTTGTTTTGTTTTAGGTTTTTTGAGACAGGGTCTCGCTTTGTGGTTCAGGCCGGCCCTGAGCTCAGCCTCCAACTCACATCACAGCAATCCTCCTGCCTCTGCCTCCCGAGTGCTGGGATTACAGGCGTGAGCCACCATGCGCAGCACTGTGGTATGTGGTACTGGTTGCTGCTGGGTGTGAGTCTCCACACCCAGTATTGTGTGTGGTTACCGGGGATCGAACCCAGGTCCTTATGCTTGCAAGACAGGCTCTAGCCTGAGTGAGTGCATTTTTAAAATAAAATAAAATAACTCCAAAGGCCATTTCTCTCATGTGCCTCTGCTGTCACCACCCTCATTCCCAGACAGGCACCTTGTCCTCCAGCCAGCCATTTGCCACTTGCCTGCACACAAAGTTTCTCCAATCAAAAAAAAAAAAAAAACAAACCCCAAAACTCTAAAAGATGTGTATCCAGAGTAAAAATAGGGGACCACAGAATACAAATGGGACAGAATACAAATGCCAATGAAAAGAGAGAAAATACATAAGCCGTCAGATAGACAGTTAGTGGTCCATTATGATCACATTCGTCACCGAGAACATGACGCCTGCTGTTTCTCACGTTTCCCCATTCTCCTGCCCCACCTTCAACCTCCAACCCCCTATGTGCATAAGCTTTGTTTCCGCTTTTTCATTTGTGCTATCAAATTTTTTCTTTCCTTTCTTTAATTTCCCCTGCCTCCCACCCAGTTCCTCTTTCCCTTTAGACATTTTCTTCTTATTTTGCAATACCTATCACATTTTGGACCTATTTATACTTTCAGTTTCTCACATTAGAGAAATGGTAGAGTATTTACACAACTGTGTCGTATATATTTCACTTATGAGTATGGTCTCAAGGTGCATCCACTGAAGTATAAATGTCTCCAACTTATTTTTTATGACCGAGTAATGCTCCATTTATTTTTTAAAACACACATCTTCAGCTAGTCTCCAGTTTCTGGACATTTTGGTTGTTTCCAAGATTTAGCTATCACAACCTGAGTTGCTATAAACATGGGTACACATATGTTGTTGTAATAGGAATTTTTTGTTTCGTTCATGTATATGCCTAACAGGGAAATAGCAGGATGAAATAGGATCTCTAACCCTAGTTTTTTGAGGAATCTCCACAGTGGTTGCACCAGTCTATATTCCTACCAACAATGGAGAAGGGTTCCTTTCTCCCCACAGCCCTGCCAACATTTGTTGTTGATTGATTTCTTGGTAGCAGTTATTCTTTCTGGCGATAGATCTCAGTGTTGTTGTCATCTGTATCTCTTGAATGACCAGCAATGTTGAACGTTTTTTCATATGTTTCTTTGCTACTTTTACTTCTTCATCTGAAAAATGTCTGCTTATTTCAGAGACCCAATTTTTGAACTGGGACTTTAAATTTGAGGGGGCTGATTTGTTAAAGTATTTTATTTATTCTAGGTAGTAGTCCTTTGTCTGCCAAATGACTCATGTATTTTGAAAATTGATTATTCTCGTGTGTGATCTTAACATTACATCCACTAGGTAGGCAAAATGCACAGTCTGGGGAAGCCCAGGGCAGATTCCTATCTCATCAGAAAGTGATGAGGTTCAGGCCTGAGGCTGAAGGCAGACTCCTCTCTCTCAGCAAGACCCCAAATGTGCCAGGGCAGGGCCAGGCCATGCCTCTCAGGGTGGCAGCCTTCCAGGATCCCTTTCTAGAACCTGAGATGACCCTAAAATTGGAAATCCTTGGAGAGACCTAGAAGTTCACATGCCCAAGCTAAATCCCAGACCAGGTAAGTCTGAATGTTTGAAGGTGGGACCCGGCCTTCTCAGGGAATTTTAAATTCTTCCTATGGAATTTTGTTATGTAGCCAAGATTAAGGAGATGAAGTATAAGATGTAAAATAAAAACCTTGCAAGACAGTGTACAGACCATGCACACTGCTTTATATTCGTTCATATAGCAGCAAATACCAACAGTCTGTGTTAGAGACTGGGCCCTCAGCCTTAGGCTGTCAGAGTGCGGAAGCCTTTGTGAGGCAGGTTGTGGTGCAGGATTAGACCCTGGGGATATGCCTTGAAGAGGGTATGGATTCGAGTCTCTCTCTCTGTCCGCATACTGACCACTATGAGGTGAGTAGCTGCCCATCGTGCCATGATGTGCTGCCCCATGCCAGGCTCCAAAGCAACAGAGCAAGACTCCAAGATCAACAGCTAGAACAAAACTACCCCCTTTGACATGGCTTGTCTGTTATTCTTGGGTCTGAATTCAAGATAGTAGTAGTTCAAGGCTTGGTCCTTAGTTTGGTGTTACAGGGAGCTGATGAGATTGTTGAGAGGTGGGCTTGGTAAGAGAATCTTTTCCCATGATTCTTCTAATCCCCTTTGCACATGCACCTGATGTTTTACCAGAATGCTCTGCCCCTTCTGAGCTCTGCTCCAGGCCCTGCTGAGAGGTCACGTGTAGAGCCTCTCACACACTTCGGCCTCCCATTCCAGACACAATGGAAGCACCAGGTCACATGTTGGGAAGCGCTGGGTGGGCTTAGGACCGGCATGTGCCACACAGATCCATTGGGGATCCTGGGAGCTCAGGTAGTATTTTCGCAGGTCAGGAGGCCTTGGGTGTGTCTGCACCACACTCAGACAGAGCCAGACAGGCCAGGTGTGGACAGCCTAGGACCAGCCACATGGCAGGTTATGCAGCAGCAGGGTAATGATTAATAACTGTGCAGGGAGGCCACCGGCACGGTGAACTATCTTAGTTGGTAGTTGGCAGTGTTTTCTGTTTTGGCTCAAACCTAGACCTCAGCCTTCCTTTCAATGAGTGGATCTAAGTTCTTATTGCCTCTTGCATGGCATTTCTACCTCAGATTCTCATCTGATCCTCTCTTGACTGCACAGTACATATTATCACCATTTTAGAAGTCACAAACTAGCCTAATGCAGTGAAGGGTTTTTCTCAAGTTTCCTGGTTTACCATGAACACAAGCCCCAGGTCTGCTGCCTCCGCATGCAGGAGCCTTTCCACTCTCTTGATCCTCTGGACCTGCACATCCAGAATCCCCTCCTTATGCACACAGCTTGACATACTCAGCCTCTCCCAGTGCTGCCTGCAGGGTAAATCTAAGTTCCTTCCACCTCCATAATCAGCACTTGCAGTTCTCAGAATTTGAAAATACTGGTTTAAAAAGAATCTGGAAATATCACAAATTTCTGCGTTGTTAATCTCTGGAATCACCCATACTGCTTGCTGAAAGGGTGGACCGTTGTCCTAGAAAATGCCCATAGGTGCAGACCTCCAAAATGTGCTGCATAATTTCAAAGCATTCATAGATCCTAACACTCTTACTAAGAACTGCAGGTCAGAATTAGGGGTGTAACACAGTGGCAGAGCACTTGCCTAATATGAATGGGAGGCTGGGTTCAGTCCTCAGTCCCATCCCCAAAACAGATTTTCAAAAAATTAAATATGGGATTACCATATCATCCAGCAATTCCATTCTAGGCATGGAATATATATATGCGCGCGCGCACACACACACACACACACACACACACACACACACACACTAGGAAGAACAGAAAACAGAGGCTCAGACTGACATTTTTATATTCATGGCCTCATTATTCATAATAAATAGTCCAAACATGGAAACAATCAAAAGGTACATCATCATGTGAATGGATAAAGAAAATATGGTCCCTCTGTTAATGGAAAATTACTCAGCTATAAAAAAGCATGAATGCTACATGCCTGACTTGAAAACATTATGTGAAGTGGAATGAGTCACCAAAGGACAAATACTGCATGACTCTACTTACCTGGGGCTCCTTGAGTGGTCAGATTCACAGACACGGAGGGGAGAATGGGCTCGCCAAGGGCCGGGGTGCAAGGAGACTGAGGGCTCATGTTTAAGGGGCCGGGGATTCAGTTTGAGATGATGTGAAAGCCCTGGAGATGGATGACAGCAATGGCCAACAATGAGACATCACAGGTATATTATACCACATGTGAGGACAGTGCAGATGAAGGGGACCCTTTCCTCTACCCATGAGCATTCTGAGGCCCAGTAGGATCAAGTACCAAGAACAGGGTACCAAGAACAGAGATGACTTGCCTGGGCACCCTTGTCCTGGGGCCGCCTGGCTGTCCTCTGTGTGACACTCTGGGCAGGAAAACATGGCTTGAAACATCTGGGGTCCATCTGACACATCATACTTCAGGCACTTCTGGGAAACTATTTTTCAAAGTGCTATTGTAAATACTACTTTTAAAAATGACAAGTGGGGCCGGGGATATAGCTCAGTGGTTCCGGCACCTGTCTTGCAAGTGCAAGGACCCGGGTTCGATCCCCGGTAACCACATACCTATACTGGGCGTGGAGACTCACGCCCAGCAGCAACCAGTACCACATACCACAGTGCCGGGTGTGGTGGCTCACGCCTGTAATCCCAGTACTTGGGAGGCAGAGGCAGGAGGATTGCTGTGATGTGAGTTTGAGGCTGAGCTCAGGGCCAGCCTGAACCACAAAGCGAGACCCTGTCTCAAAAAACCTTAAAAAAAAAAAAAATGACAAGTGGACCATTCTCCCTGGTTTGTAGAAATAAGGTTTTTTACTGATTTTATATCTAGCAACCTAAGTAAAGTTTTATCGAACTTACTAGTTTATAGGGCTTTTTGGTTTTCTACATAGATAATCATAATCAGAGTAACAGTTGTATTTATTTCTCATATCTTTACAATTTTTACTAGGGTATAATTTACATGTCATGTAACCTACCATTTTAAGTGTATATTCGAATGTCTTTTTATGTTTACTGAATTGTGAAGTCATTGCATTAATTTGGTTTTGGAACATCTTAATCGCCCTGGAGATTGAATCCAAGGCCTCATGCATGCTAGGCACGTGCTACACTCTCTTGTGTAAGTTTTAAAGTGAGGGTGGTGGATACTATTGCTAATTCTCAGTCCAATGCAGAGTAATGCTTCTCTTGTTTTAGCTCTCTATATACTGCTTATTATTTTAATCTTGCTTTGAGGCAGTGATTAGTATATGCTTCTTTCCACTCTTCATTTGATAAATTTTCTTTTTAAATCTTGAACGGACACTGGAGTCCACCCAATTTCTCCATCTCTATTAAGGAGATCATCCTTCTTGTCCTAAAGAGGGCAGTTTGCAATTAGACCCCCTGCTTGGAGAGCAGCCTGGGCTTTGTTTACAGCCCCCTGAACTCCGCCAGACAGGAAAACCTGTCCAGCAAGGTCCTTCAGAGAGGAAACCGCTCTGTCTCCTCTCCCCGCCAGCTCTCCTCTGCACTTTGCACTTGGCCCGCACCGCTCCTAAGCTCCTGCCAGGTTATGCATCTGTTTAAGATTTTTCCATTTTATTTGGTAGTGTTGTTTTCACTGGGAAGGTTGGTCCACATCCTAAGTCGATCATCCAGGAGAAAACAGAAATCGTGAGCCTCTGTTCATTATTGACTGTTTCGTACGATCCGACGTGAATAGTCTCTGGTTTATTAGTCATTGCTAATTATTACTAATAAATTGGGTGGTAATTGATTTTTGTACATTCGTTGTCATCATTTTATTTATCTCCATTATGAATTCTAAATCTCTGCTCAGTTGTTTGTTTTGAGTTTGTTGAATTTTTTTCTCCTTCCTTCTCTTCCTCCTTCCTTTTCTCTCTAGCTTCACACATGGCTAGGGCTGGAGCTTCCAGCTTTACACTTAATGCTGGGGGTGACGTTAATCCTTGACTCGAGAAAGAACATCTCTAGTATCGCATTCTATTTGTGTTGATGTAAGGTTTTGGCTGATTTTGTTGAATTAAATAACCATCATTTCTATCTCCTTTACTAAAAGATTTCAAATCAGGTCAGAAATGGACTTCAAAGTTCACTACAGTTTTCTTTTCCTATATCATTGAGATTGTTTGATTTCTGAGTGTATTAAGTTAGTATATCCTGTTGTGTAACCAGAACAAAGCCAGTCTGACCAAATTGTTTGTCTTTTAGTGGTGGACTGGATTTTCCAGTAGTTTAATCAGTACTTTCGTCTCTGTGTCCAGATGTGTGCACAGGCACTACTAGAATGGCCTACACTATGGAATTAACTGTTTCTAAATAGCTTTACAGAATTTATTTTTGCAACTGGGCCTAGCAATGGGGATTGAACCCAAAGACTCACACGACAAATGCTCTACTGCTAAGTGACATCTCCAGCCCCTACTATACTTTTGTTCAAGGTAATTTTGCTTTTTTCCCCTAGTTCTTCAAACATCACTGCCCTATTCTTTTTGGAGAACTCTATCTTAATCAAGTAGTTCTGCTATCAGAAATTTGACATATGGTGCTTTTCAGAGAATTACATGGTTACTGTTTTCACAGCCACTATCTCATTTAATGATTATATGGTCTTAATGGGATTGAAAAAAGGAGGTACAACACATCAGAGGCTTAGAGAAGTTAGGGAACAAGGTCAAAAACACTCTGTGTGGACATGGAAATCAGACATGGCCCTGTACCCTTTATCTAAGAACTCATCTGCCAAGACTAGGCAGTTTTCTTATATGTCTTACTTCTGAGACTGGGACTTCACAGAGAAGCAGAGCCAGAGAAAGAAGACATGGGTGTCAGCTTAAACCTGATGGAGCCCCAATCAGAAAACACCCTGCCCTATGGTCCTCAGACTTTGGACTCAATGGTCCTTCACTGGCAGCTCCACAGTCCTGCTCTGAACAGCAGGAGTCAGAGGAACATTCCCAAAAAGGACCAGCTTACAGACCCTTTGCTCCTTCCAGCCTCGAAAGGGTCTCATGATCCAGATTCATCCTTAAGCAATATTTTCTTTTAAAGAGTACTCTTTCCATTGTGAGATGATATTCTCCAGACCTCCATTCTATTCTCCATTTTTCAGAGATATGTCAGAGCAATGATTGGGACTTGAGATTTTCTGTGATCAATGACCTACCTGGAGCCCCACACACATCCTCAGAGGTACACTGTCCCCCTCAGCCCCCGCTCTGGGACAGCAGACACTGCTTCAGAGTGGAGGTCAACCATCCGCACAAGTGGAAGCACCCCGCCATTTTGTTTTCTGTTAGGGTCAAGTGCATCATTTTCTGCTGAAATTTGGCTGACAACAGGAATACCACTGAGAGGAAAAATGGCTAGACAGACTCAGAGTCCACAGGTAAGATGAGAAATCAGGGGTTGGGATCCCCACCAGTGGCTTACCAGCCCCCCATAGGAGGCCAATGTCTGGCCTCTTTCTGGCTGAGACATCACACATCCAGGGTAGACAGAACCATTAAGTGTCGCAGTGACTCCCCAGGAACTTCACACCCTCCAAAGCTCCCATCTCAGAAGCCGACTGAGGTCCAGGACGTGGCCTTCCCAAGAGTGTGCTCAGGTGTGTTCCTGTGTGAACATGCGCGCGCGCACACTGCCTGCCTGTGCCCTCCCACCTTCACCACTGCTGCCTCTTCCTGCACGCAAGTGGGGAGCCAACACCCTCTCAGCTTCTCTTCACCCCCAGACACAGCTGACTCAAGCCTCCCAAAGAAACAGGTGCCTATCCTTCCTGGATGTGCTGTTCTGAGACCCCCATGCCCAGGGTGAGGACCCACCACACACCCCACGCACACACCTGCTGCACCTTCTGCTGTGTGTCGGTGTCTTTGCTTCTCCTGAAAGTAACCCAAGGTCTCAGACAGAACACGGCTTTTGCATACCTTGAGAAAGACAGCAATATCAGTAGGCCCTAGGGATTTACTCTTAAATCAAGATAAAATGCTGCTTTCTTAGTCACCCTTTTCTGTGATGAAGAGATAAAGAAAAACTGCACAAGCTCACACCTTCTGATCCATGCATCCTTTATTCCATTTCCAACCACTGTGCCGCATCCAAGCAACAGGACACAAACCGGCAATCAACTGCAATCCAGGTGTACAACGACCAGAGGCTCACAGGACATTTAAGGCTTTTAAATTTGAAAAGGAAATTAAAACCGGAAGACCCCCAGACCCCAACCCCCGACCAATACAAGTCTTGTAGCAATCGTAAGCATCTTCCATGTCCGATGCTTATTTGGTGCCACTCCAGTGTCAAAACCCGAAAAACTCCTAAACTAAAAAGAGTAGTTTAGTGAAATTTTAATTACATAAATTCTTCAAAGCATAAACTTGGAATTTTTGTCTTGGAAATGTTATAAAATTTTTTAATAGCAAAACATAGGAATAAAAACATATTAACAAAATGTATTCAATCATTTATATTACAAACAAGGAGCTTGCAGTTCGTTGTTGTAGCCCCATGAAAGAAAACTACCCAATAAGAATCTATGCACAATGTAATCGCAAATATGTACAGTACTTTAAAAAAGCCTGCAAGGAGGGCTTTATAGGAGAGAGTTGGCCAGGCTCTTTGTTAGGCCAACCAGACAATCAAAATATTAAAACTCTGTTGGCTAGTAATAAATTTACTCTTTAAAAAACCCCAGGTTCCTTCCATTTAAGAAGATTCCAGTTATAGGTGTAGGATTACAGAGAATGAAGCTGTTTGCAATCATTTCAGTAAATTACCTTCAGCTCATTCATCTGAGGAGAGATCGACATTTTAACAAAAATTAATAAAGGACTTTTCACCACTAAAGTTTTCCAGTTACACTATCACAGCTTCACAAATGGTTGACCCCATGAACCAGTGGCGGAGAGCGAGCTGCATGTCAAATACTGGGAACAGTGGCGGGAGAGGGCTGAGCCCAGTGTCGATCAATCAGAGGTGGCGGGCGAAGGCGACACACAGACAGAGCACACTTTATATAGCACTAGAAGACGGTCCCCACAGTCGGCTCGCGATCTGGATCCGGCCAGGCAAGGAAGCTGGGAGTGTGCGTGTGTGCGTGGTGGGAATGAGTACAACTTCTAGATACAAAAGACTGAGATTTCATGAGCTCTTTGAGGAGAATACCATAAAGGCCAGGCACCTCTTCATGGCCATCGGGCTATCTGTTAAAGCGTGTGCAAAACAGAGGACCCAGCTGTTCACAGTAGATGAGGTAAGGTTGAGCTGCGTTCTTCAGGAGTTAGGAAGCTCGTGCGATATGAACTGTTTCAGTCTTTCCAGGTACTGTGCGTAAAGCTCTATGTCATTGTGCCCGGCCCCTTCCACCCAGAGGGGCTCCACTGCGCGGGGACACCGCTCGTACATTGCCAGCCCGTGGGAGAAGTCGATGACCTCGTCTTCCGTACCATGAATGACCAGCACGGGAGATGTGACCTTGGAGATCTTATCGATGCTGCAAGACAGAAGGGGAGGGGAGAGGGCTCTTCAGTTATGCTCAGGTTGGCGAGGCTGCTCCGTGAGGGAGAGTCTGTGTCTATAGGCAAGGAAGTGGACCCAGTGGGGTTTGAACAAAGCATTATTTTTAGAGTCGTTTAGGTTCACAGCGAAACCAAAAGGAGAGGATTTCCCAAGCAGCCCACTGTCTGGACACATGCATAGCCCACACGCATGGTCACCTATAATCAACATCCTGTACCAGGGTTGCCCGTCTATTACAGCTGGTGACACACAGGGACACCCTGTGATGGTCTGCCCACCTTCCCATTTTTCTAGCATCTCAACTCCTTCTTGCATAAACTTTTTATTTTGGAAAAAATTTGGATTTCCAAGGAAGACGCAAAAATAGTTTAGGGTTTCTTTACTTTCCTAACCGATTTCCTATAAGGTTAACATAATACTTTACCATGTACATTTGTTTAAACTAAGAAGCTGAGTTTGGTATATTATTATTAAGTAACAACTCCAGACTTTATTTGGATTTTGCTAGTTTTTCCACTAATGTCCTTTTTGTTGCTGTTGTTCCAGAAACCAATCAAGAATCCCACACTGCATTCAGCTGTCGTGTTTTTGTTGAAGTCGTTTTATTAAAAACAGAACTCCTCAGAGCACCAGACTAAGAAACCAATAACTATTTTTTTATATATTCATTTTTTGGGGGGATGATTTCTTTTTTAAACAAAATAAACAGGCTAGCACTTAACATACCTGAATAAATAACTCTTCCGAAAGTTGGACACTTAATCCCAGTGACTCAAATTTTCAGAACTCTTATTTTAAAGAAAGCTTATTAACCAGATGCAAACCCCATTTCATAAAGAGGCCTCATTTCCTGAGAGAAACAGCACGATCTAGCCTGGTAGCTTAATGGGATGCTTGGATTTGACTCCAAATGACTTCTGACTGTTTATACAAATCAAATCTGTTCTGAAAGGCTGAATATTCAAGGATCTTCAAATGACTATGCTTCAGCTTCCAAATCATGCTGATGGTAGTGAAGCACTTGTCGGGCCGGGGTGCAGGGTGGCCTCTCTGGAGGGGGATCAGTCATTTAACCTCCAAATGCATCAAGAGAAACAAGTCTCTCTCTAACTTGCTCCCTGCCACAGTTTCAAAGTGATTCCCTTTGAAAGAGGTCACCTGCCTCAATTAAAAAGGTATCTGCTGAGTGGTGTGGAGAGGTCCAAGGCTGCAGGGGGATCTAGTGTCCTCAGAGTGTATCTGAAGTTCAGTGCCATGTCTGACCTAAATGTGAAGGAGGTGGAAGAAAATAAAGTGCAAATGAAATAATGATCAGGACCTCTTTATTTTTTTAATACTACAAGAAAGTGTGAAAGTTTCTTCCTTTGAGCAGAACAGAGAGACGACTCTGCCATTTGGCAGTGATGGACACTGGAAGAAAATGTTTACCAAATTCAGTTCATGATGAAAGTCGATGCAACTATTCATTGTTGGAAATCTCCACTATTAACTTATGGTACTCATGAAGAGGAGGGGTTTTTGTTGTCTCCAATCACTAATTTAAGCACGCTATTAACTTCTGTAAAGTTCAGTTTCCCAATCTATAAAATGAGCATAATAACTAGATCAACTTCTGAGGTTATTAGGAACATCAAGGGGGAAAATAAATATGAAACCCACAGTGAGAAGCATGAAAAAAAGCAGAAAGGGCTGGAGATTTAGCTGAGTGGTTCTGGCACCTGCCTTGCAAGCACAAAGTCCTAAGTTCGATCCCTAGTACCACATTTAAAAATGTAAAAAAAAAAAAAAAAGGAAGAAAGCAGACAAACTCAGCAAAGGTTGCTGATCTGTTATTAATTAATAAGCTGCAACCAGTTATCATGGTTGCACATTAAAGTATAGACTAATTTAAGAGCTAGGAAGAAGCTTATTCATTTTGTTGCCAGGGTAACACCCAGACTTGCTTCCCACAACCATGCAAAATATCTGTCTTTCAACAAACTGGCCTCTCATTATCAATTCAGAACAAATCAGACCGTAGTTGAGCTCCAAGTCAGCTCTACTTGGCATTCCCGGCCACACTGCTGGCATCTGCAGAGTCGCTTTCCCAGGAATCTGAACTTCGAGATTCCCGGGAAAGCCAGCGCAGAGCTGAAGCCCGAGCTGCAAACAAAGCTTTCTCCCTGTGCACCCAGGTGGTTGTGGAACAGGTGTCTGCACAGTGGTGACGGCCTGTTCCTAAGCAGCAGTAAGGCTGGGAGGAGAACATCTATACTCCTCCTGCTGCAGCTGCCCTGAGAGAGCTGGGGTCGCTGGGCCAGCCAGGAGAGGCAGGACACTCAGGCTGCTCAGCAATATCGGGGAAGTCCGGGGCAGAAATAACTAAAATATTCCTTTGTTTGAGGATAAAAATGAAAAAGCAAATAAAAGTTTCCAAACAGAGGTACTCAAGAAAGCAATGAGCTCCTGCTTTTGTATTCACCACAGGCATTTCTTCTTTCTGTTAGTGTGACTAGAAAGCAGCAGAGGTGAGCCCGGCAGTGGTTCTGCTTCCCTGACAGGCTAGTAGGAGAGGCAGGGTGGCTGGTGCTCCTTCCCTCCCGGTAGGTGTGGTAATTTCCACAGGGGCCTCCTCTCACCAAAAGGACAGCACGGGAAACAGCTGGTGGGGGCAGCTCATTTCATGCTACTGTCCCCAAAGCCACATACCAAAGATCAAACCCTAGCCAGTAGGTAGCTCCTTCATTGCTTCGTTCTGTCTACTAAGATTGACTGACATACCACCTTTCACTCCTCTGTCCTATCAGATCAAAGGAGTGGAGCCTGAAACTTCTGCTTTCTTGTTATTTTTATTTCAGTGTCTACACCACTGCTAACTGCTTCAGCTATACTTTGTAGGTAGTTCTTTATTATTCAGGAACAGAGATCCTTCTAACAGTGGATGGATGGGTGGATTGTAGGGTGGATGGATGGGTGAATGACACAGTACTGAACTATAAGATACTTTAGGGTACTTGGGTACTTTTTTATGCTACATGGTACATAATATTAATTAATCCCAACATTACCATAGTCAAGTCTCCATACGTTATGTGAAGATTTGCAGAAATGAGGTTCAAGTCTCTCTTCAGCATACAAATCATTCACTTCACAGCCCCTTGGTTGCCCAGCACAGGGCCAAGCTCTGTAGCACACACTTAGGCCAGCATGGGTCTCTGGCCAACTCCACACCTCACGCAACTCCTCACGCAACTCCAACTCCTCACGCAAAAGTGAGCTTACCTGGGGAAAGCATCAAAGCAGTAGGTTTTCCTGGTATCTGGGAAAGCCACACGTAAACCAGACATCAGAGGGGAGTGGAGGATTACAGCTGCACACTCGTACCGTGAGGCCAAGTCTACAGTGGGGACGGTCCCGATGCTCTGGCCATAGAGGATTATGTTCTCGGGACTGACGCCGTACCTGCGAAGCAGAGGTTGCATGCATGAGCTAGGCGATGAAGATAAAACGGTGTGGGACAGAAACCACCATAATCTTAAATCCACAATAGTCCCACTTCTACTGATCTAAAACTGTATTACCTAACTTGCACACTTTAGCTTAAAATGAATGTGAGCGTGATAGAAACAAATATTAGAAGCCCATTTCCCTACTAAGTGACTAAGATACTGTCTTTCCACAACACCTTGCAAAAAATGACATTTTTTCTGGCTAATTAACTAAATAAATGCATTACAAATTTCCTTTCAATTTCTGAGTCACCTCATTTCCTATTATTCTTTCTCTGATTTTCTTTCATAATAATAAATGCATTTCTGAGTAAAAATGAAAACAAGTCTGACTAACATTATTATTATGAATTCTTCAAGTATAGCTTAATGATATGTAAGACAGGAGACTTTATCAGCAAAAGGTTGACTAAGGACCAATTAAGTGGAAGACAATCATATTAACTATCTCCTCTTCCCAGGGCTAAATGTTCCGAGTCTTTGAATCCATCAGTGGTCTTGTAAGCCATTCTCTTGTCATTTTTAGCTGGGTAAATTCCTGCGTCCACACAGACTCCAGTTCCCAGCCTCCCATGTATCCCTGTGAGTCCAGAGAGCTGGGCTCCAGCCAACGGGACAAAAGCAGAAGCAATAGCAGCAACCCACAGCTGTGGCTTTGCCAGTCCATCTCTCCCACTTCCTGGGTGGATCACAGAAGAGTGCAGCGCCCTAGGTGTGAAAAGAAAACAAGGCACATACTCTCCTAGTGGCCTTCACAGAATATCCAGAGTACGCAGAGCCTAGAAATGAAGACACCACAGAACATCTTGTACATACACAGAAGATGGGACAGTCAACGTGATGCTGCAAATTAAAGCAAAGAGTAAGTATTTTACCCCTCAGAGATGATAAAAATGAAAAAGACACCAGAAGGCTTACAGTACTGGAATTGTTATCTCCTTGTAGGAGTGTAAACCAGTCCGAGCATGCAGAAAAATGACTGACATGATCTAGTAAAGGTGAAGTGAGCGATCCAACTTTTCAGAACAAACATCCACTGCAGTTTCCAGGGCAATAGGAAATGTTTTCTGATAACAGACTTTAGTGGAAAGAACTATAGATTTACAGCTGAGGGGCAGCAGGATTCCAGCCCTTTTCCCTTCCGGAAAACAGAGGCCTCAGGAAGGAATTCAGGGAGGGAGTAGCCCTCTCTGGCTGACAAACACCAGTAGATGCATCTGGCCTGGCTGTGAGGGGCAGACTGGTTGTGAGGAGAACATCTCCATCTCAAAGAAGCAGGATATGTGGGGGATGCCACCCTTTGTATGGAGTGGTGGAGAGGGTCATCTAAGGGCCTCTAGGTGAGGACAGGACAGGACAAGACAGGGTGGATCAGTGCAGTCTCTAGGCCCAGGACAAGACAGGGCCAATCATGAAATCTCTGGGTGCTTGGCAGGGCAGGGCAGGGCACAGCAGATCAGCAGGGCCACTGGGCATAAGACAAGACAAGACAGGCCCGTAGGGTGGAGCTGAGGAGCTCCAACAGGACACTCAAGAGTCAGAGTCTAAAGTTGCTGATGTCCAGGAGCAGGTAGCTTCTGCCCAGCCCTGACCATCCAGGAGTGGATCTGAGAATGATGGTCACACACTGCTGGGACAAGCAAACATTCATCCCACTTTTTATTATTACAGGAAAACATCATTTCAAACTCCTGAGTCTCTTTCCTACATGACACATGACTTCCGAGATTAGGATTGGGACTAATGAACAAAAAGAAGCGGGAAAGGTCCAGGACAAGGCCATGACCAGCTGACAAAGAAGGCAACGCTGCCTCTTCAGAGTCCTCAGATACTGTGATGTGCCTCAGGCCTGCAGAGAAGCAGGAGCGCTTCCATCCCGGTTCCCTGGGGTCCCAGCTGGCTTGTGAGCCCTAGGGCACGCTCAGTACAGCTCTCCACATATTCCACCTTCTCGTGCTTTCTCGTGTGGGGCACCAGCCTTCCCCAGGCCCGAAGCTCTCACCTGGAAACTCACCAGCAAAACACATGAAGCCTCAGCCACCTGAGAAAAACTGTGTGGTGGGGAAGAGGCTGAGCTGGGGCCAGGACAGAGGTCAGGCTGCACCCAGCACCCGCAGAACAGCTCTGCACTCCCACAGTTTGAAAAGACAGAAGAAAGCCTACGAAGGAGTAAGTCAGGGATGCTCTGAGGTAGCAGCTTCCCTGTGAGGTCACACATAGGCCAGGGCAGGGCCGGGACTAAGTAATACTCAACAGCAGCCTCAAGCATGCGGCATCGGGAGGCACATTAACTGTGCCGTGTGGGGAGCAGGGGAGCCCGTGGGCAGCTGTGGGTTGTGTAGTCTGTGAAGGCTCCCTACCTCTGAAGGGACAGGGAGGGGCACTGAGACATAACATGCCCTTCACCTGTGACTGACACCATGTCATTTTGACAATGTCCTCTGGTCCCCAGTATCACAGTGGACAGGCTTCTTTATCTGGGTGCTTTACTTTGGTTTCCTTCTCCCACGCTTTGGCTGTTCACCCCTCAACCTCCAACGCTCACTCTCACTGCAATCTCCTCTCTGTATTTATTTCCACTTGAGATTCTTCAGTGCCAATCTATCGTCTATCATCGCATAAAAGCAGACATCTTGGGGTTGTGCAATAAATGTGTGCTACACGAATAAGTGGGTGGCGTGGGCTTCTAAAGTTTGTTTACTCCAGATATTACTCATTTACCTCTAGCACCCAAGCGTTACTCTCCACAGCTTGCTTTAGCTAGAATGTGATTTCACTAGCTTGTTTTGGATGTAATATGATTCTAGCCAAAGGCTATTTCCAAACAAGTAGGAGCTACATTTCATATACAGGTATTATTCCAAAGGATACAAAACCTACAGGAAGTCTAACATTTTTCTGAGGTTCTGGATAGCAGCAGAAGCTCTTTTTTTGCAAATCAGCAACAGAGAAGACCCCATAATACTCAGTGAATGTGTAACTGTAAATGCTGCTAGGCAGAGTATAAGAGTTTCTTAAAATAGCACAAGAAATTCAAGTCTCCTGGGTATGCTAGCAGGAAGACCTCAGCTCTTGGGAATGAGGGACGCCGTCTGACCAGCAGTACTATGTGACAGCACAGTCCCTGTCTTCAGCAATCGCAGGTTACCCAGGGACTTGGCAGGTTAGGTCTCTGACTCCCACTCAGCATCCTGATGGCACGCCTGTGGCCAAGGGCATCCCGACACTCTAGGCAGCAGGAGGGAGGCTGGGAGTGCCAAGGAGACAGTGTCCCACGGGGTGTGATCACTGATAAGGTCAAAACCGCCTGCTTTTGTTTCAATGTAAGGCTTTCTTCCTTCTCTGGCTATGTCTAAGCCCGGCCCCCTGAGAGAGCCACATCCTGTTTAAGTTAATGGGCCCTGACTTCGTCCTTTGTCAGAGCACTACTATTTATCTTCAGAAGAAGTTCGTTTGGCACAGTTCCACTGGCTTTGAAGTCAACATTTTAAATATTTCAGAGATGGAATTCCTAGGGGGAACATCTTGAGACATGAGACGAAGATAAATACAGAAGGTACTGTGAACGGTAACCGAGGATGAGGTCTGTGAATATGAAGAACCCTCTTCAACTCAGAGCAACAGCATTGGCAGTGCCCAGGAAGCAGGTGCATAAACAGGACCTGGCACGAACACAGGCGGCACCAGGGACCTTCTGCCTTCGGGCACATAAATGACAAACCAGACTTGTACTCTCCGGGGCTAAAGCTTAACAAATATGTGCTTTCCATCTGAATTATAAGGAAGAAAAAAAACCACACCAGACACCTAAAACCTGCTTTTTCCTTTCTTGAGATGCAGCACCTTGGTGGGTTTGGGAAGTTTTCTAGTGATACTAATCACAAACCGGCTCTTACTAGTGTTGATTCCAACAGCGAAAGCAAAGGAGATATATTAAAGTATTTAGGTGGTTTGAGAAAAGTAAAAATTAGAAGTTACTGATGCTGGCTATAAAGTTGTCTCTTTTCCTCTAAATGTGTCTCTGCTCTCACTTTCATTCTTTATTAGTACCTGTGAGCCACGCATAGTGAATACAGTACTCACGAATACAGTGTACAGAGCTGGTACATGAGCAGATCACACCTTGGTCATTTTGTTCTACTTCATCTTCCTTCCCACCCCTCCTTTTATCTCCAAAGTCCTGCCCCTCTCCAAAGTCCTACTTCTCTGCATCCCACTGTCTTTTATTCTGCCCTTTAAATTTATACTTTGAGCTTCTCAAGAAGAGAAACCAATGATATTCACCTCCAGTGATATTTACTCCCTGCTGCACCCCTGCCTGTGTAGAGCACAGGACAGGCACTGAGACCATGCAAACGGACTGCTTTGCTTCAGAGATGAGGAGAGTCCAGCCTCAGGTGAGGTGATTGGCTCAGCGCAGAGCAGCTCCCATAACCAGGTCAGAACAGAGCCAGGACGAGAGTAGAGGAAGGGCCATCCATCCTGCGAGTTACAACCAAGCTGGCAGAGGTACTGCTGAGCTGAAGCGACCAACGGGCACCACTACAAACTCCACCTGTGCCACCATCAAGTTCGGAGCAGTGTGTTTTCTGACTTTGCTCTGGACTTTGGTCCAGGTGTGCACAAGGGGGTTCACCCTACCAGGGCTGGTGGGCTGCTCAGGCCCGGGGTTACCAGGCACCACTTCCGGCCCAAAGTGAAAGCAATCTGACCGGTACAGTCCAGAGCTCCTGAACCAGGCTGCTCTGAAAATGAACTCAGGTGCCTCAAATCGGATTCTCAGCCAAGGGAGAAAGTAAAGTCCTGGGGGCCAGATAGAGACCATGATGGCAGTCACACCACAAGGAGCGCAAGGCCACAGAACCACACACTTGAAAATGGTCACAGTGGTGAATTTTGCATTATTTTACCACAAGTATAAAAAAGAAGAAAACATGAACTTTTCTCTTACATCTGAGTTACATAATTCATTTCCTTATTAAATAGTACAAGGAACAAGCCCAGTTGTCCTGAATTATAAATGAGATTTTTAATATAAAAGCAAAAACAGTAAATAGTAATAACTAGTAGGACTTCACAGCAACATTTGACTTTTATTGTAAATTCACTAAAACTCAAAGACATTCAAATTTGCCAGCAACACAAAGAAAAAAGATTATACGGCAGGTACAGCAGCAAATGCCCATCGTCCCAGCTACTAGAAGGCTGAGGTGGCACGATGCTCGTTCAAGGCCAGCCTGGGCAACATGACTGCAAAGGGGAGGGGGGAGCGAGCAGAGGAGAAGACAGGAAAGAGACTATTGGGAACATGGGCACGGCTGTGCCCGTGTTCCTTTACAAAGGAGCATTCCCCTCTCCCTGGATCTCAGAAGGAAGGTGGGCGGATTCATGGCTGAACGCAACAATAACAGAGCTGGGATCTTAAAGCAACTGTTTCATTTAGCCCCGACCCTGATCTCACCATGAAGACCCTTCCACCATCTCCTCTTCCCACCTGGACTTCGGGACGCACACCAAGCACAGCTCCCCTTTGATAAGCCTCTGCCAGGTCCTGCACTGTCTTCTCTGGGAGATGAAGCCCTCCTGTAGGAGGGCTCAAACAGCCTGGGAGCTGAGTGGGCTCCTAGCCCGCAATTCCTCTCCTAACGAATCTGTCATCTGAATCTAATGGCCACAGAACCTCACTGTCCACATTTGAACTCCGGGGCAGCACTACAGAGCCATACACACACACACACACACACACACACACACACACACACACACACACACACACACACACACACACCACTGCACTGCCTGTCTGAGGCCCGGGGTATGGTATCACATGTGCCACATCCCACTTCCAGCAGGGTGAGAGACTCGGGCCTAACCCACAGAAGCTCCATTTCCTCCTTCAAGGCAGCCTAAAATAAGGCCTTGAGGTCGAATCAAAGCTATATTTGAGTTCAAAGTACTAGGCAGTATATAAACTTAATGAAGCAAATTCTACATCTTTATTTATCAGAAACAGGAAGCTGTTACTGGCCACTGAGAACATCCTGTATCATAACATTAATAATTCAAAATACCCAGCTAACCACATTCCATTCCAGCCACTTTGCTGTAACCAGTTAGATGTCCTTTAACACGGGCTTAGGAGTAGAGCAGTTTACTCCGGCGGCTACAGCAGCAGGAACAGCAGATTCTGCCGCACGTGCAGGCACCACGCGCATAAAACTCTTCTCTCAGAAGTAAGAAATCCACACGCTTTTCACCGCACAAGTCTACACTTCAGCCGTACTGCTGACCTTCGTAACTTAACTTGTGGCAAAGGCTTTCCTTAGGGAGGACATAAAATACAGTGCATCTTTGACTCTCAGTCCCTCTAAAAATGGTGACACTACAAGGTGCACACTAACATGCTGTGGCCAGCTTGCAGAAGCAGACCGGCTTTCTGCTGTGAAATGACACGGTTCACAGCTGTAACAACATCCAGAAGCATCTGTCATACACGCTAAGGAGCCCTGTGAAAGCACAACTTCCCAGCCAGTCAGCAGGAGCTCAGGCAGGAGCCACCAGAAGATGCAGATCCTACAGGATATGGGGACAGGGGACATTGGGACCCATGGGCCATTCCCTGACGCTGGGATTAACAATTTGAAACAAAGGTAGGGAGAATAAAGAGGCATGGGGTTCAGATCTGAGTCTTTGTTACCTATTCTAGATCCACCCGCCTATTTCCTCCGGGTGACCTTAAATACACCTTCTGAATATCTGCTCCTGCATGCTTGCTTGGTCCTTCTCGCCCCAGCTTATAAAATGATTCAGTGGTCACACCAGTCTATAGTAGCTTTGTTGGCAGGATTCTCTTCTCTTTCCAAACCCACTGGACCTCAGACCACCCTGGTCTCTAAAATTCCACCCAAGATGCCAATGAATGCTTTAATAAGTCAAATGTTCAAATTCCTCTTTTCGACTCGAAAATGTTCCTCAACAGTCATTTCTAATGTTGTACTCTGGACGTTTACCATGGTGTTTGAGTTGCTACCAGAGCAAAGCAATTTAGAAAAGAAAGTGTTAGTCACATAATTTTTATTTATTTATTTATTTATTTTTGGGGTTTTTTTTGAGACAGGGTCTCGCTTTGTGGTTCAGGCTGGCCCTGAGCTCAGCCTCCAACTCATCACAGCAATCCTCCTGCCTCTGCCTCCCGAGTGCTGGGATTACAGGCGTGAGCCACCATGCCCGGCACTGTGGTATGTGGTACTGATTGCTGCTGGCTGTGAGTCTCCACACTCAGTATGGTATCTGGTTACTGGGGATCGAACCCAGGTCCTTGCGCTTGCAAGACAGGCGCCGGAACCATTGAGCTAATCCCCCGGCCCTAGTTACATAATTTTAACAGTAGATAAGAAATGATTTTTCCACCCCCAACTTCAAATCACACATAAAACTTCTATGAAGTATGCAAAATGTATGCATCTTTATGTTGCAAAAGGAATACATTTATACCTCGTGCTACAACATATTAGAATTCCTTCCTCCAAAGGAGAAAGAATGTGGAACAATACAGCCAACATATGTAGGTAAACATGAAGAAGATGGTTACTAAGACTGCATATTTGCTACTTCTTTGGCCCAAAGTAAAATGTATGTGCAAATTTTTATATATTTGTTTACAAGGTGGATATGTAAATCAGATGTTACATAATAAATACCCAGGTAGAGCTTCCCCCACCACACTCCTGGTCACAAATGTCAGCCTTGTTTGTCCAGGAGCCACAGACAGAGGAAGAGTTGATTCCAGGTCCTCTCTGAGCAGCCCGGGCCAGACCACAATCGAGCAGATGTGGTCCCTGCGCCAGGCTAACTATCTAATTATGTTCACTGTACCCAAAGGTAAGAATGTCCCATTTTAATTTTGCCAACTTGTTTCACACCACCGACACTCATGTGGCTCATTAAATCTCAGGCGGGACTTCAGAAAATTTGTGCTTTTGGAGAATTCGTTTGACTACTGGGGGGAGATGCCATCTGACCTTCTATATACAGTCTGTTTTATCCCTACAATGGGAAGCCTAATATTTCACTGTTCATCTCATTTCACTGACGCAAGAAAGTCAGGCCAAGGGCCTGAACACACACACCCCTAACCCTGACTCTGGTGCCCTAAATGCCATAAACTCCCCTGTGGTCATTGGACTGTGGGGGCATCAACATCTGGAGGAAATATCTGGATCTCTTTCTACCGGCCGAGAGGCATGGATTAGATCTGGATCTGCCTCCTCTGGGTCCGCTCAGGCGGAGTCTGTGTCCCTATCTCCGAAGGCTCAGCCCTCCGAGGTCACAGGTACTGTCCCCTCCAGTCTCAGAGGGCTCCAGAGTCTCACAGCCCCAACTCTGAAGTACACAAAGTTTGAATTTCTCACCTTAAACTTCTCTACCAACCAGCTAGGATACCACGTCTATAACTAGCCAGCTGCCACTACTTAAAACACCCACCTATGGAGTCACACAACCACGTCCAGGCTTCTCTCAAGTTTTGCTGTTGGAGGGCCTGGGAGAGGGGTGAAGGCCAGCTCTCCACAACAAGACTCCATCGGACCCATTAGAGTATTTTCTAACAAGTTCGACACATTTTGTTTCTGCACTTTAAGTTAAACATTTCCTTCGTCTATATGACGGAAACTGGGCTAGTATGACCTGACAGAACTTATTTTAACTTCTTGTTCCAGGCAACTATGAACATATTAAAGGGACAGAGAATCACAGAAAAATGACTAGACGTGTGAAAAGAATCTGTAAAATTTTAGAAGGGACCCATCTTAAGAAATCCAAGTAGGGCGGGGGTTACTGTTCAGTGGTGAGTGCTGGCCTCATGTATGAGGTGCTGAGCTCCATCTCTAGCACCACAGAAAAATAAATAAAATAAAATAAAGAACTCAAAGTAAATGAAAGTTCTCACATCTTCTTTGGCCACAATGCAAATGATAAGAACAACAAGATGTGGCCCCAATGCAAATCTAAGAACACAAGAATGATAAGAACAAGGGAAAAAGAAGTAATTAGCCAAAGGACAAGAGAAAATGCCTGACATTTTAGAAAAAAACAATACACACACACTTTTCTAAATTAATCTTGACTTTTCTAAATTAATCTTGAATCAGAGATGTTAAAATTGCAATGTAAAAACTACTGATGAAAAGGAACACCAGGTACTAACAGACATTGAAGTACAATTACCAACATCTTGACTGTCAAAATAACCACAGTTACAAGCATATTAAGCTAGAAGATGAAACTCCCAGCTACAGTACACACAGAGAGCCACACCTGCCAAGCACAGGAAGCAGGAATGCCAACCCACTCCACATCTGGGCAAGCGCAGCACACTCAGAGAACGCAGAGGAAACAGCAGCCGTGGACAAGCTTCATGCCGAGGTCATCACTGCTTAGAAACTGCAGAGGAAATGTTGTGTGTTTTGGGTGTTTGGGGCAAGTTTCGGTGAGTTCAGCTGTGCTCATGTTTGTTTCTCCCATCAGACTGGAGCCTGACACCCGAATGAGACAGCTCCAGACTAGGCTGCACTGGCCAGGCATGCACACTCTTCTGTGCCTTATTTTTTCCTGCCATTCTCTGATGGTTTAACTCTGGTGATTCCACAGGAAGCCAGAGTATCAGAACATAGTAACAACTGATATAGCATAGAAACACTACTTGGTGCAGAGTTTACAAGGCCTAGGATGGAAGTCATTATAAAAGTTTGCAAAGTTTAGGAATGTTCTCTGTTCTCTCCAAGAGAAACACAAACACAAACAGATTTCAGGAAAAGAAAACTCCATCTCAGACAAGACTATGAATAAGAACACAGATGAGGGAAGAAAGCTCTACAGGGTAAGTGTGGGGCCATCCACCACCCACGGACCCCAGGGCCAGTGAAGTCCATAAGCAGATACTAAAGGCAGGGTGGGAAGACAAGTTTCAACCTATTTGTGGCTCTGTTCTTTCCAGCCCTGCTTTTATTCTTCCTTTCTTGCAATTTACCCCCTTATATATTTTATACTTTATTCTAGACAAGCCTTAAGTCGATCAATCAAAAACTGCATAGTGCAATACTCAATTTCCATAATGATGACTCAGAGTCATTAATAAATGATCATACTGGTTATTTTCTGCTCAGGGTAAAACGAAGCACACACAAAACCTCAGACACATCTTTTCATACTGCTGTATGTTTTGGAGCTTAAAATGCTCCACCCAGGCCATTGTGGTGCTGCTGCCTAGAGGCCAGTGGGGTCTCTGTCACTCCTCGCCCTCAGAACTGGCTCTGAACACCTCCTGAGGCCATGGAGACCCTGAAAGTCCCAGAGACATAGTGACAGCATCAGTCTACTCCACACCTCAAGCCGGGAACACACTGTCCTGTCCTGTAGCCACCTACTAGCAATCAGTGACTCGGGGACTTGCCTGGCTGCAGCACGTGCCCTGCCTCAGAATCAGGTCACGGCGGCCATAGTGCCTGCCTGCTGCTCACTCCTACGACTCCTCAGCCAGGAGGATGCTGCTATGTCCCAAGTCCATGATGGAGACCCAAGGACACTTTGCGTCTGGGCCCTGTGTACAAGGGGCTCCCAGGCCCACCACAGAGAAGGAGAGACAGACAGACAGACAGACAGAGACATACAGAGACACAGAAGGGTTCACAGACAGGTTCATCCCATAGGGTGGGCTCACAGTGAGCACCCTGAGGCATGACCTCCCTCCTCATCTCTGTGGCCCCTCTGTCCCCTTCTCTCCCTGGTGGAGCACCCAAGGCCACAAGACACACAATGTCCCTTGCTCCCTTGTGTTGTCATTTATACACATCCAGAGCATATCACATAGAATATGTCCTCACATTTAAAAAAAAAATAATTTAGAATTAATTCTGTTCCAAGGCCTAAGCCCCGCTAGGACCCAGGGTATGCTAATGGGCAAATGCCAGTGCTGGGTCACCTCCACTGTGAGAACGAGCCCCTAGGGACAGTTATAGAAAGGACAGGTGCCCGTGACCACGTGGAGTACACACAGTTTGTCCTCCCGCACAATTCCATCTGCCCCAGAAAGCTTCGGGGACACGCCTCTCATTGGGTTTCACCTACACAGAGAACATGCGTTGGTAACAGCGAGGACTCTGTTTTACCTAGTACTCTTCACTGTGAGCAGTAACGTGTCTGCAAAGTTACTTAGTGTGTGGGGGCTGAGTTCCTGAGTTTCCAGGAAAGCTCTGGAGCCCCTCAGCTCCATGCCAAGTCAATACTCCAGAAGTAGGAAGGCTGAGATGCACCATGGTCCAGCGGGTCTCCCAGGAAATAGACTGGCCATCTGTGTCACAAATCCCAGGAGAGTCCCACCCCAGGAGAGGCCCATCTGTAGCCGGGCAACTCCCAGTGCTGCTCACACCCGCTGAGTTACCCTGACCACCATAGTCGGGGTCACTCACAATGCAACCATAGAGATTCCTTTGCGTCTACTGCTGGACAATGGATAGATATCTTGTGGTATACATTTTACATGGAATATTACTTAGCATTTAGGAAGAAGAAAAACCTGCTATTTGTAACAGTAAGGAGAGGATACGCCAAGTAAAATAAGGCAGAGACAGGCATGACTTCCGCTGAGGTGACATACTAAATAGGAAAGCCCACAGAAACAGAGAAGCTTGCTGGTGGTCAGCAGTGGGAGAGAGGAAAGAGGAGGCGTCGGTCAGAAAAAACTAAGTTTCAGTTGTGCAAAATAAATGAGATCTGGAGATCAGCTGTATGGCACAGGGCTGACATGAACAACACAGAATTGTGTGTTTACAAGTTTACTCAGAAAGAGATCTTACACTAAGGGCTCTTATACATACAAATCGAAACAATGGAAGAAAATTTTCAGAAGTAATGGATAATAAGAGTATGGCACTTACGATGATGATGATAAGGAGGAGGACCAGTAACAAAGAAAAAGGAAGAAATGGTCCATCACCACGTCTGCATTCAAGGAGCTGGGACAGAATCCAGACAGAGGAGGCCCAGCCAGCCGGAGGATGCAGGCAAGGACTCAGATAACCACTGAGCCACAGACCAGGAAGCAGCAGCCTAAAATGGGAGAAGGTGGGCAATGGGGGCTGCCTTGAGACCCTATCTCAAAATAAATAAGTACATTGGGCATCAGCTAGGGTGAGGGAAAGTACTTGCCAAGGCAAGGGAAGATGTTCTGCAAAATATGGTGCAACAACGGAGCTCATTAAGAAAGCCCATTACCTTTTTCTAAACAACATAAAGGTAGGTAGCACAAAGTTGAGAAAAAGTGCCAACAATGCCGGTGTTCACAGACTTTTTAACTGACAGAGTCAAAACGATAGCACCCCAACGGAAAGTCAGGGTGATGACCAAAGATCTTAAATGTTCTCAACCTGGATGCTGCCACCCCGGTAAAGGAGGGGCGGGGGGTGGAAGAGGGTACAGACAAGAGCTAAGGCCCTGGCGAAAGTGGATTTAACAGGAAATAAAGTCTTAGTGTATTACTTCGAATCACAAACACAGCCAAAATGGGACTAAAAATAACTAGCCAGCGCTGGGAATAGAAAAAAAAGAAGTGGCAGGATGGGCTAACTAAAGAATCTTGCTGTTCTTCGCAGAGGTTGTAACTGTCAGAAGTGCTGCTGGTTAGTGGAGGGGCTGTGTCTCATCATCTTATCTGGTTGACTTGCTGTTTTGTGGCAATGCTAAGCAAAATGTGAAATTCTGTCATGACAATGTAGCTCCCCTCTCCTGCCCCACATTCACAGCACAATGGCCTATCTTGGTAGCTAGGGATGTTCCTTCTGGGTTCATGGAGACACATCTTCCAAGCATGTTCCTATGGCCCTTCTTCACAAGAGGGTACCCAACCACTTTCCATGTCACCAGTCACAACTGTATGAGGAAATGAAATGCAGACGTTATTCAGGCTGATTCATAAAGCTGTCCGTGGTCTGCCCTTCATAAATCAACTGTGTCTCTCCAGCGGTAGCAACATGACATCACTGTACTGGAATGAGACCGCAGCCCTTCAAGTCACCAATGCTAATTTGCAGTAATTACATTGAAGAGCATCATCTAAAAATCAAGATGGAATATTAATAAGGTCAGCGGCAAGGAGAGATTGATGCAGCTTAAACTTACAAGTAGACCTTATGTTAGATAAATACTTATTAAAATCTTCAACATTGGTTTTAAAAATATAAAGTCTACGTTGGATATCTCGTTACCAGTGTTTACATAGGGAGACAGGACTTGAGGGGCGGGTTCTACAATGGATCAAAAGACTGGGGCTGTTAGACCTGCCCATAAAATGTTCAACTCCAGAATGATCCTACTCCACCCCTCTCCCCCAGCAGCCTGTGGACTGCTGTAATGTCCGATGACCGGGCCCAGGCAGCCCTAGCCAGGCAGGCCTTGCAAAATCACCTCAGTCTTCTGTGGCCAACATCTCTGGACTGTTTGAGGTACCAGAGCTCACAGGGGTCTGGGCAAGGGCATAGAACAAGCTTCCTGCTCTGCAGGATGTTATCCTGCTTTGAATAAAAGAGGGCCCCTGGCTAGATTAGGATTTCAGAACCTCTGTGAAAACGTGTTTTGCCCTCACACTTGCTGGTTTCATTTCATAAAATTTGTGGAAAACAGTAGAATTCAAAGTGCTGAAATTAATAAGTGCAAGATACGTATGCTTAATATGAATGAGGAAAAGAGGAACAGTGTTACATAAGCTTTTCTTTTTTTTCCATTACACATTCTCTGGCATTGAGCTGGCAGAGTGTATGTTCAATTGTGCAGGATAAAGGATAATTTAAAGAACATATGTTAAAAATAATTACACTTAAGATATAATTAGGGAGTTTTTTAAAAATTTTCAATACCAAAGAGTGAAATCTTCTCTACGACATACAAATCTACACTTCTTGCTCCAATAATTTCAGGCATATCTACGAAAACAGTAGCAGATCGCTTGGTCATTGCTGGGCCTCATCAGCTGGAGAACGGCAGCCAGGACAGAACAGGACAGGAGTCATCGGCTCCCTCGGGGTATGCCACACCTGCAGTATTACTGGTGACTGCAGGCCTGTCTCAGAAGTACACTACTGAAGGTGGCTTCAGAGGAGAGAAGAAGAAAGACAAAAGACCCAGAAACATCTCACACAAAGAATGGCTGAGAAAACCAGGGATGCAAAAGAGACGGTGCAGTGAGGGAGAGACTTCCACTCAGGTCGGACTCAGAGAACTTTGCTCTCTGTGAGGGATCAAGACGCCTTGTGAACAAGATGCTCCCTATTCCCTCAGGAGATACGGGATGGAAAACTCCACACACGTGACAGGATGCTAAACAGTTAGGACCAATGAGAAAATGCAAACAGAGCTGAGCTTAGCAGAAGTACAAATGCTCTTCTGATATTCATGTATTCATTTATTCATTCCAACAACATTCACGGAGATCGAGTGGTTATCCATAATGAGGGAATTATTGGCCAAGACAATTCAGGGTTAGATGATGAGTCACCCCAAGACTGGAGGATGTGGACTAGGAGGACAGAACAAGGCAAAGACTGAAGACTGAGAGGGAAATGATTGCTATTCCTTAGTTTTTCTATAGGGAAAGGGTTTAGAGTATTATCACAGTACTAAAACAAACATCAACAGATGTAAAGTGATAGCCATGAAATATATCAAGAATCTAAAATTACAATAAAATTTGCACTTGACATTCAAATATTTTGTAAGTATTAAGAAACTCAAGTACGACTTATGAAAGAGTAGACGGAGAACCAAAGGAATACAATCTAATTTTCTAGATTTTGTACACTTGCCAAACTGCCCCTTTCCTTTCCCCTGAAATAAAACAGTGAAACGATTTAGGTTTAAAATAAAATTATGTTTAAAAATCTCAGAACACTGCACCTATTGAATACACCTGGCTTCAAAAAGTTATCACTGTTTTTTCTTGCTGTTTGGCTGTGGACGTGTCTACCTGTGCAGGGATCGGCATGAGAGCGCCACTAAACCAACTCAATGCCCCATCCTCTGAGGGTCTCCTGTCCACCGGAAGGGTCTCCTCAGCAATGCAAGAGCAGCAACCTAAAGCTACTGGCAAGCATCATGGATATCACAGTCATGGCACATTTAACCAGAGACAGGATCAAGCCTCATGGTTTCTCTGGCTTACAACTCAAGAGACATTTGGTTTGATTTCTACACCAACAGTGTCTCACATCATCCTGTGGGGCCCAGTGCTCTGGACAGGCTGTGTCTAGGTTCCCGTGGTTTCCTTGCATCTTCGGGAGAAAGGTTCTTCCCACTCCAGAAAACATGAGGGATGCTCAGTCTGCTAAGGACCCCTGAAGCAGGTTCCAGAAGGCCACAGAACTTTTCCAACTTGGTATCCTTGTGGTCCTGAGACAGATGCATATTAGCAACCAAGTCTGGGACTAGTTCAATGATCTTCTCTGGGAACTGTCAACCCCAGGCTCCTGAGTGGCTGACTATAACAGTTGCAGACGTCCCCGGAGTATGCATGACTTCGGGACCAAGCTCGCTGTCGTGTCAAGCTCGTGGGGGCTGCAAGCTTCCTTCTAGCTAACTCTTGAGGCCAAGAGCACTGAAGAGGCCCCATAAGCAAATCAGATCGATTTTAAAGATTTCCGCTCCTCATCTAAAGAGATGCAATTCAGTAGGAGAAGCTAGTCCTTGTCCAAACAATCAGGAATAAAGCACTGCTCCAGACTGTTTAAAATAGGTTATCATGACTCTCAACACCAATTACAGGAACGTCCATAGGCAGAGGATGAGACTTCAAATGCAGCTCTCTTAAAGGAAAAAACAGTCAGATGTGGAAAGACTGTTGCTGGGCCTCTAGGACACAAGTGGCCGAGGCATCAGGCAGGAAACTATTGAAGACCAGGGACAGGGACAAATTAACTACAGTGGCCAACAATATTTAAAGTCTAAAGAAGTATTCACTAGCTAGCCACCAGGTGAAATCATTCACCTTCTCTCTCTCTTCCAGATCTTCCCTCTACTAATTTTATCAAGTGGAAATAATAGTATCACTCCTGCCTTTCCCCAAGAACTGTTCTCAGGAACACAGTGTATGTGCAAATGCTTTAGAAATGACAGATTCGCCAGAAATGCAGTGGGATGATATTTTTCAAATCTCTGAGGACTATCTATTACTGTAAATTGACTCATCTCTTTCCCTCTTCTAGTTTTTTTGAAAGTTGTTTTTGTCAAACTTACATATAAGCACCTTCACTCAGTGACTAGGAATAACAACCCCACTACATAAACCACTATCACTGTCCATTTGACAGAAGAGGAAACTGAGGCACAGGGAGATTAAATGGTGCTAGGAGGATGGAGACCCAGGCCAGCTGGCACGTCACCTCAGCACTGTGAGGCCACACGAGTCTCCAAGGCTTCTGTTTACAGCTGTCAGAATCCACCCCACACACTTCAAAGCAGTCAGACCCACTCGACCCACATGCTGCAAGGAACCTGGTGCCAGCTCACTGGAAAAGACACTTCTTTTCTTTTCCTTTCAACTGCTTTCCAAAGATGCAGGAGACATTATACCTTTAGAATACTGTTAGACAACAGTACAGATTTTCACAGGAGAAAGTCTCCCCACGGGTTTTCAAAGTCATCTTTTCAAATGCAAATTAAAATTTTAATGTGAGCTCTAGAAAACTGTACCTGCATTTAGCCCCACATACATCAGGAGCTCAATTTGCCAAAAGATTAAAATTTCTAAACATTTTATTATCATACCCAGATTCTATAATTTTGGGAAAACAAATCCAAAAATATATTAAACAACAATAGTAATCAAGAGCACCGGTGTCTAAACTTAAAAGTCATATATCCTTTTTCATAAACATGAGACCACATCTGGAGTGTGTGTGCATGTGTATGTGTGTGTGTGTGTGTGTGTGCGTGCGTGTGGTATTTTAACATTCAACAGAACAGATATCAAAAAGGATAAACAAGCAGAAATGTAATTTCCTTTCCTAATCCCACAGTAGTCTTGGCATTTTCCAGGATACCACCTTCTGGCTTTACAACTCGGGCTTCAGGGTCAAGCAGCCCCAGTTCAAATTTTGCTCACTTTTTAACTGGACATGACCTGGGACAAGCCGTTCACATTTCCTGTTCCTATTTCCACATCTGTGAAATTTGACCATTGTCCCTGCTGCCCAGAGGCAGCAATTTAAATGATGGGACACGTGAAATGTACTTAGCACAGAACATCTAACAAATGCCCAGGACCAGCATCTGACACAAACTTCCTGCTATGAACAGAGACAACGAGGCCTAAACACATTGTGTGACTGTCCAGAATGCAGAGCTATTTGGCTCAGTCAACGAATGGAAGCCACTGGCGCTCCAGGTCTGGTCTGGCCTGTCCTTTGCCTATCAAAATTCCGGTAGTTCAGACACAGCGCTGGAGTCCAGTCCATTCCTCTGCCCATCAGTGTCTCTATCTATCTGTCCAGCAACTGGGTATCTACCATCGACCTACCAATCGCATATCTACATAGTTTTCAAGACTGACGCTGAAAACCATGGCGCAGACCCTGGTGCCTTCCCTCTGAGACTGACCTGGTATTAAATCTGCTCGCTGCCTTCCTCGCCTCACAGCACAGAGAGGGAGCCTAGCTCTGCACCGTCACCAGGTGAAGTGCTGGCAAGGATGGGCAGGGTGCTGCCGGCAACCGGATGCCACATCCACGCCTCTCTAGGAGAGGAAGTTCTCGCTTTAACAAGAAAATCAGACCCATGCGAAGGAACTGACAGGGCAGGGTGTGAGCAGCGCTGCGGATGCTACAGGAGCAGCAGAATTAATAACTTTAAAGACGGATGCTAATATTATGGGGTTTATTTTCATATTGATTTTGCATGTAATTTGAGATTTTCCCTGACAAAGTTGTGGTTGTGGTACTGGGGATTAAACCCAGGGCTTTACACTGAGCTATATCCCCAGACCATTATTTTTAAATTCTGAGCCACAATCTTATGAAGTTGCTCAGCCTGAGCTTGAATTTTCAATCCTCCTGCTTCAGCCAATCCAGCTTAGATTACAGGAATATGCCACCACACCTGACTTTGTTTTGTTTTTAATAAACAACACGACAAAAACAAGGAAAGAAAGACCTCAGGGACCCAAGAGGATGAAGCTACAGACAAGCAATCAACAGTGGGGTTTTTTTATAAAGTCTTTAAAAAAATCCTGCTCTCTTGCCACTGTTACCTGTCAAGAAATATGTGTGCCCCTCTCGGAATTAACTACAACCACCCTTTCTAGGTATTTTCAAAGCACAGTGGAGCATGAGCCGCCATGAGTGCTGACCCCTCCCTCATACACCACACAGCAAGACAGACACCCTCCTCTCGCACTCTGTCCCCTCTGCCGCAATGCGCCGTGGATGAGGCTTTTCTCAGGAGAGCAAGCCTATCTTCTCTTGAGAAGGCCAGGCATGTGGAGTCGGGTGGCAAGGACCTCTGTTCCCCGGTCCTCGGGCCCCCTGAGCTCTGTTGGGCAGGGTTACAATGTCACACCCAACAGGGGTGGGACAGGGCAGGAAGCCAGGACTACAACTACAGCCACACAAGTGACTTCCACGCCCAGAACCAAGAGGACCCAAAATCTTCAATGTGAAAAAAAAACTGCAATAGCCCTGAACTAACGCTGGTAGCCTTCTCTGGGCTCTCCCTGAGCCTGTCTCTGTCCTTAAGGAGGTGGCTTTCCTACAGTGCATTCAGACACCTGGAACTAACCCAGGGGCCAGGTGGCCAGAGTTGGGACACAGCTGTAACCAGAGCTACAGGGGCGGGGACACGGAAGTGCACAGGGTTAGCAAGCTCAGCACAGAGCCCTGTGAATGGGCTGGAGGAGTCCCGACCACAGGGGCAGGGTGCGCCGGGAAAGGGCACAGAAGGGACAATCCTCACGGCATTTAGACTCTGCCTAGAACTATCTCCACACAGGGAAAGCTGCAGTGAAGCTAAGAGGATAACTCCAAAAAAAGAAAGGAAAGGATTTTAGAAGATCCAAATACCTGCGCAAGTTTACAGAGATTTTGCCCTGACTCCTGTTCAGACAGGGAAAGTGGAAAAGAGACAGGCAGGGGCAAGATGCAAAAAACCTGGCAATCTTTCATCTCTGCATCCGTAACCCTGCAAAAGTAATCACGATTTTCTCTCCTTTCTCACAGTAAGAAATGCTGTGTGCACTGGGTCAGCGGGAGGGATTTTCCTGAGTAATCCAGTGGAAGCCTCAGGGCGATGGCTCGCAGAACCTTAGGCCTCGGGGTATTCCTGGGAAACCCACCCACGGCTGTGTGGGGCACAGCAGCAAGCGTGGGGCTCTTCTGGGGGTGCTGAGATCACAGGGGAAACCACACTGCTCTGCGGGTGCAGAGAGGGCCCAAAGGGCCAAAGCTAGCGGGTGGTGCACAGCACCTGACACATGGTGCCCTCTCCTAGGGGGACAGGGACAGCTAAGAGGACTTC
This sequence comes from Petromus typicus, assembly GCA_004026965.1. Lineage (NCBI taxonomy): Eukaryota > Metazoa > Chordata > Mammalia > Rodentia > Petromuridae > Petromus > Petromus typicus. The sequence goes on along the minus strand of PVIR01000105.1, from coordinate 193,758 downwards.
TCACAAGCCTCCAACCTTAGGACGCTGGGTCTGCAGAGGTGCTGACCACAGGTCCCTCAGGACACAGAAACTGAACCACAGGGCTCGGACCCAGGCAGGATGAGGCAGACATCAGTTCCCAACAGCACTGCACAAAGTCATGCTCCTTCTTTGAAGGTAGACGGCTGGTTTCCCTTTGAAAATATATCTAAAACCAGGATCTATTTCTCACCATTCCTGCTCTGCTCCTCCAGTCTCAGCCACTCTCTCTCACTCCAACGCTGACAGCAAAGCCTACCTGGTCTTCTCTCTTCTTCCAGTGGCACACACGACAATGGTCCTGATACCAGTCAAACCATGACCGGTATCATGTCCCTTGTCTAGGCCAAGCCCTACTGAGCTCCCGTTTCATGCTTTGCCATGGCCTGAGACCCTCTGTGACCAGCCCTACCACCCTCACGCTCCCAGCCTCCTAATCTTATGTACCCTGCGCTGGCCCTGGCCTCTGTCATGCTCTCTGGTCCCACCATCTATTCCCCACCTCCAAGATTCAGGCTGGGCTGGCACACACTGATCCCTATTTGGGCAAGATGTCACTCTCTGGATGACACAATTCCTAACGCCCCTCTTACTTCAGGAGCCCGAGAGTCTGCTCTCCAGGGTTCCAAATACCCTGCCCTGCTTTGAGTTTTTTTTGTAACATGTATCAACTTCTATAAACTACCTCCAGATAGTAATTCTTTATGATTGCTGTCATCATCAGCACTTGTGAGTGGAAACTCTTGAACACAACAGGAATTGTGTTTGTTTTGTGCTGGAGGAGCGTTTGGCCCTCGAAGGGCACTCACTATCTGTGGTGTAAGCAGATCCAACAGGAAACGAAGTGAGTCAGAAAAGTATATTTCAGAACTCAAAACCCTGCAAGCAGGGTGTGCCAGGTGCGGCCACAGGTTGGGCCTATGGGGTGGTGCACAGTGAGCCGGAATAACCAGGGAAGAGCAACCAGGCAGGCTGCTGAAGAGAGCTGAAAGAGCCGAGGATGACAGCAGGAGGAGCCGTGACAAATAAACAAACAGGTCTGCACATGCAAATCCTTGCAGAGTATGCAACCATCGTATCCTAGAGGCCAAATGACACAAATAGCTTTTTAAAAATGGTCTGGAAGATTCATTCCAAGTGCGCCAGCGCCTTCCCCAGCCTGACAGTCTTGGAAGACGGTGTCCAGCATCGGGTATAACCCCCACCCCTGATGCTCACACTGGTCTGTGAACTCTGGTTAGCAGTTCAACTGATGATGTATGGAACACATACTGCCAGTGAGAACCCATCACACCAGGCTGTGCTGAGCAGGTGCCCGAGTCACAGGGAGCAGGTCATATAGGCGTCAGCCACACCAACACAGACTGGACACACTGTGTGGAAAAGGACATGATATGGGAACTGGCGAACGCATGCTAACTAGGGACAAGTTATCCAGGGACTAGATTAAGCAAAGAAGGGGATGGACAAAGAACAGGACAGGACTTATGGCTGCTTAGATGCGTGGACAAAGGCAAGAAGACAGCAGAGAGACCTCTCCAGTTCGAAGCCTGGATAGATGGAACAAGTGCTCCAAGGTGACATAAAGAGCTATGTTTACGTCTAGGACACAGGGAACCCGGGTGTGGCCAGACCATGCAAGAAGACCAGCTGAGGGTACGATCCCCCCTACTGTGCGGAACCCCCCCCCCCACCGTGCATTCCCACGCAGCCTGAGATGGAGACGAGATCTGCTCGGCGTAAAGATGACAGTCCAAACCATCTTATTCCTCCCATGTATATCTGTTTTTAATTTACCAGTTTCTAACCTAGCTTTCGATTGCATTTTTCAACTTGCTGATTTTACCCAGTCTAGTTAGATAACAAGAAACATGGTTAGAATGATTATATGGGTACTCCTTCCCCAACAACTGTGTAAAATTGAAATAGCGGTTTTACAAAGTATAAGGACGTCAGTAACAGTTAAATAGCGTGACAACCCAAAACAGAAAATGTGAAATAACCTCACTTATGAAAATATGGCAAAATCAAATTACTTTCATTAAACCTTCACACAAAATCATCTTCTGCCTTTGTATATCTTTGCAGTCATTATACCTATCATTACACAGACTTTCGTGATACCTCTGACAATCACTAAAGACAGCTTTAGGTAACTTGGAATTCTCTTCCGCTTATCAGCCATAATAAGGTTCTAATTAGCTAGCAGATTTTAAGTAAACATCTGGAAACTCCCTCCTTATGGATATAGTTTGAATACAAGCTTTCTTTATACCACCACCAACCACTCCAGCAACCACCCAGATTCATTACAGCCACTTAAAAATGCAAAGGGAAGGAGCAAACGAAGAATCATTTGTAGCTCTTTGTGTTGCTCTCTCCTTAGAAAACTGCAGCAGCTTTCTGTAAGTGAGAAATCTCCGGGCTGGACTCTTCCCAGTGATTCAGCAAGTAACAGACACTTGCAGTAACAGTGAGACTGAGTGTGAAACACCGAGGCTTCCTGGAAACACAGGTTTCCAGTTTCACCATGCTGCCACGGTCCTTTAACACTCCAGCGTGGATCAATACTGGGGCGTTATCAATGAGCTTCCTTACAAAGATTCTTGAAAACTCCACAGGCTTCCTAGATGCAAGGCATCCTGGGTATACTTGTATTTTAAAAGGAAGTGTGTGATTCGGGTTTCTCTGCTGACTTCAGGGAAAGGGAAGGATAAGATTACCTGGTGAAGGTCATCCCACAGGGTTCCTCCTTTGGGTCCCCATGATCCCTGATCTACTGAACCCTCTATTCCACTCTATTCCTAGGAGCTGAGCCTGGATAAAACAGAACAAAAGGAGCATGGGCAGAAGAGTCTGCAAAGTAACTGCAGGTGTTGGGTTACAGGTAGGGTTTCCTCTCCTCTGAAGCTCTCCTTCGGGGATATAAACACGTTGGGAGATGAAGTGCTATCAGATTTAAAACACTAATGCATATATCCTCCAAAGTTCAGAGGCCACAAGCGACACATCCGAAAGGCCTTTCTCCTGTGAATGAAAGGAAAATACCTTTGCTGTTCCTCTACCTCCACGCCCACTGACCAGGGCATTTCTACCCACAAACAAGAAAGAAGTGTTGTCCAGCCCTCCTGTTACCCGAGGGCCTGGTTTTCAGCTGAGTCTGTGCATCTGGTCATTATGGCGCTGACAATTTTAAAAACAAACCTGAAGAATGACGTCATGTTCGCCATGCTCTTACTACGGCTTACTGTGCTGAGCAGCTGACTGAGAAGTTAGTATCGGAAGACAAACCAGCAGATGTTAATATCATTATCCTTTTATTGTTACTAGAACCTTATCTGAAGCTCAAAAGGTGACTTTTTCCCAATATCAAGCAATCACAGCCAACAGGTGGGACCTAAACCAATCTGTTTGCCACTAAAACCTGTGAGCTTGCCCCAGAATGGAGAGGACATTCCTCCTGGTCACCCTCAAGACAACCTTGCCTGTGCTACTCTGACATAAGAGCCAGCAGCCAGTTCCAGCTGTAAATCATCCAAAAGAAGAAATAGAAATTACTTCAAGTGGGAGGAATTGTAACCACATCCTAAGGAAGTCCACGGGCACCGTGCACTTGGCCCTCGGCCCTCCACCCGGTGCCTGGCCCACCTCCCTTCCCATGGGCTGCTCCGAATCAGGTCCACACTACAGCCCACTTCCCAAGGCCCATAGAGGACAGCGTTGTTTTGCCAGTGCCTTTCCCAGCAGTCCCACACTGACTCACGCTCTGTGGAGCTGGGCTGGGAACTCACTGTGGTCTACATGGCTCGCGCTGAGGCTCCATCAGAGGGAACTCTGCCACACACAGACTGGGCAGGGACCACTGCTGACAGCCCTTTGGTCCCCATCCCTAAGAGGAGCAGGATGGGATAGATGGCACAGCCCGGCTGAAGGACAGGGTTTGGACATGCTCACCTACTACCTTCTGCCTCGACTGTCCCTCCTGTGGCCTCAATGTGGCCCCAGCAGGGAGAGGAAGTTCTTGAGACAGTTACTAACCCAGTGGAACAACAGGTTGAGCCAGAATGGCACTGAGCACCAAGGGGGCCGCTCCAGGGCAGCCAGGCAAAATGGTGCCATGGAGGACCACGAAGACAGGCACTCTGAGTACAGATGTGCTGCAGAGGGAGGGTCCATGCCCAGCCTAGGAGTCTGTGGGGCTCCAATACAAATGTGGCTGTTAGTCTTCAGCCACTTCCTCTCGTCTGTTTTTTTCTAGTGGGTTCCATTTGTATGAATAAGTGAAATATCTCCAACATTCCCTTTTCTCTAACTCAGCCGACCTTGATGGAGCTGTCTTGGTCCAGTAAGTTTCAGAAGCTTCTGGCTACACAGCTCTGTTCTGAACAGACACACACCCATGCTCACACAGCACACTTCTGAAATAACTCTTAGCAGGGCAGGTGGAAAGTACAGCCAGGGGTGAGATCTACAGTACCAGACTGGATCAACTAAGCTTCCTAGTGTGGTCAAGAAAGCAATTTCAAAAGCATGAGGTACGTCCCCTGCGAGTCACGTAGCTGGTCACATCTCACTGCTGTCTGCTGTAAAACAGTGGAGCGTGAGGCCCAGGAGTGTGAACACGCAGGCTCTCTGCACGCTTGCTCACTCTGGAGCGTGCACTGGAATCTAACTCCCATCCCGTCAGTGCCAGGAGATGAGGTCAGGATGGCTCCTCAGGAGAGTGGATCTATGTCTTGTCACTGGCTCTTTGTAAAGATGAGTTTCCTCTCCGTCTCTCTCTCCCTCCTCTTTTCTGTTCTTTCTCTCCTCTCTTCTGGCACCCTCTCTGGTGATGCAGCTTTAAGGGGTTATCTTAGAAGTCATCACAGGGCCTCACCTCTCACTAAACTTTGATCTTGGATTTTCTGGACATCAGATCTGCTTCTATTCTTTATACATCACCCAGGCTCGGGCATTCTGTTGCAGCAGTACAAATGTACTAAGTGACTGGAGGCACAGTGAATTAGTGGGAGTGCGGGAGTTAAAATTAATTTCTCTAATCAAAAAGGTTTTGTCTGTTGGACTTTCAAAAATTATTACTAGACAAAATTAGGGAGCTTGCTGTTTACATCAATCCTACAAAAAATCATACTATTATTCAAAGATCTCTCAGACTATCTGTTTTAGATTTTTATACATCTGGCTCCTTAGAGTGGAGTGAATTTACAGTGTCAACATGAATCCTAGAAAAGCAGGTGGAGAGAGTAAAGCCTCTACCAAAGCTGAACATCGCAATCCCTAAAGCCAGATTCTGAAGTCTTAAACAGGATAGTCACTGCTAAACAAAGCTGAGAAGTTACTAAACCCGGAGAGGGCTGAGGAGCAGTAGTGGTAGCGAGTGCCTCTAAAGGACAAGGGTACATGACCTCAGGATCACAATGTGAATGTTTCCTGCAGACAGAAACAAGATGCTTCTTCTACAATGTGCAGCACACAGCTATAGCTGCAAGACTGAAGTTTTGCCAAGCACATGCCAAATAAAGACAACCATGCTCAGAAGAGAGCACGAGCAGGAGTTATTGCCCATTAACACAGAAAAGGAAATTGCCATATCTTTTTCTACTGGGTTCCTGGAGAAAAAAAAAAAGTATGATCCTTCAAAATAGAAATCCAGGTGGGTAAATTTTGGCAGAGTGAGGGCAGGAGCTGGTGCTAAGGAAAAAAACTATGTGTCAGCCAGGCCAAAGCCTCATGGTGGAAGAGAGAAAGGGGTGCAAGGGAAGAGATCTGAGCAGGTCCCCAAATGCATCTGACCTCCAAATGTACCTTTACCAGTTCTGCTCTTAAGAAGAGTCATCACCTTCTGAGCGGGGTGTCAGCATGGCCACCTTGAATAACATGTCCTGATAGTCGGCCATCCATATCTGTGAGCTCCACAGCTAGAGATTCAACTGGTCAAGGAATGAAAATTCTCAATAAAACCTGCACTGAACACACACAGCTGTTTTTGTTGTCATTGTACCCTAAAAAATACACCACAGAAATTATGTATATAGCAGCATTTACATCGCTCTAGGTGCTATATGTAACCTAGCAATGATATAAAGTTGTGGACAGGTATGTGCAAGTTCTGTGCAAGTATTATACTTTTTTATTAGGCACCCGAGCATCTGGAGGTTTTGGTATCCATAGGAGATCCCAGAAACAACTTCTCATGAGTACCAAGGGACAGCTGTATTTCCTTTCTACAAATATCCCTGTACCTTCGCCTGGCAGTGGGCAGTATTCACTGCCTGTTTTGTTTGTCTTGTCTCTGATCAACCAAAGTCAGGTAGAAATCCACAGCCTCTTCTCTGAACAGCAGTGCTTCATTCCCTCCAAGGAAGCTCAGAACAAAGATCTACCACTGTTGTTTACTGTGGCCAGAAAACAACTATTTGGCTACTCCTGGGAGAGGGCCAGCCTCAGAGTGGTTTCTGTGAATAAGACCAGCAGAAGGTATTTTCCAAAGACCCCACCTGGGGTCTGCCACAAAGCCAGCAGGAACAGGCACTTCCCAATCACCCATCCCAGAAATCAGAGACACAAACTAAAATCTGCTTTTGAGATCTACTCCATCCCTTCCACAACCACAAAAACCACTTCGAGATTAACAACAAAGAGAACCTGCCGAGTCCAGAACTAATTCACCAACAATTGTGTATTTAATGGTTAATGATTTGTTGGTCAAATGAGTGAAATATTAAGCATTATGTGTTTTTTGCACCTAGGCACAAGTTTCTTACTTATCTTCCTCTCTTTGTATTTGCTTCCTTTGACTATGTTACCAAATCTCTTTCCTTTGTCATCTACATCAAACAGAAGCGGCAGTGTTAACTTCTGTGACCAGGAGAGATGGCTCACACCGGTTAATTCCTCCTACTCAAGAGGCTGAGACAGGAGGATCCTGGGAAACTTTGTAAGGCCACATCTCCAAATGAAAAAAGTTATAGATATATGTAGCTCAGTGACACAGTGCTTGTATAGCATGCATTAAGCTGAGCTTGACCTCGTCTCTCACACACCCATACACACACGCAGACTTCTGTATGGGGCATCAGTCAATGCCGACAATATATTGGGTCACAAATGCCTTGGGATTTCTCCAGATTCGAACGTTTCACCTAAGTGTTGAGTCTACTGGACACTCACTCTTCAGCTGGTTTAGGTCTTCACTTTCAGAAGAGCTGGATTCACTCCTCCTGGAACCACAGCCCACGCTCAGATCCAGGCAGTGCCCTGCAGGACGAGCATTAGGGCGGGCACTTTCTCCCCGCTAACCTGCGCACAATGATCTCCTCGCTTCCCCTCTCAGGCTGCCAGAGGCTCCCACAGGCCTCCCCGAGTTTCATGACATCCTTTTGAAAATACTTCCAAGGGCCTCTGATTCACAACACTCTTGTAAAGTACACCAGGGTAGTGTACGGGCAAAACGCAGCCTGATCTGGGGTTGGCTCTTCTCTGACTGCTCCAAACCATGGAGTCCACACTTCCATGTGAGTCCACACTCTTCCTGCTTCTTCAAATCCCATCTCTCCACACCCTTTTCATCAATCCTTCAATCACTCAAAGGCTGGGAGAATAGCTCCGGATTACAGCACTGGCTCTCAGAAGGCCATGAGTTTGGTCCCCAGATCTCAAACAACAACAAAATAACTACCCCCGTCCAAATGGCAAGCTAGCTTTCTTGCCTCCTGGAATCCATCTTCTAGATTACTTGCACACCTTAATCCTTTGCTTTCGAGGGGATTTTCTGTCATTATCCACATATGTAGGGTCTGCACACTACAAAATGTTTCTGTTTCCAGTTATTAGGTAAGGGGCAGCTCACAGCAGCATACACAGAGCTGGCACAGATAAGCGATGGTTAAAGTGAAGCAGGGTTACAAATGACAGGCTATGATTGCTCCTTTGTTCCGCAGACACTTTGGTATCACAAGAATACCAAATAATGGATATAAAGTGGGTCAGAGCTCAAGCCAATCCCTCAGAATCACTTTTATTTTGGTCTATGGTATAAAGGGGATATTAAACTCTAAGAGTTTAAAATGATACAACTCCTCGCAACTTAGGAAAAACTGAATGCATCCCATTTATTGACAGGGTGCCCATCCTATATAGCTGAACAAATATTTAATGAGTAACTATTATTTAAAGGCCCCTTACTGGTTGCTGGTTACAGAAAGGTAAGTCCTTGCCCTAAAGAAACCTTCACTTTAGCGGGGAAACACACACTGCCACATTGTGGTAAATGCACGCAGAGGGGTGAGTGCCAGGCACTCAGGTGGATGCCAGGGTGGGTCCTGATCCAGTTGGGACCCAGCAGAATCCAGAGGGCCACATTCAAAAGCCTGGGGGTGAGCTGAGAGAGGGCTCGGGGTTGGAGGGCCAGAGGTTCTGACCCAGCCATAGAAAAATGGGCACACGGGGTGGACGGTGCTCTGCCACACCAGTAGCCAGAACAATGCTGAATAGGGACAGAGAATGGTTACTTCTCAGACAAGGGGACAGCCCATAGAGGACTGCAAAGACTGAAGGAGGTTAGCTGTTGGGATCAGGTAACGCCACATTAGTAGAACAGCCCAGACACACATACGGACCTTTTGAGAAATCCCGCATGTACGATTCCAACGTGCAGTGAAGGAGTTCAAAGACAGAAGTCAGGAGACCTATGAGTGGTTCTTATGAGGCTACCATTCTGTCAAGGGAGGTGAGGGGACCAGACCAGGCCAGTATCCCTGCACACGCTGGAAACACGCTTATCCTTTATGACTGACTGACATCATTTTTCTAAGTGAAATAAAACAGAACACATTCTGCTGTGTGAAGTGCCTGCTGAAAAAAAGACAGAGTTCTGTGAAACGCATTTCACACCTACGACACAGATAAGTTTTGCAAAGGTTTGATCAAGACGGAACACGAGTTTTGTACTCAGGGTGGGCAAGGTCAAAAGAGTTTGAAAAGAAGAGGACAAGAAGATTTGTGAGGTTTCTTCAAATTCTAAGAGTCTCACTTCGCCACTAAATTCCAATCTATTTTAGCTATGACTGTGACAGAACATGAAAAGTTTAAGCAAAATTTAGAAATGCCACCAGATAGTTCAAAATTCACCATGACCCAAAATAGTGCCTTTCTCAGTTCACCTAAATATCATGAAAATCTGCAAGAAGCAACTACCCGACACATACACGCCCACGTGTTTCAGGCCAAGGGTCAGCCTTGTGAGCATTCCTGGTCACCCAGACATGTGCACACAGGACAATGTTTATATTACTCAAAATATTTTACATAAAATATCACCCAATGTAGGATTTTTATGGCTCCCTTTAAAAAGTTCTTGTACCAACCTTATTTTTAATACCTGAGCCAATGGCAAATTCTATCTACTAGTTTGTGTGTGGCACATACTTTGGAAATGCTTTCCTGAACAGGGGGCTACTTGTGGGTTAACTCAGGACTCGCACATGCTGTATTCTCATCTGCGGGTATTCCAAAGGAGGGCAGTGTGCAGAACTTCAGAATAGGAAGAAGCTACACGTGCAGAATACCAAGTGCTTTCCTGCTGGCCAGACCATACCCCAGCAGGCCAAGAGTAACTTACGACTCCGGTATGGATACAAACAGAAAAAAGATCACTACTGTGGCTGCATGCGTGACTTGCACACGACTGTAGATAAAGGCTACATGAAGGTCTAGCATCGCTGAAGGCTGATTCCATTTACTCCTAGACCTAAGTCCAGATATTTCCACGTCACCACTCTGAAACAGGTGAAAAGGGTCAGGCACCCAAACAAGACCATGAACAGGCACCCTGCCCCGCCCACATGGCAGACTTTTTGTTCAAGTTCTGCTTGTTTTACCAGGTCTACTGCACACCACACACGGGGCCTCCCACCTGTGCCTGCTGTGTAAAAGCGCCTTACCAAACACTTCCTAGTCCTTCCTGAAGGCTAACTCAAGGTCAAGAGAGTCCTCAGTCCCAGGAAGATCAAACATACTGGCCTGTTCCCAGGCTCTGTGGAGGTGCCAGGTCACCAGCTAACTTCCTGCCCACTATGCCAAGGGGCAAAACCCACCCTACCCTCCTGCTGCCTCCCTGACTGCCCAGATACTGCCCTGGGCACCTTGCAGCCAGAAGTCGGGTAGAGGTCATGTGGACTCTCCTCTGCTTTTACAGTGCACAAACCAGAGGTGCACGCCTATGTCGTGCCCAAGGTCACTTTTGCCCCCGAGGATCGCCGGCCTCTGGTGGCCAGTTCAACAAGCTATACACAACCAAGTAACAGTCAAGCAGCCCAAACCGCCACCTGCTGTGACCGGAGCCACAGAGACCCTCCACAAGACCCGGGAACTGCCTGGCTTTGGAGAGGGGGGCGGCCGGCCTAGCAGGGCTGGGGACCTAATACTCGCCCTGCTAGCCGGTCCCGGGCGCCGCTGCCCTGACCCCTCCCCCGCCCACTCACCGCGTGCGCAGCGCCTGCCAGGCGGCGTCGATGTCCGCGTACAGGTTCTTCTCTGAGGGCCGCCCCGAGCTGACGCCGTAGCCGGAGTAGTCGTAGGAGAAGACGTTGCAGTTGATGCGCGAGCCCAGGCCGATGTAGAAGCTGCACATCTGGCCCAGGTCCACCGCGTTGCCGTGCGAGAAGAGCAGCGTGTAGCGGCCGGCGGGCGCGCAGCGCACGAACATGCAGCCCAGCCGGTTGTCGCGCGCCGTGCGCGAGAAGAAGACCTCGACCGCGTCCAGCTCGCGCTGCGAGTACTGCCAGTCGGCGCGCTCGCTCAGCCGCAGGCTGCACGCGCCCGGGCCCGGGGCCTCGGCTGGGGGCGCCGGCTGGGCCGCACTCGCGCCGGCGCCCGGGGCCGGCTCGGGGTTCGGGCCCGGGTCCGGGTCCGGGGCGCGGCGCTGCTCGGGCGCCAGCACGGTGTAGGTGGGCTCGGGCGGCAGGAAGGCCAGCTTGGCGGCGATGCGGCTGGGACAGGGCGGGCAGCAGAAGAGCCAGCAGAGCTCGCCCAGCGAGAAGCCGTTCATCCTGGGGCCGGGCTCGGGCATCGGGGCGGCGGCGCCCACGCGGGGCTGGGGCGCGCGAGGAGCGAAGGACGGAGGGCAGGAGGGCGGAGGAGGAGAGGGCGGCGGAGAACGAGCAGGAGGAAGCGGCGAAGGCGGGGCGGGACGCAGGCCCGGCGAGATACGAGGCTCTCAGCGGCGGCCCCGCGGCCCGGGCAAGGCGCGGACAGCCCGGGCCCGCGCGCCGCACACAAAGCCCTCGGCGGCCATAGCCTGTGCGCGCGCCCGCCGACTTCCGGGCGGTCGCGGGGACGCGGGCGGGCCCGGCCCCTCCCCGGCGGGTGCGGGCGCGTGCTTCCCTGCCGGCGTAAACCCCATGGGACCCAGGGACTCAGGTGTCCGGAGAGGGAGCCACCTCCTCGCTCCCTGCGCTTTGGATTCGCTGCCCCAAACCAAGTTGCAGTCCTGGGAGAAGGTTCCTGGAATTGCGCAGAAAAAGAAGTCATGGATGGAAGAGAATTGGGACAAACCTGAGCAATCGGGACTTGGTGTCCCTAACGTTTCCCGAGTCTCCCGAGGGATGCTCCGTGGGGTCACACAGTCTGTCTGTGGCATGATTTCAGTGCACCCTTGTATCTATAATAGCGATTGTACCAGAGCCGCTCTGCCCAGAATAGTTTCTGTCCCTTGTAGGGTAGTAAGTAGGTGGTGGATGCCTCCCTCAGTGTCCCTGTAGAACTGTTCTGAGTCCAGGCCCTTTCTAATCTGCTATGATCTTGGTGGTCTCTCTAAGTGATTTTGCCAAGTGTGACCCTGGGCTCTGGGGCTGCTACCGCTTCCCCTTCTCTCTTGCACAGGAGCTAGGGCTGGGGTCCCTCTTGGACTTGGGCAGGGTGGCCAGGGTGCATCTTGGAGCTGGCAGAATCACCATTCCTGGACAACAGGTCCCGAATCTCTGAACTTTCCTGTGGCTTTGTGGGAATTTTGGGAGCTCCCTGTTCTCAGTAAATTTGACTATACTGATTTCAGTAACCTGGAAGACCCTAGAAAGCTGAAGTAGGAGGACCGGAAGTTTAAGCCTAGACTGGGCGATTTTAGCAGTCTATGGAGACTGTCTCAAAAAGAAAAGGAGGAGGTGGAGGGCTGTAGCTCAGTAACAAAGGCTCTTAGATCAATCCCCAATACTGAAAGAAAAGCCATTTTTTCAGTAAAGCCCTTGTTAGGTGTTAGATGCTTTTGAACTATCCAAAATTAATTTTAAGGAATGTGGTAGCAAACTCTGTTCAAAAGAACCCCAAGCCACATCTGAGCTTCATAGGCCCGGTCTCTTTCTTTTAGAAAGCCTTAGAGAGCCCACTAGAGTCCTCAGCCCTGTGTTCAGTGTGGGCCAAGGAGTGGGTCCTGGTCGTGGTGGGTTGTGGCATTTCCACAGTGGCAAAGATCAGCCAAAGGCATCTCTGTCTGATGCCATGGAGTCGGATCTGAGGAAGCAGAATTTGGGAAACAAGCTAGAGGAGGGCTGGGCCCCATGGTCAGTCTCACTCCAGCTCTGCTCCCCACCCTTCTGTAAGAGTGGGGTAGGTGCAGCTCTGGGGGAGACCTCTGATGAGTCCTGAGTGCAGAGCTTCAGGCTGCTAATGGAAGATCTTGTGGCAGCACAACATGGCAGAGGAATTTAAACACCAGTACTGGTTTATTCAGATACTGTTTCCCCCCAGGGATTCAGTATAATACTAATAAGTATAGAAGCCCAGCTTTTTGTTTTGTCTTTTTTGAGACAAGATCTCATTGTGTAGTTCAAGCTGGCCTCCAACTTACTGTGTAGCCCTGGTCTGCCTTCAACTCTGGATGTTGGGTAGTGATAAACTATGCATTGTGCCAGGCAGCTTCCTGAGTGCTGGAATTACAGACTTACCATGGAGCCTTGAGATTCTGAAGTTTCAAGTGGTACTAGACCCTCTCATCTGTGCTGCCTGTAGCTAGAGGCAAAGTTTGTGTGGCTATGGCAAAGAAAAGATTGCTGCCCAGGGGTGAAAGGTGCAGTGTCTGTGCACATCTGTACAAAGATTGCAGCGGGCCATGGCATGATTTAAGAACTTAAAGAATTTCTATGAACCTGAACATTCTAGAAGGGAAAGGTCTGCTTTTGAGTTCAGGTCAGCAAATACATTTGGTAGGTACTTGTGTGCACTAGTCACAGAGTGATTCTCTGGGGAGTGTAAAGGCACATATTCACCCAACCTTCTGCTGCTCAGAACAACTTTGTGCCTGCTACACAAGGCAGGAGTGATGAACTACCCAGGAAGCCAAGTGGTTGAATGCATTGGCCTCTGTTGGTCAACCCTGGCTCTTCACAGGTGCAATCTGGTCTTCCTCGTGGTCAGATGTTAAGTAGCTCACTATTTCCTTGATTTATAAGAGCAAAACAACTTCCTTAAGTGGAATCGAATGACCCATGGATTATTGACCGTCGGAGAGAGGTTACTCATGCTCAAAAGCTGAATCCAGTTGTTTACGTGGATTCTGAGAGGTATTTCCCACCCTTTACCGGTCCCTTTCATTTAATTGGAGACTGGATGCTCTGTGACATCAAGTTTGTTTTGTTTGTTCATTATTTCCTGTATGATCGATATAGAGATGACAATTAAATTGGTCAGAGAAAGAAGCAGTGAATGACTAAGTGTCTGCACCAGAGACCACGTCTGTCCCCTTGGGCTGGGCGGTATTACTGCGGTGTGCTCTTGGAAGGAGAGTGTGGCCTGAAACCCGTGTCAGCAGCACACTTCATGAGCAGTATCTCTGTGTTCTCAGGCCAAGGAATGTGACCTTCTCTCATCTTACAGTAACGCCCAGATCTTATTCTGATGGCAGTATTCACAGTAGACACGCTGCCTCAGCCTTTCCAGATGTGAGCATGACCACCGGCATGATTCTGTCTAGTAGGCCCTAAGGAGAGAACATAGGGAGTCTTTGGAAAAACATTGAATGGAGCCCGATTCAGCTATGATGTTTCCTTTTGCACTTTGCTCCCATTTGGGTTACAGGCTCTGTTGTTAGCACTATAGCAGCCATCTTGCAACCATGAGGTTGAATTTTGTCTCTGAAGATGGTATTACAAGAAGATAATCTAGATTCTTGATGGCATTGTTGAATGACTACCCAGTTGTGGCCTTGTGGCCTGTTTTTCTCTAGATTTCTTGTTATAGGAATCTTTTTTTATTATTTTTTTTTGAGATAAGGTCTTGCTTTGTAGTTTAGGCTGGCCCTGAACTCACTTTATAGCCCGGGCTAGCTTTGGAATCAGCAATCATCCTGCCTCTGCCTCCCGAGTGCTGGGATTACAGGTATGAGCCACCATGCTGGGCATGGTGGTATGTGGTTATTCAGAATTGAACTCAGGACCTTGAGCTTGCTAGGCAAGTGCCAGAATCACTGAGCTAAATCTCCAGCCCCGTTATGTGAATCTTTAAGTCATTAGTCATCCTTGTCTTTTAACTGTAACCTAATGCATTATTAACTGACTTGGGAATCAGAAGCAAAAGATTTTACATTGTCCTTCACATCTTCTTCAGAAAAGACAGAATGTTCTATTGATTAATAGTGGAACAGTTACTCCTACATCCTGCTTGTTCTCCCATAGAAAAATATTGAAGCATGATTAAAGATGGAATAGATTTTTGAAGGGATAATCTATTAAACTACTACATCTGAAATGTGAAGAAATGAAAAGCTTATAATTTGTTAAATACGGTGACAAACTGTGAGATTGGCATTCATTAGCATGAGGGACCTCTCATTCCACTCAAAGCTTTTGGAGGAAAAGTATCCTTCCCAGACCTTTTTCTGCTTGAGGGCTGTTCTCTAAAGCCTTGTAGATGAGGTCACTGAACCAAGAGAGAAGATCTGGGGGCACAGGGTGCTGAGGCAGCACCTAAGGATAAGAAAGAAGAGAAATGAGATGCCCTCAGGGTGAGCTTCCCTGTCCTGTGACAGCAGCTGTTCCCTGGGTGACTGTGTCTCAGACTTACATTTTTGACATCTTCTCCTGACCCCTGCTTATGGGTCTTAGGTGAAGCCCAGAGTTCCTAGAAGTGACTTTGGAATTTGGAAGCTGCAAGGGACTTATGGTAAGAATTATCTACTGCCCCTCATTTTTCCCATGTACAGCCCATGCCAAACATCAGGTCCTAGCAGGCCTCAGGGGAGCAAGATACACTTGTCAATTGGTGGCAGTTAAATTCCCAGTAATGCAAACATAGCACTTTGTTCTTAATGTGCACAGGTACAATAGTTAAACATGGTTTAATTATAAAGTAAATATTTAGTTATGCAATTTTTTTAAAAATGGGAAGTATAAAGGAATACATGCTGAGCTTGCAAATCTAATTTTAAGAGGACAATGAACAATGTCATGCCATTAATTTTAAGTGTTTTTATCCAGAATTTGGCTGTTCACATGTTGATGCAGTATATATATGAATAATGACTTTTAGTGCTATGCTAGAGACTTTATACGAATAAATATTAAATATCATCCCCTCAAAATAGTAATATCAGCATAAAACCAGAGTAATTAAAATGACCAGCCACGTCAAAGTATTTCACATATGCTAAAGTTGATATTCCAAATCAGTGAGGATACATTTCAGTAAACTGTTGAAAAAAATTCCATTTTAATAATTCATAAAGTCAAAACTTTTTAAAAAATTAAACTGAAGACAATTGGGGAAAGGTACCTTTAAAGTTATTTTGTTTTATTTTATTTTTGAGACAGGGTCTCACTTTGTAGTTCAGGCTGGCTTCAAACTCACTATAGTAGTCCAGGTCAACCTTAAACTCACAACAATCCTCCTGCCTCTGCAGGTGTGAGTCACCACACCCAGCATTGTGGTATATGGTTGCCAGGGATTAAACTCAGGACCTTGCACTTGCCAGGCAGACGCCGGAACTACTGAGCTAAATCCCCAGCCCCATATTATTTCATTTTAAAAATAATACCAGAGGCAGAAATCACAATGGGAAAGGTGATTACATACATTTCAATTGTCTCTGTCCTTAAATACAAATTGGATGGTGTAATGTTGAGAATGTACTGCAAAATATAGTGGTCATATGGGGAAGATAAGAAGAAAGAGACATTATATTTGTTATTTTCTCTCACTGGGACAAAATACCCAACCCTACAACTTTAAAACGTGCTTTATTTTGCCTATGATTTTCAGAGGGTTCAGTCCATGGTTGATGGCTCCAGTCCAGAAACAGCACGGTGGGAAGACCTGGTAGAGGAGAACTGCTTGTCCCAAGCTAGCCAGGAAGCAGAGGGGGAAGAGAAGAGCACTGGTGAGTACAGCCTCCCCGTGATCCAATCACCTTCCCAAAGCCCCAACTCTGAATATATCAGGCCTCTGGGAACTTCTAGGTCTAAATGTGCAAGACTGATGAGCTGTGAATTCATTAGTACTGACCTGAGTGATGGGTTCATCAGGGTATTCTAGTTTGATGTATTACTCTCTGATTCTGTAAGGTTTGAGATTCTTTGTAATAAAAATATCTCTTAATCTTCAGAATTTTGACAAGAAAACGGGGCAAAAATATTGGCTACAAATGCATTTTTTAAAAAGTCCAAATATCTTAATGTAGGGAAAGTGGGTTAAATACACAGATAAACATTTTATAAAAAGGGACATAAATGACCAATCAACATGAAAAAAGTTTACTCATTAGTTGTTTAAAAAGTGAATCTAAAATTATTTTTATCCATGGATTGACTCAAATTTTTAAAAAATGAAAAAGCGTCTGATAGACATAGTGTGGGAGTATATGCTCTTTGGTATACAGTTTTCTGCCAGAAGTGTTACTGTATAACTTTCTAGAAGGAAACTTGACAGTATATATCAGGAGTCTTAAAATATGCAAACTACTAATCCATTAATTCAAGTTGGAATTTAATTTAAAAAACGCATTTTTCACATAAAATTTTAAATACTAGGATGTTTTCGACAGCATGGTTTATAATGGTTAAAAAAATAAGAACTTCAAAGAGTAAAGAAGTAAACAATAGTACATTCAGGCGAGAGACCAAATATGTGGCACCAAAACTAGAACTGAAGGACCATATTTAACACACAGAAAACATTTAGGAAATAGGAAGTGAAAACAAGGCACAAAATTTGTGTAATAGGTAAATATACTTCAAAAGCTTAAGTCTAGGAAAAGCTATTACTGGTCAATGAGATTAAGAAAGTTTACTTTGTTTTGGTTGGTTGGTGGTTTCTGGTGTGAGTAGTCTAGTCTATAAGTTCTAAGCATATATTAGGTTTAAAATTAAAATAAAATAATAAAGATCACTTTTTGACCAAAAAAGAAGAAAAGAAAGTACTTTAGAATAAAAGTATTGCAATTATTTTAAGACACTTCAAATTAACATCCCAAAGACAAAGTAGTTTTTATTATTAATATGAGAACAAAATAATGTTATTACAATTGAGTTAAGCAAAGTTCTACCAAGACTTAGTGAGTCAGAAATAACTAACTGCCACAGAAAATGTGCAAACCCACAAAAGCACAGGCCCACCCTAAGGATGCCCCTTCCTTAGTCTCAAATTTTTTCCCTTCTGGCATCCATGGACATGTTACGTCACTTTCCAGACTTCTCATGCTAGTACCTGCTGTGATGGTTCATCTTGTATGCCAGCTTGACTTGGCAAAGGAGTTCTCAGGTGACAGGTGAGATGTTATTTTTGTATGTGTCTGTGAGGATGTCAAAAGCAAATCTTGGCCCTGACTCAGTGGACTAAGTAAGGAGGCAGTGAGCAGGATCATCTGCCCCCTTGAGGGCCTCGCAGTGCTCTCCACAGGCAACTCCTCCACCCTCCACTTCACTTAGGTTCCGGGCTTTGGCCACAGCCCCAGCGTTTCACCATAGGCCTCTCTAGTACAGAGGCCTGTGAACTGAAGGTATCGTGGACCAGTAGGTGGCAAATCATGGGAGGTATCAGCCTTCATAACTAGAGCTGACTCATCAAGCCTCCTCTTGGCTCCCCTGCCCTGTAATACCCTTTAGTTCTGTTTATCTAAAGTGCACCACCTTACCTATTCTTCTGCCCTCTTTTTTTCTCCCAGTGACTACCCTCCAGAGCCACCTACCCAGTCCTCCTTTGGCCTTGCTCTTCCTGGCGATGCTGCAGTTGACATCTGCCTCCACCCCATACTGTGGTTCCTCTGCTGTGGCCACTTCCCTCGGTCCCTGCTTAGGTCAAATATGTAGCATTATATCACCGGGTATCAGCTCCATACAACACAGGGCAGTACAGAGCTGGGATCTCCAGAGATCATCACTTAAAAACACTGTCTATTATTAAGTCTAATAGAACAGGAAGTGGCTTGGTTCAGTGGAGGAGTGTAGGGTTTGGAGTGAGACAGATCTGGATTTGAATCCCAGTTTTACAAACATGGAACAAATCCAGCTCCCAGAAGCTTAGTTTCCCCATCTGCAAGAAGGAATGATGGTGCTTCTTAGGAGAAAAGGCCTTGTAAACTTGTCAGAGCTCAAGGATAGTGAACCCAATGCTTCAGCAACAAATGACATCTTGCTTGTTTTCTCCTTCTCGGCTGACCTGACCATGTGGCTGAAGAAACCATCAAATGCCTCAGTCTTAGCCTCCACTGACCAAAACCTAATGAAGGACTCTAAGAGAACCACTGACTAAGCCCATCAAACCACAGAACCGTGAGGAATAACAACTCATTTCCCCCCCAAGCTTGGGAGCAGTTTCTTACATAGTTGTAGAAAACTTTTCTTCAGCATGACACATAAAATTCTCTTTTTAGAGCCGCTTGGAAGAATTTTCCATTTATCTTGATACCAAGAAGAAGTTGGACAATTACAATAATTGTCCCTCTCTTGCTCAGCCATGTCCAGCCACAGACACCATAAACTCTGTAGTCCAGAAACTCATCCTTGTTCTTAGACTGCTAGAAACTCACAGCTTTTCATAAATCCAGTGTGGCAGTAATCATTTGCAATTCTAACTTTATTTTTATATTGTCCTCTGATTTTTCTTTCCTTTTAAAACATTATTTATGATTTATGCCGGTTTACATTTTATGAATCATTGTAAGCCTTTGTAAATCATTTATGGAGCAAGGAAGGGATGATTAATAAAAAGAAATATGATATTTCCCAGAATCTATACAGAGTTTACAAGAGGGTTACAAGATGATTGAATACATCATGGTCTTACCCTTTCAGAGAAAGACCACACCAGAATAACTGTCCTGGCAATCCTGTCACTTTCAGAGTCTTAGCAACAAGAGGAATTCTAAGAGTCCAGAATGACTTATTCTGTTGCAGGAGATAGAGCAGTCCTATACAAAAGGAGAGAGCCTTGCCTTGCTTACATGTTTTCTTTTCCCACAAAATGTTTTGCTCCAGAAATGTAATTGTTTGTACCACTGGGCAATGCCCCTGCCCAGTGTATCAAATGTTTTGTAACTGAATTGCAGTGACCTCTTAGAGATGTTCTGTTTGCTCTGCCCCTCTGCTTCTGTGAGCATGCTAACTGGCTACACCTCTCAAAAATATTCTGTAACTCTGCCCGCCTGCTTCAGTGAGCATGCTCGTCTACGCCTAAGGCCCTGTGTAAGGCTCCTGTTTCTAGTCAAGCACTCAGAGTTTGCTACACAAACTCTACTGAGCTTGCTGGCGTAATTAAGTCTTTCCTCCAGCTTTTGGAGTGACCATCACCTTCTCAAGCCTTCAAGATGTGATAACTTCCACCCAGAGCTATAGCAGTAAGCTGTAACACTCAGCTGTGCCTCAGAGCTGTAACACTTGGCTATAGCACTGAGCTGTCCTGCTTTGCCACAGCATTGGTAGATGTTGAAGAAGGAGGGGACAATTCTAAAAGGAAAAACTGATGTAGAGAATGCAGAAGAATTTTTCTGCTTGGGTGCTAGGAACCAGAGGGCATGATGGCTTGCACAGTGGTTAGTGACATCCATGGTGGAAGATGAAATTAAAATCAGAGGTTGGAGCTCATTAAAAAGGCCTTATCTTGCTTGTTTTCTCCTTCTCGGCTGACCTGACTCATTGAGCCACTCCTCAAAATGGGAACTCAGACTGAAACTTCACACCCACAGGGAGCTGGACTGGGAAGCATTACATTTGTTATTGTCCCACACAATTTCTTTTGAGGCTTCCTAAAATTGCACCAGTTCTTTAGGATATGATTTTTGCACAATCCCAGCTGTGTCATACAACAAACAAGATGTGCAGTAGTGGGTGGGGGAGACTGAAAGTATTCTCAAATATCAGCCTTAGTTGTCTTTTGCTAACAGAGTACAGGTAATGTTTATTTATTTATTTTTTTTCCACGTTTTTTGAGACAGGGTCTCGCTTTGTGGTTCAGGCTGGCCCTGAGCTCAGCCTCAAACTCACATCACAGCAATCCTCATGCCTCTGCCTCCCAAGTGCTGGGATGACAGGCGTGAACCACCACTCCCTGCACTGTGGTATGTGGTACTGGTTGCTGCTGGGCGTGAGTCTCCACGCCCAGTATACCGGGGATCAAACCCAGGTCCTTGCACTTGCAAAACAGGCACCGGAACCACTGAGCTAACTCCCCAGCCCAGGTAATGTTTATTTTAAGGTTTTATACTCCTTTAGGTTTCCAGATTTTCTATAATGTACATTATTAGTTTCAGAATGGTGGAGAAGAAAAATAAACTTTATTTTAATGACTTCTGAGCTATACTGAAGGGCTTTTATTTTCTTTTCAAGGCAACAGAGAGGCATTGGGAAATTTAGAGAAGAAATGAACCTCTCTGGTCTGAGGACATGCCCCAGGGCCATGTGGAGATGTCTTCTTCAGTGTCTGCCAGTTAAGACCTCCAGAAGTTCCAGGACTGCTGGGTACAGTGAAACAGTGGGTGAGTGGGTTCCAGCTTCCCTGTTCTCCTCTGTGAGCAGCTCTTCCAAATCTGCCACTTTCGTGCCCAGTTCCAGCTTGCTCACTCTCTTCAAGTGATGGGATATAACACTTGATTGAAAGCAAGGCTACGTGTGGTGGCTTCTCACCTTCTCTCATCTGTACAGAGTGGCAGCCAAACATATTGACCTCACCCTGGACACTTCTATAGACCTAAAACAAGGGGCATGAGTGGTGGTTTTGGAAATCCCTGGATACTTGTATTGTGCAGACCAATTCAGACATCACCTCCATAACCCCTTGCAGTCTGTCCCCTCAAAGGTCACATCATAGCTAAGTCATATGCTGTCAACTTTATTCTTTGTTCTCTCAAAGCACTGAAGATAGTTGTTCACCAAGTAAATACAAACTTCTAGCATTCAGAACCTTCCATGGTGTAGCCTCCTATTTGGGTAGGCAAAGGGGCTTAGGGGAACTTAATAAGCCAGAGAGACATGGAATAATTTCTCCACAGTGACACAGCTTTCACATCCCGGAACAGAAATATGAATCTGGTTCTGATTCCAAAGTTCACACTCACTCTGAGTGTGCATTCCCATGACAGCCTGCGGAGGGGGAGTGTTAGGGCCTCCCAGAGTGTACAAACTGACAGGGGAGACAATCTCAGGCATCACAGGGTCTGTGGATTTCTAGAGTGCCACAGGTTAAGAACACCCAGGCAGGATGTTTGCTCAGTTTCATGGGAAAAGAAGAATGAGGGACAGACGTGTCTAAGGAGGCTTGGGGAGGAGCAATGGTGACAAAGGATTAAAAAGGTGCCATGGTGAGCATCAAAGTGGTGCTCTGAAGTATCACAAAAACCTAGGTGGATGGAGCAGGAATTCTGAGCTGCCAGGCCCAGTAGCTCCAGGCTACCAGGAGCCTCCAGGGTTTTCAGTCAAGGAAGCAGCATGTGATTTAGAAATAAAGCAGTGTGAAGGGTGAGTTGGAGCTGGGAACACAACAGGATCATTGGCTAGAGAGCAAGAGATGGGCAGTTTTGCAAGAGATGAGGAAGGAAACATTAACATGGTAAGTCAGTTGGTGGAGCAGGGAGAAGGTCACATGTGACCATGGAGATTGGTGATGTTTGGTTTTGGGGGGATAAAAAAAAACTCTGAAAGGAGAGGCCTGGATGAGGTCACTATAGAACATACAGGAGGTGAATAGAGGATGACAGCATTGGTTTGCAGTCCCTGTAACAGGGCTGTGCACCTGAGGGACCAGGTTGGAGCGGAAGTCATGACTAAATCATGAGGTTTCAGCAAGGAGTGTGCAGAGATGGAGAGAGGTAAGAAGATACCTCGGGAAATTCAATCCAGAAATGCAAGAAGATGAGGAAGACACTTGCTTTCCAATTAAGAGTTACAAGGACAAGAACGGGCATGGGGAGGGGTGCATGCCTGTGATCCCAGTACAGTGAGAGACTGAGGCAAGAGGATTACATATTGGAGCCCAAACTGGGCAACTTGGTGAGAACCTATCTCAGAATCAAAAAGAGCTGGCCATGTAGCTCAGTGCCTAGACACTGAGCTCAATCCACAATACCAGAAAGAGAGAAAGAGAGAGAGAGAGGAGGTGGAGTCAACACAGCAGATGTTTCAGGGTGGAATATAAAGACACTTGGTGTACTTAAGGGACCATTGCTATCTCTGAGAGAACATATTTGCTTTGGCTGAATGCAAGCCAAATTGCAAGAAATTGGAACTCAGGCATGATGGAGAGTGTGGGCCATGGAACTCAGAGCTGGCCAAACCCCAACTTGTCGCTTCCAGTCCCTTGATACTCTGTTATCTTCAGTCAGCTCTGAAGCCACAGCAGCCTCCTCTTGGATGGAGCCTACTTGTGAGTGCACAGATGAGCAACCCAGTGCCCAGCAAAACACAGACTATTCCCCTCGATCCAGCATCTGTTGAGGAAGAGGAAGAAGTGGATTGCATTGATTTCCTAGGCTATCAGAACAAAACCAAGTAGATGGAAACATCAGAGTAGCAGTTGCTCCCATTTCTTGGAGGTGAAGTATGGAAAGAAGGCGCTATTGGGACCAGGCTTCCTCAAAAGCCTCAGGGAAAGAATATTTCCTCACCTTCTTCAGCTTCTGGGGTCCCTGATATTCCTTAGCTCATTCTAGAAGCATTCCTATCTCTGATGTGTTCAAGTCACCTTCCTCTGTGTGACTCTCTGTGTCTCAGCAGTCTTCTGTCCTTTGTAAAGACACCAGTGTTTTAGAATGACCCAGCCCTACTGCTGGTAGACATGAGACAAAGAAAGGACCAGAGTCAAGCTTGTATGCAGTGATTTAGGGGGGATTTACTGACAAGTATGATCCTGAGTGGTAGCAAAACCAGGTGGATCCCTGTAATTTGAGTAAGAAAGAGGAAAAGGTAGATATGTAAGAGTAAAAGTGACTCCATCCAAATTGAAATGTTTCTGGTTCATCCCAAGCTGCTATCAGTGAGTCTGGCACACTCCAAGCACCAGAGCCTGGTTGTAAAGTTTCACATACGCTTGAATGGTCTATTTATAGTTTTCTGAAACAAACCTATCAGAGCTGCACCAGGGAAATCACAGAAATTAAGATTTAAGATGGCTCCTATCATGGTAAGCAGAATCCATATCCATCAGTCATTGGATTTAAGGCCTGTCATAAATCCTTGATGATTTTATCTAGATGTTCTTCACTAATTATATCTGAAACCACTTTGTTTCCAAATAATGTCACATTCCGAGGTTCCAGGCAGACATCAATTTTGGTGGGAGACTATATACGCCACTACGTGTGCATAAAGCATGGTTAGAGAAACTGGATGGTGAAGAAAAGAGAAATATGACTACATTCTGGTTTTAGGGAGTGACATTTGTTTTCCATAATAGGGGAGACCATATTTTTGCAGCCAAGAGGAGAAAACATAAAGAAGTTCAAGATCGAGGCAGAAATGCCTCTTGGAGCAGGAAGTTGAGAATCAAGGCACACAGAAAGGAACAGCTTGGCCAAAGGCAGCACTTCTGTATAAGGTCAGGTATAAGTGGGAGAAGCTGAAGATAGAGAGACTACATGGTCATTTTCCCATTACAGCAACAAATACCTGATACAGTCAACCTATGGAGAGGAAAGGTTAACCTTAGCTGTCAGCCTGGTGTGTTCCAGTTCATGATTTATTTGTCTTGTTCCTTTTTGGTCTGTGGTGATACAGAACATTACGACAGGCTAGTGTGGTAGTGCAAAAGAGTCACTTCATTGTAGGAAGCAAAAGAAGGAACGCAGAAGAGGAAGAGCCCAGCCTCCAGAGTCCCCTTCATGAGCACACCCTGTGGACATAAAGACCTCCCACTGGGCCCACCTTCTCCCAGTGACACCACCCTCAGGACCACCCACATATCTCTGGGGCCACTTAAGATCCAAATCATGGCAGAGAGTGAGAGTGAGGTTGCAACAAGGAATTTTTCACCTAGTCAGACCCGGGTGAGCAGGGTTTTTTTATTGTTGTTGTTTGTTTGTTTAACAGAGAAAGAGCAGACTGCACAAGGAGACCAGGAGAGCTTAGATTTAAAGCATGGCCTCAGAGAAGTGATGATGTGTGACCATAGGTTACCCAGCAGCAAGCACCCAGCTGAGTTACCAGAAAGCTACTCATTAAAAAACAACTTAGCTAAGGAACAACATACAGTCACGCCTGATTAAACTCTGAACTTTGAGAAGGAGGCCGTGACTGGTTATCGTCCTTTAAAGTTACTCATCTTATTAAGTAAGACTTTCATGTAATGTTCACGATAAAACCAGAGGGAGAAAAAAATGTACCACACAATTTTATGTTCATCTGATCTCATATTTAACACAAAAGTCATTGTGCACAAATCCAGCCCCATATTTAAATAATTTGCAGATATACAAATTGGAGAATGAGATTTATGATTTACAATGAAAGAAAGAATTCAGTGATTGGGAGGAGTGTTTGTGTTCTCTGTGAATCAGATACAGAATGGTGGTGAAATATTATTTCCATATGATTCTGCCATGGGTTCCAGTGATGACGGAAGAGAACATCATAGAACCATGTCTATAACCATGCCAGTTGGGTTGGATGCACCAAGAAAAGCTGGCTCTTGTGATATGTGTCAGTACTTCTTTGGAGCTACTATAAATCAAAATATAATAAACATTCATAAACCAATGTTTAAATGCAATCCAAGAATGAATCTCTGCAATACATGTCTGTGTTATTCAGCCTGGATAAGGTGATGAGATCCTATATTTTGAATCTAAGATTGAGACAACTCTCACTTCCCTATCCTGATCTTCACTGTCCA
Source organism: Petromus typicus (assembly GCA_004026965.1). Classification (NCBI taxonomy): domain Eukaryota; kingdom Metazoa; phylum Chordata; class Mammalia; order Rodentia; family Petromuridae; genus Petromus; species Petromus typicus. The sequence goes on along the minus strand of PVIR01000105.1, from coordinate 168,438 downwards.
AGGGAAAGCCAAGAGAAACCCAGAAGCTGTTAGACCAGCAGAGAAAGAGTGAGGACATCTGAAGTAGCCTAGCTTCATTGGATGCAGGAGCTCTTGCCTTGAAGGCCTGGGGGTTTTGGAGCTCCAGTGTCCAGAGGAATACTGAATCAGCCAGAGTAGTCAGTCAGTCTTCAAATATTAGGACTCAAGACAGTGCCTTTGCCTTGTATCCAGTGTCACAGTGTCCCATTGATCATCTGACATTAACCAGCAGACCTCAGCTGTCCTGTGGAGGCCCAGCCACCCTGAGTTGACATTCTAAGAGCTGTCCTCACCCAATAGTCCCCACCTTCCTTCTCCATCAGGAAGGGCCAGAGAACAGGAACATCTGGCATCCCAAGTGCACTGGAAGATCCAGATCGTCAGCCCACATACAGTATGATTAAAGAGCACTGACAAGATGCCAAGTGCTACAAACTCAGATAATAGAATGACAGCTGAGAAGCAGCATGGGCAGTGGTGTCCTCCTCGGAGTGTCTATACGCAGGATGGACTCTGTTTGCTATGCCCCAGAGCACGGCAAGGGCTTGATGCAAAGAGGTCCAACAATTTGTACCCCTGAGACACAATTTTACCCAGGAAATGAGGAGAAGCCTTCTTATGAGTTTTGATAAGGCAAGAGAATTTCTTGGCGTGGGCACCATCTGCCTGCCGGCATTTATGATGTGTGGGATTTTTCAGCAGCGGGCAATTTTAAGTGAGACTGGATCCTCGATTGTACCTCAGGCTCTTGACAAATCTGTTTTTGTATGAAATGACTGGAAATGATATTTGCTAACCTGATTGGGTAAGAATGAAATGTGAATATTTAGAGATGAGCGGTGCACAGTATTCAAGGCCAACTATTGCTAAATTAGACAGGGCTCCAATGCCTACGGTGGTGACATTCCCTTCTGTGAAATGTGAGTAGCCGCCTCCATTCTCCATTCAGATGTGATATGTGCTGAAAGATAATTATATTTTCAGTTTGACAGATTAAAATCTCCAGATTACTGAGCTCTTATGGGCTTGCTTATTTATTTATATATTTGTTTGTTTGTTTGTTTTGAGACAAGGTCTTACTTTGTAGTTCAGGCTGGTCCTGAACTCAACCTCGAACTCAGCAATCCTCCTGCCTCTGCCTTCCAAGTGCTGGGATTACAGACGTGAGCCACCACACCCACCATTGTGGTATGTGGTGCTGATTGCTGGTGGGCATGAGTCTCCACACCTAGCATTGTTGTATGTTGTAACCCGGGATCGAACCCAGGCCCTTCCACTTGCAAGGCAGGCACTGGAACCACTGACCTAAATCCCTGGCCCCGTGGCCTCTTTATTTTTAAAAGGTTGTTGTGAAACAAATATGAACGAGAATGATGTAAAAATGTTTGGATTCTGTTACACACTCTGCTGCACAGATTCATGTCCAGATATGCAGTGTTGGCCCAGGGTCTTCTTCTGGGGACTCAGCCTGGATCTCTGTCCACACCTTCAAATTTCTGCTCCATCTGCCTCTAAGACATCTCCATGTGGATGACTCACAGGCCTCATTTCTTGGACATGGCCAGAAACAAGCTGAACTTGTCCTCAAACCCGTGTCATGTAGAGTGCTGCTGCCCCAGAGCCAGAACCATTCTAGCAGACATTAGGTCTGCCTCTTTTTTCTTCTTATCCACTTCTAAGTGTGAGTTTTCTTTTGCTATGTCTAACTCCAACCTGTGGCTGAGTCCATTCCTGTCACAAGCCAAGTTAGTATTCTTTTTTGTGTGCATTGCTCTTTTGGCTTTAAGTCTTTGCCTCAATAATTGTCTCCCATAAAATCTGAATATATTGTTTTTTAAATTTATTGTTTTTAAAATCCTTTTTTTGTATTTGTATGATATTGGTGATTGATCCCAACACAGCTATTCCACTGAGCTATAGCCCCAGTCTTTTTCATATTTTATTTTGAGATAAGGTCTTTCAGAGTTGTCCAGGCTGGCCCAAACTTGGCAATCTTCCTGCCTCCACCCCCTGCCCCAGTAGCTAGGATTATGGACTTGCAGCACCACACCCAGTCCCAAAAATTCTTCTTCAGGGATCCTGCTTAAAAGATTTCAGTCATACCTCTTGACATTAGAACAATGCCTGAGTCCTTTTCTGTCTAACTTCATCTCTACTCACTTCTCACTTTGTAAGAACCTTCTTTCAATTCCTTAAACCATATCCTTTACTCCCTTGCCGTAAAAACTAGACTCTATAGAACAAAAGGAACACAATATATCTTAATCTCCGTCATGTTCCTTGGGCCCAAAGTGGTAGCTTCCCTTTAAACCTCAGGCTTGCGCTGTGGGTCTGCAGCACAGTCACAGCCTCCTCTCTCAGTGGTATTTTAAAAACTGCATTCCAATCCCATGCTCTCATCTTTTGTGCTCATCAGACCACTCACTCTGTCCTGACCAGACTATGTACACTGGGCTCTTTGGCCACCTCAAAGCCTCACTGGTACAGGAAAATGTGCACTGCTGTGTAGGCAACAGATGTTGTACTTGCCATTTGCAAAACAGTTTCCTCGTGTGAATCGTGGAGCTTCTCCTATGTAAGTTAAACTCATTCCTTCACCCTAGTAACTAGTGTCACAGATCCATTCCTCTTCTTATGAAGCTAGTCCAATCCTTTTAGGTCTGGCCACCCTGCCTCAGAGACACAGATACCCACCGCTGCCCTCTGGAAGGACATCCCTCTCCTCAGGGAGCACCTACACAATCTCAATATCTCAATATTTAGCTTTGTTGCCAAGCCCCAGTGTTGAGAGTCCTCTGTAGTTACAAATGTCTGCTCTGTCAGTAACTATCCTACTGCTGTAACTGTCATTTTTCTTTGTAACAAGCTCAGTAGGAAGGAAGACTCACATACCTCTCCAATCCCACCTTGTCTCACACTCTTCTAGCCAGAGATCTCCAAGGTCTGGCCTCAGAGCCTAACTCTCAGAACATCAGTCGTGGGGGCTTAGGTTCCATTTTAGCTCTGAAAGTTGAGTGAGATAAGGTTTATGTCATTCTCTTTGGTTATCTCCATTACAGGAAGCTCTCGTCTATCAGTTTTTAAGCACCACACCATTAGGGGAATAATGTGATAAATATCTTGCCTTTTGCCAGGTCAAATAAGGAAAAAGAATAGATTAAAATTTAAACAGCAATACATTCTGAGAGGAGAGTCTAAACCAATTCACTTTAGATAGACAAATCTATTTTCCGTCAAAGTCTCTGAAGAGCCAGTGGACTGCTCTGCAGACCACGAGAAGTGGGTGCAGCTGTGGGGTGGGTTTCAGGAGAGGCTCTCTTCTCTGTGACCCTTGTGATTTTCCTGGTCCTCCTCTGGTCCCGAGTGAGCACAAAACTACTCCTCTGTTTCTCAACAGGAGCTGCTGAGGTGCACTGTGCCGCACCCCAGCATCTCAGCTGCGCCTCCTACAGGTCCATCGAGGCTTCTCACCCTGTTCACAGTCAGACGCTGCCCTCCGTGCAGGCCCACAGCTACTGGCAGGGGGTGACTGAGGCAGGATGGGGCATGTTCAGAGGCTGTGACTTGGACCATGCTCTGCAAGGAATTCCTGAGAGTGATAATTCTGCTATAGCATGTAGTATGAAGGACATGAGAGCCAATTTCAAAGACCTCAGAGTCCTTCAGCAGGGCTGGAGGAATTGAATTTGGACAAAGTGGCAAGAACTACAGAGAGGAAGGAGATGAGGAGACACCTCACAAGCAATGTCCCTTCCCTGGATCAAAGTGTCTTTCACTGGTGACCAAACTAGAATTAGGGGATCCCCAGTAACCAAGAGAGGCTATTGTTCTTCTGTATTTTAGCTTTCAGATTTATTTTTTAAAATATGATCTCATTGTTTTATGAGCAGGAGACCTACTCATTATTATTAAACTGAGCTTCTGCTGTGAAGGAGGAGGATGTAAATGCAAACAGATAATTACTGTCTGATATCAGAAGTGCCACTCTAAAAGGATGTCACAAAAGCACAAAAGAAAGAGAGAGAGGGGGCTGGGGATATAGCTCAGTGGTTCTGGCACCTGTCTTGCAAGCACAAGGGCCTGGGTTCAATCAAGGGCCCAGGTTCGATCAAGGTCCTGGGTTTGATCAAGGGCCTGGGTTCGATCAAGGGCCTGGGTTCATCCCCGGTAACCACATAACAATACTGGGCATGGAGACTCACGCCCAGCAGCAACCAGTACCACATGCCACAGTGCCGGGCGTGGTGGCTCACACTGTAATCCCAGCACTCAGGAGGCAGAGGCAGGAGGATTGCTGTGATGTGAGTTTGAAGCTGAACTCAGGGCCAACCTGAACCACAAAGTGAGACCCTGTCTCAAAAAAACCTTAAAAAAAAAAAAAGAGAGAGAAAGAGAGAGAGAGAGAACCAGAGAAGTGGGAGAATGTTTTCTATAGAGGAGGAGGGTTTTAAGTTCAGTCATGTGGAATTAGGCCAATGTGCTCACATAGAAGAGATAAGATGCAGAAAACCACACAGGAATAAATGTACTTGTGTACAAGGGGCAAGAAGCTTTAAAAGCAATTTAAGACCAGATTTTGAGCAACATTATAACTTACGGGTGTATCTTCCACTTGTTATGGAGCTTTGAGAAGCCATGGGAGATGAACAGATGCTGGCGATATTGTAGAAAGCTACTGTGTTGGATGAGCAGTGTGGACTCTATACCCACGGAGGCTGGGAGACTTTGGACTTCAGGGGAGCTGGCAGTAGGGAGGAAGCAATGGAGTCACTCATCACATCAGAGATGGATATGAAAAAGCTGAAACGCAGGCCCTGTGAGCCTGCAGGATCTGTGGAATGTGACTCAGAAACTGTCCAGCTTGGTGACTGATGAAAGGTGGAGTCTGCCTGGACAGGAGCTAGACATGAATGTGGCGCCTCATATGGCTCTGACCAGTGAGGACAGCCTGACAATTCCAAAGCCCCAGGCCAGGAAGATGTGGAGGCTGGTAATGAAGCCAGGCTTTCCCCCTCCCCAGGAACCACTGCTACCCAAGACTCTCCCCTCTTTTCCCTGGAAATCAGGCTCCTCCTTCCTACGTATACTCTAACCATGAGGTTCTCTGTTGAGCCGCCAGTCTCCTCCATTGCCACCTGCCCTGACCTCTGACCCCAGCTGCCTGCCTCATTTCAGGCTGGCAAGAATTCTTCCAGAATTGAAAGAATATTACCAACATATACAAAAATGTGTAGATAACATGGTAAACCCCTCTGCCCTGCATGCCCAGCTTCCCTCAGTTTACGGTCAATCCTGGTTTAACTAAACCAGCATCTTCTCCTCCTTTTCTTTACTATTTGCAGCAAATGCCAGATAACTGGGATTTTCTTCTCCGGTGTTGAAAAGCACAGGACAGAAATAAAAGACAGGAGCTGTTTATAGTCATGTCCCTGTCACACAGAGGGAGCCAGTCAGTGAAGACACGAAGGAAACTCAGGGGAAGGGCCTGGATGGTTTGGTCTGGGAGTCTTTAAAATTCCAGAAGCTTCTCTGCTCCACCCTTGGACTGGTTGACCTGGAGGTTTTGAGCCAAGACCTGCCTCGCTCAAGAACACTGAGCTGGAGTCTGACCACTCACACCGACGTCCTGACTTGTCAGCACTCAGCAAACAGCGGGTGCCACCCAGAAACGTGTTCTTCCCTGCGCAGCTCTCTGCCAAGAATGTGCCAGTCCTTCAGCTCAAAGGCCACTTCCCCAAAGCCACTCTCCTTGCCCCACAGCAGGAAGTGAGCTCGGCCTCCTGAGCCCCTTGCACCACCCTCAAACACCTTTGCCTCAGACTCTCTCCTGCTCTAGAGGGAGCCCTGCTATAGCTGAGTCTCAGAGAGCAGACTCTGACCATCATCTTATACCCTATCTCCCTCCCGCTGTCACACACAGCACCGGGGCTCAATTAGAGCCTGCTGAGCTTGAAGGAGGTGGAGAGGAGTTTGACTTTAGGAGAAGATATAGTACCATTCAAAGGTTGAAAAGACTGGTTGGAAAGAGGGGCTAGTTTCTCTAAAGCCTTTTGCACTCAAGTCTGGGCACTAGAAATACTCATTCAGAAATAAAATCATAATAAAACCAAGAAGCACCTTGAAAGTGGCCCAATGTTAATTTAAGGAAAGCATAAAAGCTGCCAACATGAGGCCATGATGACTGCCCTTTCCAATGAACCCCGTAGTGAGTGGACTAGACTTCATGTGCTGGACTATTTCCTGTCATGAAAAGCAAGAGCAGATGCTGCTTTGTACCAGCTCTTCTCAAACTTCAGCACATACTGGGAGCAGCAGAAACCCTGTCAAAGGGCAGACTCATTCTGGAGGCCTAGGTGGGGCTGGGCAAGTCTGACAGGTCACACCTGCCACAGCACAGCGACCAGGAGCACAGGCAGCAGGCATGTGTCCGTGACTCCCAGCCAGGCTGCCCTCGAAGCACCAGGAGGCTTTGGAATCCGCACGTGCCCCTGCCACGCCCAGGAGCTCTGATTCCAGCCATCTGGATGGAGGCTGGGCTTTGGAAAGTCTACAGATCTCCAAGACAATGGGTGGAACATACAGACAAGTTTGGGAACAGTTCGTAAGTAAACAATTCCAGACTGTGGAGGTGCTGAGCGGGGAGGAGATCTTATTGCCAAACCATGTGTACACATAAAAATGTGGAAATACAGACAAGCAAAGAACATGGCGAAAACCTGCAGTCTGCTTCTCTGAGATGAGTGATGACTAACATGTAGCATGTCATTCAGGTGATACTGACCATATGCATATATATGTTCAAATAATTTTATTTCTGCCAAACAGCGTTATAGCCATATGCTTTCTTTAATCCATCATCATGTATTTAAGCAATCTATCCATTTGGGAATATTTGAATCATTTGAGTTGCTATTTATTTAAATTATTCCATGATTGATTTCTATGTCGTGCTTGTGGGTTAGAAACTGTCTCTGGGAGGCTTAAACCGGAAGATCACAAGTTTGCACTCCACTTGGGCAGCTTAGTGACTTGGTGAGACCTGGTTTGAAAACAAAACATTTAAAAAAGGGCTGGGATTATAGGTCAGTGCAAAGGTCTGGGGTTCAAAGCCCACTGTAGCCAAAGAAAAACGCTTTTTTATTTCATTCAATATCTATTTAAATTTTTCCCAATTTTGACTGTTTCTTTTTAAGATTAAGTGTCCTTAATGGTCATCCTTTCTGACCATATTTCTATCGGGACAGATAGAAATTCATGTATATAATCTTAAAACTTAGGTTAATACAATGTTTTTAACAAAATACTGCCTGCTCTTCTCCTGTTTCCCATGATGCCTTACTGCTGTCAATTGGGCCTCTGTGTTCCTAGCTCAGCTTCTAAATCTTGGCCTGAGCCTTCTTGCCCCCATCAGAAGCTGCTCTTCCCAGATTCAGAGGATGGTGACACACACACATAAATAACTGTTAGTGACTCTGAACTTATTGAGTGCTAGAAGCTTACCCTACCCTATCAGATCTAGCCCTGAAAGAACACATAGAACATAATTTTTATCTTTGGGTGTCTGTGACCTTGCACCAGAGAGCTTCACGTTAACAGTGCAATTTATGGTCAAGATCTCGGCTGCACTGTGCTCTCTGACCTCTGGATAACCAGACAGAGCTAGCTCAGCCCTGTGCACTGAGTTGCTACGGTCCAAGGGTGTTTGTCCTCCACCATTGTGTGTACTGGCCACTTGCTCCACACGTGGAAGTGAAGGTGTGAACACTGAAGCTTCTGGTATGTGATCAGGTCAGAGATCAGGAAGTTCTCGCGGGATCCTCGTCAGAGATTGAGGAAGTTCTCGCAGGATCCTCATAGCTCCCTCAAGAGCAAGCTGTGATACGAAGAGCCAGGACCTCTCCTGAGCCCATCTGGACTCCCGTGTTGTCACGTGTCACATTTGCCTCCACCACACCACTGCCCGCCATGCCATAACTCAACTTTGGCACCGATCAGAGACCTAATGGATGGATAGCCTGATCTTAGACTCTCAGTCCTCAAAACGATATGCTAATTAAGCCTCTTTCCTTTGTACATTACCAACTTTAGATCTCCATTACAGAAACAGAAAAAGGACTAGGACGCCAAGACTGAGGCGAGACCTTTCTGTTCAGCTCCACCCTGAGCAGATGACTGGAAGTCACACTTGGCCTCCACTGGGCTCTTCCTTCTGCACATTTTTCCTCTGACAGTTTCTGTCCCTGTCCCTGCCCCTGCCACATGCTTGTAGCTGTAAATAACAGCATCTCCAAATCCTGGATGCTGCTACTAAATCTTCAAACCTGAATTTAAGTCTCAGGAATTCCCAACACCAGATCCCAAGATAAATGAATCTAGAATAGTTACTTTAAAACTTATTGCTATAGTATTATTTTAAAATCCCAAAATTGCAAAAAGTGACAAATTAATAAAAAAAATCACATATGTCCCTATCACCCCGAATAAATAAAAATGTACTATCATATTTGTTTTAGTTTCCTCCTTGCTTTCCCTTTTCTTATCAAGAAATAAAGCATGATAGACATCTATCCAGCTTCCTTCCTACACCCACCCCAGATCTGGTCCCCGTGGGGCAATATATATGGCCTTCCTTTGGGAACACTGGACTGTTTTCCTCTTCATGTGTGTATATCTTTGTTGTCAGCATGGAGATCTTGCTGTCTTCTCTGTATCACTTCAGTTTTGACAAACAAATCTGTGAAGTGCATAGACTTGATTTCACTTCAGCCAAATCAAAGTGCCTTAAGTAGTCTTCACTAGGCACTGGGCATTGTAGTGAGGGTGGTGGGTGCCATAGCTTCTACCCTCCGCTCCCTGGGACCTTCTCACCTGATACCCTAACCTGGCTTGCTAAGGTCATGTTTTCTGCAGGTCTTTCTGAAGCTTGCCTTTCCTTCATCCCTTGAGGGCTCTCTCCTAACGAAAATTCTTCACCATGATGAGAGAAGTATCAGGTAGAGTCAGGATAGACCCTTGCTCTGATTGCTGCTCACCCTTTCCAAGGGGAACTGAAGGGAGATTGTGATCACGGCCAGGGACAAGGGCTATGACGCACAGTCCTTCTGTACTCAGACATGGTCAGACCTCCGTGTGTCTGGATGCAGAGGCCGAGGGTAGGTGAGGCCACTGAGTCATCTGTGTGAGTTATTAGGTCTCTCTGGACTTAGTTTCCCCACCCATCTGGTAAGATGACTTTCAAGTCCTTCCCAACTCTTGTATTCTGCACCTTTACATTTTCATGAGCCTCTGCATCAGCAACAACAAATTCCACAAACTTTTACTACAAGAGGAAGATGAGGAAATTCACCAGCAGAAGTTATATTTCAGAGTGATCATTCTCCCTGAGAATTTTAAGAATTCTGTCTTTATAGAGTAAAGTAGAGAGCAGGACTGGTACACAGAGTGCCCAGCAATCCTTGTGAGCAAGTTCGGCTCAGTTTCCAACTGATTTTTGCTCAACAAGTGCTTCCTCAGTGTTTCCCAAGCACCAGGCCATGTACCAGGGCACAGGGAGTCAGAAAAGGGCAGGACTCGAAGAGCGGTGTCCAGGAATCCCGAAAGGAGAGATGCCATCCCGGTTGAAGGACTGACTGTATAATGTGGTCACAGAGTCGAGGTGCAGCAAGCGGGATCCTCCCACACAGAATCATTTCTTCTCATCACTCAGGGCCACGGCCACGGGGAGTACAAAGCCCGGGATGTGAAGATGAGCAAGCAGCTTTCTGCCAGGCACCGGCAGGGACAGCAGGCAGCAGAGGGGTCGCACAGGGCACCAGAGGAGGAGGGAGGATCAGAGTGGGACACTGAGCATGACCAAGGCAGACTGTGAGGGGAAGACACCCTTCACAGCATGAGGGAAGCAGGGCAGGTGTGAGTAGGGCCCTCGGGGTGGGTGGTTCTGCACACTCAAGAGCAGACACTGACTTTCTGGGGAGTGAATTTGCTGAAGACTGATAATTGCCAAAGTCAGAACAGGTCAACACACGCTGTAGATATGCATGAGGCGTGAACACAGGAAGTCTGGAATTTCAAGCATGATTGTCACTCTGACATGTGAGTCAACAACTCATCCTTTGAAAAAAGAAAGGGGAAATGGGATTTTTCATCTATTGAACAATTGAATTTTCCATGTTCTCCTGGAGTAGAATTTACTTCTCTCCTGGAAAACCACAATCCACAGAGGAGGAGAATAAATGAGACGTAAATATAAATATGACCCGAAGGGCAGGCAGCAGACAAAGGCTACTGCAAGAGATGGGCTAGTTGATGTCACAGTGAAGTCAGATGAAATTACTCATCTCTGTTGAACTGGGGGACAGCTGGGGAAATTGTTGATTATAAATCACTCGCCGCAGAGCCCCTTCTCCACCAAGGCACAACCAGAGGTGCCAGCACTTGCGTTACAATAAGAAAACCGAGAAAATGTCCCTCTGGAGGCTGCATCCCCTGCCCAGGCGCTGAGCCCTTCAGGTGACACGGGCTTCTGAGGCCACCCTCATCCACCCTGAACCCCTGAGCAGAGCAGCTGGGCCCACTTTTGCCTCCCTGCCAGCGCTCTCCCCAGTGATGAACCTGCCAGCAGCTGCTCTTCACAGCCCAGGGCCAGCTGGAAACACAGCCCACTCCATGGCCTCTGGACACGCCTGCTCCTTCTGCAGGATCCTAAAGATTTCTCTTCCTCCTTGCAAGGCCTACAGCCTTTCCTGTAGTGGGTTCACATGTTCCCCAAATGTTTCATGGCCACTCAGTCTGCTTATCACCATCTCTGAGCTCGCTCCTGCCTTGCCAAAGTTGACAAGAAGAAATGTGAGCTATTTTTGCATTAGCAGAAGTATAAAACCTGCAGGAAGAGGACACCCGCCTCTGCCAGTAACAAGTGTGGGGTCAATTCACTGTGGAGGGCTTGGCAGGGCTTTCGGTCCTTAGAAAGTATAGTATAGGATATTATAACTCATGTGCCAAGTATGCTTCTTACCTATAATCCCTGGAGGCTGAGGCAGGAAGATCACAAATCCTTGGATAGTGCGGGTGGAAAAGAAAGAGAAAGAAGGAAAAGGAGAGAGAGACAGACAGACAGACAGACAGGCTGGGGACATAGCTCAGTTCGAAGGCTCTGGGCTTAATTTCCAGCACATTAGAAAAAAAAAAAAAAACCAGGGCCGGGGAGTTAGCTCAGTGGTTCCGGCGCCTGTCTTGCAAGCGCAAGGGCCTGGGTTCGATTCTCCGGTAACCACATAACAATACTGGGTGTGGAGACCCACACCCGGCAGCAACCAGTACCACATACCACAGTGCCGGGCGTGGTGGCTCACGCCTGTAATCCCAGCACTCGGGAGGCAGAGGCAGGAGGATTGTGATGTGAGTTTGAGGCTGAGCTCAGGGCCAGCCTGAACCACAAAGCGAGACCCTGTCTCAAAAAAAAAAAAAAAAACAAAACAAAAACACCAAACAAACAAAGACGTGACTCATCATAATTATTTCACCTTCAGAAGCTGCACCTCTGCACCCCAGGGCCCTGCTCATGTCTGAGGTGACACAGGTGATCAGCACCAACAGGCCCAGGGAGACAGGGACATTGCAGTGGGGGCGAACTTGACCTTTCCTTTGTGACCTCATCTGCTGTGTCCTTGCTGCTGCCTCAGTTGCATGGCTGGAGGGGACAGGAGAGGCCACAGCCCCTGACTATACATTACTGAGTTTTAATCACAAGCCATGACATCCCTACATTGTGAAAAGACCTCAGGAAATGGGGGACGATGATGGTTGTGTAATATTGTGAATGCCCTCACTGCCACTGAAGTGTGCACTCGAAATAATTCAGACTGGCCAGTATGTGGTGGCCACACCTGTAATCCCAGCCTTCGGGACGCTGAGGCTGGAGGATCACCAGCCTAGGAGCTCAGTGAGACCTTGTCTCCAAGGACAGGGTGAACAGCTCACCCTCGATTCAACACTGAGAGCCCAGGGCCCCGGGAGTTTCCTGTCCCGGGCAAACCCAGGCTCACCTGGGCGAAGAGCGTACAGAGTGGCAAAGTCCAGGAGCACGAAAGACCCAGACATCATCTGAGCATGAGGAGCTATAATTAGCAAACAAAAGAACGGATGCAGTCACCCCTCAGCCGTCCTAGTTCTCAAGGAAATGCAAAAAATACAAGAAGTTCCATGTTTAAGAGATGAGATGAGTAAACATTTCAAATAATAAGAACCATCACCCGCACTCAAGTTTCAGGAAATGGGCACACTCATCCGCTGTTGGTGGCACTTTGGAAGTGCCCAAGGAGAGGCTGTGAGCTGGTAAATTGCTGTGGTGTGTGGGACCACACACAGACCCACCAGCATGCCCAGCTGCAGAAGGACAGTGCAATCAGCAGGGTTGGCTGTGTCTCCTGTTCGTAATACATTTGGATAAATGTCACCAGGCCTGCAAAATGGCTTGGAGAAATAACATCTGAGGGATTGAGAGGGCAGCTGCGGGGACGCCCCTCCCTGTTTCCATTGTTGTTTGTTTGTGTAATAACTGCCATGGGAGGGCAACACCACAGCTGACCCACTTTTTTGCCTTCCCTGCCTGTAGCCTTTCTGGCCCTGCCTTTCCCAATTCAACCAGCAACTCTAGGCCAACCCTCAGCGTTGCCTTATCCCTGCCCACACTGTAGCCACAGACACTTTGGGCAAAGGCCGTGGCTCAGCCTTTTCAGGGCAACTCCTAGCCGGCAGCTGTTAGCAACACACTTGGTGCTTCTTTCTTCTAGTTTCTCTTTCTGCAAAGAGGCAAATGGGGAAAGGGAAGTCAGTTTGAGGTGAGAGAGCCCTGCTTGGTCTCTAGCTACCAAGAAGATAAGATGAGGCCTTGTCTGTATAATCTGGGTCCCCTCCTCAGGAACACAGAAGGATATAGGCGAGTACCAGTGTATTTGGAGAAGCAGCCATTGACCCACAGCTGCATGGGCCAGCATGCTAGAAAATGGACACAGGTTGGCCGTGACCATGGAGTGCACTGGGTCTGAGCCTGCACTGTGTGCACAGAGATCAGGGAGGGAAAGAAGTGCCCAGGGGTCAGAGCTGGCCCGAGGCTGTGTTCTTCACCTCTCCAGGGGCTGCCCGACCAGGGACAAAGCTGTCCCATCACCCATTCAGGTGCTGAAAGTTTCTGCCACTCATGAGTCATTTCCAGGAAATTTTGATTCAAAGAAGTCATGCTAAATATCAGCTCAGTTTCCTAAAAGTAGGACCTCTGGGACCACTCGAGCCCTCATCTTCTCAGGCAGGATCACTCTGACTGCGAATCTGGCTGTAGATGAGGCTCTAAGGAGATGGGAGTAAGGCGGGGTGGGTCTCTGTGAGGGTGAGGGGCTGCAGAGAGGTCTCAGTGGGTGGAGATGCAGGGTTGAGGGTGCTGAGAATCGCATCTGGGCAGCAGGTCTGCCCAAGGGCCTGGTGAGGGGTGCAGGGGTCCCCTGGCAGCTTCTGTTCCCACAGGAGCCAGCTGATCACCCCGGTGGCTCAGCTGGCCAGGTCTGCTGACTGGCTGGCTGTGTAGGCATGCTCCCTGCAGGGCAGCTCGGGCTTCTCCCTGCAGAGCCCTCCTCTTCGGGGTCAGGGCCCAGCCCTCAGGTCCTCCTTTGTTATTACACGAAGAGCAGCATTTCCCTGTGTTTACCAATGATGCCCCATACTCTGGCACAGGACACAGACTCTGAAGCCACTTTGTGAAGGATTCCTAAGAGGGGGCAGATAGGCTAGCACCCCAACAGTAGGACAAGCTGCCCCACAGACAGAAATGATGCCACGCACTGCAAAGCGGAGACCCTGTTCCAAAGGCCTTATGTGAATTAGCCACTTAACTCTCAGGAGAACATCATATAGATGGGGACTTGGCATGGGGACATTAGGGCACTTGGCAAAACCCTCACTTGTTGAACCAAGATTGAACCTTCTCATACCAACCCAAGAGGGTGGATATCTTAGGACTTGGATCTGGCAACACCCAAGAACTCCCAGGGAAATGTATATTGTCTACACAGTGTGATCCGTCAAAAATGGAGCCAAAAGGGGCAGTGAGAATGTGGCATCTTTCCCAGCTCAGCTATTAATATTCAGAAGCGTTTAGATGTTTTCTGGATCTGTGCTTCCCAGTCGAGAAGCAGAAGAGGAGGCTTGTGGTGGGTGGCATCGAAGAGTCCCCTCCATTTCACTGTGAGAATTTTGCCCATTAAATCAGGAGTTTCCCCAGCATTATATTGTTGTTTGCTAAAGTCAATAGAGACAACATCCAAAGGGAACTGGAAGCTTCCAAGTCACAGAAATGATGCTTTGCAAAATGTTTTCAAAGATGAAAAGAACTTGTTAAAAAATAATTGTGGTATTTTCTTTAAGTTTCCAAAGGAAGTGATTCAGTCTATCCAAAGGTCGCTAAAGAAAGATAAATTCCATCCTGTCATAAACATCCTGCATCCTGCATCATTTCTCAGCTTGCTGGGACCCTGTGGTGTGTGTATGTGAGTACGTGTGTGTGTGTGTGTGTGTGTGTGTGTGTGGTGTGTGTGTTTGTTGTGTGTGTGTGTACACATGCACTTATTATGCAAATTGTTTCTCCAGGCTTCTGTTTAAACTACTTTTCTTTTTAAACTGTGGTTATCAGGATTAGAATAGCCAGGCAGAACTCTCAAGATGTGAACTGGCCTCCCGGGAGGCCCTCGAATCTGGGTCACCCAGGAAGGTCAGCCTCTGCCCTGGTTTTCCATGCGAGTCTCCACGGGAGGTGTAAGGAATACGAGTTGAGAGCCACGGTCCGAGAACAGTGCGTTTTGCAGTTTCAACTGTCGGAACTGCCTGAAAGGGTATCAGAGCAGCCACGGGAGTCAGACTCAGCAGGCAGTGGCAAGTGGGGTCTGTGAAGTTTCATTTCCAACCTGTTCACAGGAGCTGCTGACATGGATTAGTGCCATCAGTTCCACATGGGAGGTCACCCCCAAACTGTGTCCACTGCTTTGAGCCTGCCGGGATGGCACAGCCTGGCTGCGCGCCCTCTGGGGCTTCTGCAGCACTCCAGACCAATTCCATAGCAGTCCCTCCATGTGAGACAAGTACATGCTAAAGATCCCATTGCACAGCCAGGTCGCAATCCGTGCACAGGCCTGGAAGAGTCTGGGGAACTCTTCAGAGATATGAATCTGAGGAGTTTGGAGAGCAGGGAGCCTGCAGTCTGCACCCAGACTCCTACTCTTCATCGCAAGCCTGTCCTCCAACAGCACACACAGCCAGTCTCTCTCCCACATGCCATCCTGGAGCAACTGAGGACTAGAGTCAGTGTGACAGCTGGCAGCAGCGGCGATTGTTCAAGCAGCACAGCCTCCCCACAGCCTCCTGTACCGCTTGCCAGGCAGCGGGTAGAGATCTCAAACAGATCATGGGTGTCGCAGGCTGGGTGGGGTTGGACCAGACTCTGTAGAAAAAAACCACCCTATGGTGTAAGCCAACCCTAGAACACAGATCTTTCAACACATCTCTCTCTGTATGGCCCCTTGGTTCTGATAACCTGGAGAACCTCACTTAACAGGATGCCTCACTTCAAACTCCTTTTTATAAAGCACAAGACCATAAACTGAGGAACATCTTAATTTTCTGAAGGTTCTCACTGATGCCTATAGATACCTCACAAGGAAGGTTCAGACAAGCTTCTAAAATCTCCTGGGTTCCTACCCTGGGAAGATGTGCTGTCTTCTCTACAGCAAATCAGCTTTGCTATGCTACTCTTTGAGAGACATACACTCAAAAGAAACCCACTGGGAAACCCATATAAAATAACACTTTAATTTTGGAGATGGGAGTTCACAGAATAGGGCTGGATGTGCTTTAAATCATACTCAAATGGACATACCTTGAGGACATCCTCCTAAGTGAAATAAATAGATCAAAGATGTGTAAATAGCATATCTTTTCTCTGATATGAGAAAATGAAGGTGTAAATGAGTTCTAATATATAGTTGATGCAGTGAAATAGAAAATATTTAAAAGGAAAGAGTGTGTAGGGGTAAATAATGAGGGGAAAAAGAATGTGATAGTAATTTAAAGAAAAGGTAATAAAACTTATGTATATAGAGGGTGGGGGTTGCAGGGCAGGTAGGGGAAGGGGAAAAATGAGAATCAAGTCATATCATATTCTGGTACAAATTCTCAATGTTGAATGCAATGATGATGTGTATTCATAACGTACCAATAAAGATTTGAATTTTTTTAAAAAATCACAACAGTGATTTTCAACCTTGGCTACACATTGTGACCACCTGGGGCCGCTATATAGATTGACAACCAGGTCCTGGCTGACCCATTACTAATTTAAGTGCCTTGTGGTATGACCTGAACTCAGGACATTTAAAATCTTCTCTTTTAAATACATCAAATTCATATACATATATGTGTCTACATATTATATATTATATATATAAATATATACATATGGTGTAATAACAATGCATGAGGTGTAATCAAACAGTATAATGAATGTTTACATGTTTTATAAAGATGCATCTCCATCAGTTCTTTTAAAAAAATCTTCCCCCAAGTTTCAAACATACTTACCCATCATTCCTGCAACTTTCTGAAGCCATTCTGAAAGTCCTCTTTCTTTGCATTTTTAGTTGGTTCTTATGGCTACCTCAGTGTTCTGAATTCATTCAAGATGTTAACCTTTCAGGATCATTTTGATTTTGAGAAAAATCTAGAAGTTGCAATGTGTCAGATCCAGTGAATAAGTAAAGGAGGACGCACTGTGATGTTTTTATTTGACACCTGCGTCGGGAGCATCATGCGACAGGGAACATTGTCAGGATGGAGATGAAACCACTTGCTCACTTCTCAGACTGTCTTCTATGCACATCATCTCTTCAACTCTCTAAGAAGCCCTTATCATATTCGGTGCTCCCCACAGTGTTCCTAAGTATAAACTCAGTTTATGTAATTCAATCAAGCTCCAAAAACATAATCAGAATCACAGGCATCCCCCTCCACAGTGCTAGTGTCAGCCCAGGGTTCCGTCCTCCCTCCAGTGCTCTCCAGGGACAGACGGACTGTGGCCCGGTTAGCTCGCCCTGGCCATGGAAGTCTATCACTCTCTCCTCTTGGCCATCCTGCCCTAGCCCATTCTTAGTTCCTTGTGCCGGGGCCCTGCACATGGCCTGGTCCAGGTTGCTGCTGCTCAGACACAGTGCCCGGCAGGGATTCTGACTGCCTAGCTCTGACAGCAGCAGAGGGAGCCTAAGCTCTGACTGAGGACCAGCAGCCTGTGCTCCCCACCTCGAGCTCCAGCTCAGCCAGCTGCCTTCCTGCTCCCTCGCTCTCTTGCCCAGGGCATGTGCTCTTCTCTAGTTGCAGTTGCCGGCGAGCCTCCTTTCTCTGCCCCGCTGGCTTCCCTACACTCCATTCCCTGTATCCAGTTCCCTCTGTTTGGAACACATGGTGCAACTCCTGTCTCCCAGCAGGACACTGACTGCCTTGTCCTCCCCTATAGTCAAAAACAGCACTGAGAACCTCATAGTCGGTTGTGTCTGAAAATGATTCTGTCCTGAGAGAGGCTCTTTGTGCGGCTCTGACCATCCCTGTCCTCCTGCGAGGACCGAGGACTGGGTGGGCCAAGTCCTCAGATTTGATGGTGTAACCGCAGGCCTTGAGACTGTCAAAGTCAGGCCACACCCTTGAAGGAGTTTAACTTCCCTTGGCAGCATTCTAAGCACAAAAGTCCTTTCCTCTGGGTGTCCCCTTTACATCTTCACATTTTATAGTCTTGTCCGAACAACACGTCTTCAGACCCAACTCCTCCCTGGCCATGAGTCTGTGCTCTGGCCTCTGTCGTATCTGGGGCCATAAGGAGACGGTCACCATGCTTCTTCCTGTTCTGATTCACCTACAATGAGATAAAGGGGATGTTTTCATGGCTCTTCCCAAAGTATAAGCTGTCTCCTTAGAGATACAGCCATAACTTGTTAAATTGTACACCTTATACCATTCAGTGGCTTTTGTATACTCAGAGGTTAGTCATACAGCCATCACTATGATCTAATCCCAGATCATTTTTAACAATAACTCTCCATTTTCCCTTACCCCAGACTGTGGCCACAACTAATTTCCTTTTGGTCTCACAGATTTGCCTATTTTGAATATTCCCTCTAAAACAGAACCCTAGAATCCTGGCCTTTTGAGGCTGGCTTCTTCTACTTAATAAGATGTTTCCGAGCATGTTCATATTGGCACATGTCAGTAGAGCATAACTTTTTGTGACTGAGTAATATTCCATTGTACAGGCCGGGGAATTAGCTCAGTGGTTCTGGCGCCTGTCTTGCAAGCGCAAGGGCCCGGGTTCGATTCCCCGGTAACCACATAACAATACTGGGTGTGGAGACCCACACCCAGCAGCAACCAGTACCAACCAGTACCATAGTGCCGGGCGTGGTGGCTCACGCCTGTAATCCCAGCACTCGGGAGGCAGAGGCAGGAGGATTGTGATGTGAGTTTGAGGCTGAGCTCAGGGCCAGCCTGAACACAAAGCGAGACCCTGTCTCAAAAAACCTAAAAACAAAAACAAAAACATTGTACAGGTGGACCACATTTTGTTCTTTAATTTGTCAATCGGTGGACAATAGAGTTATTGGGATTAAAGCTTTTGTGGATGTTTGTGTTGAAAGTGTGCTTGTGGCTGTGCTTCTAGGTCTCTCAGACCGGGACTGCCAAGTGGGACAACTAGGCCATGTGGTAAGACTGTCATCCAACTGTTTGAGAGACTGTAACACTGTCTTCCCATCAATGGAACTATTCCCATCAGTATTTCTAGAAGGTTCTAACTCTCTATGGCTATGTCCAGATAGTGATTAGACTTTCTCATGTCTAAATACACAGGAACTGAGAGATTCTCATGGAAAACTCCACATTAGGGTTGGTTACCCAGGTAGGTAGCTGTAGTCCAGGAGGTCAGTTCATCTGGCCTCCAGACATAGTTGCGGCAGTGTAGACAGCCACAGATTTCTACATCAGTGTTCAAGATTTAATGTCACCTGATAGAATGTCCTGGAGTAAGAGACATGTTCTGGTCTGTGATTAACATTCACTGTGCCTTTTGTCCCTGACCATTTCTCTTCCTCTTTGGGGAGAGGGCTGTACCATACGAGGGGAAAGCTGAAAGCGTTACCATCTTGCTTCCACAGGACCTGGGGCCTCAGCTTATCAAGTGGATTCTGACTGTGCAGAGTCCACACTTCTACCACAGAGCTACCAAGAGTGGTTTTGATTGTGAGCCATTACTCAGTATAATTGATAAGCACTAATAAAAGAGTAGCCTTTACTTGCTTCACATGTGGCCATACTTTCTCATGTCCCAGACGGGTCCCACTCCTGCTACACAGGGCTTTCAATCAGCTGCTGGCTGGACAAAGCTGGATGAGAGATAGGTTCTGCTCGACCTTCATGTTTTCCCTGGAAGGGCATTGGATTTTAGCATAGTTGGAAAAATCCAGAAGTTCTGATAGCCTCGGGCTGGCGCTCCACATGTGGTGGCCCTGGGCAGGGCTGAGCACTGAGGGTGTGGTCGAGTAGGGGGAGCATGCTCCAGCTGGCTCCTGCTTCTCAGCACTTACTTGCACCAATTTTATGCCTCCAATGGAACAATTAATGCTACTTCTTTTCTCTCCATACAGCGCTGCACTGGCAGACCCCACCAAGTTTGATTTGCAAGTGCAGTGAACCAGAGGGTTAATTTCAAATTATTATAGTTCCCTAAAAATAAGACTGGGTCTTAATTTTTCTCCAAAAGATACAATAAGGCTTATTTTCAGGAGATGTCTTTTTGTCATGTACAACAATCTACATTTATTCTCTTTAAATCTATCATTAAATTAAGTATTAACTGACAACTTAGAAGACAAGAGTGGCAATCAAAATGATGACAGTTGAGAATGACAGTCCACACAAAGGCAAAAAACCTTGAAGACACCTACATTCAGAAAAAGTTTCTTCACAAAATATCCAACACCTAAAATTAAAAGAACAAAAGTTAAGTTTGGCTAACGGTCTATAGAGATTTCCGTCCACGGCTGGCTGGCTCTGAGGTAGGGTGACACTGGAGAAGGGGGTCGAAGAGAAGAAACAGTTCATGGCACTGAAGGTGGAAAGCAGGAGGCAGCAAAAGCAGCAAGCATCAAGTGGCAAGTGACAGCAGCAGCCTTCTGTGTGCCCCTTATATTCTGTCCGGGCTACCCACCCTTAGGACAGGTGACACTCACACACACATTGGGCGGCCTCATTCCTAGTATCACATCCTTGATCCCAGGATCACACACCCCACATCCAGCCACCTCCAGCTCCACCTGTGACCGCAGGAGGCTTATCATATCTAGATATGACAGAAACAAAGTGCGGTATGGAGGCTGACAAATCCCATAGTCAACTGTGTGCAAGATGCAGACCCATGACAGCTTACAAGCATAGTGTGGAGGCTGAGAGCCAGAGCTGTTGGCACCACAGACACAATTCAGGAATCTGCAGGCTCAAGAACCAGCGGCCCTGAAGGATAGCAGCAGACCTGTGCTCCAGCCCCAGGGTCAGGTAGCGGGCAAATCATCCAGTCCGTGCAGCCTAGGCAAAGGCCCCACTTGGGCAAGGCTATCCACCCACTCATCCCCTCCTACAGTTTCTATCAAGATGCACCCCAAAGCCTCATGTGCTCACAGGTGGGGCTTTTGGGAAATGATCAGATCATGGAGGCCTTATACTTATCATTGGATTAGTCCAGTGGATTAAATATGACATTGGGAGGCTGCAGCCTGACCAGAGGAAGGAGGCACTGGGGGCACACCCTGCCCTTCACTTTTTCTCTGCTTCCTGCCTCCACTGTCCTGCCTGGGAGGCAGTCCCCTGTGCCCTGAGACCTCTACAAACTATGAACCAGAATAAACCTCTTCTTCAACTTGTGGAAGCTGGGCAATGGGTCTCAGAGACGAGAAAGTAACTAAGACAGCTCACTTCCTCAAATTCTAAGCTCTTCTGGAAACCCCCCTCTCCCCTGACACAGCTGGAAGTGATGGCTCTCTGGGCTCGTAGAGGTCCTGCCTCGTGGACAAAGAAACCATCACAGGAACATTTGTCCTTGATCTGTTAAGAGGTGCAAGAGGATCGGCGTAACTTCTCTGAGCTTAGGTAGGAGGAGAATAGGAGTCAGCAGGGGAACAAAAGGGAGTACAAGGAGGGCACCATATGCAAGGAGCTGATCCCTGACGGATTCCTCTCTGCCAACGGCACTCACATGCAGTCCTCATAGTCCGGCCTCTGATATGCCTATACCAGCTGTTTCCTACAGCTGGAGGGAGCCTTCTCTTCAGGTCCCTACATCCATGTGTCACCAAGATGGCTGGGCCAGAGACAGAGTATGTGCAGAGCCCCCGAGACCGATTCATCATCTTTGAAACACAGGGCAGAACAGTGTCTGCCATCACGCTTAGGCAACTTAGCACAGCGACTGAAGACAGTGAGTGTCCTTGACAGTGACACAGTGAATGGAATGTGGTGCCCTGCTCGACCCCACCACTGGGGTCTCTGAGGCCATTTGGGAACAGGGAGAAGACAGAGGAACAGAACTCATGACTGGAAACAGCGGGGGTTTGAGAGCCATTGTCAGGGTGGCAGAGGGAAGAGGGTGTGGGCATCCAGGGAGCCCTGAGGAGCAGAGGGCTCCAGGCCTACAAAGACTCAGGGCCCTGGCAATGGGCACTGCCCTCCTACAGGCTTCAACAAAAGCATCCCACCCAAATTTAGGAGCTGTATGGAAAATGAAAACCGAAGAAACCCTATGAGAAATTTAGATCCAAAAAATATTTCACTGTCCCTATGGACAAGTCTTCTCTGGGCATATGAGCATAGACAGAAGGCACAGAGTGAAAATCTGATGACAGAAATATTCTCATTTGCATAGTGACACACAGCAAGATTGAGCTAGTGAGTGAATAAATAAAATGAAAAGGCAAATTAAAGCACCTTCATCAAGCATCTTTTGTCACAAAGTTGCAAGCATTGTGACAAACCAAGCTATTGGTAACAACTCTTCTGCGGGGCAGTTCACATACTATAAATTTTATCTGTCTAATATATGCAATTCAGTAGTTTTAGCATATTCATAGAGTTGTGCAACCATAACCACAATCAGTTTCAGAAAATATACATTACCCTAAAAGAAACCATGTACTAGCAGCAATTACTTCCCATTTCCTTCTTGCTCCATAGCCCTAGAAAAACCACTGATTGGTGTATTTTTTGTCTCTATGTATTAGTCCATTCTGTACATTTTATGTCAATAGAATCATATGCTATGTGGTCTTTCATAACTAGCTTTTTCTGTTTAGCATAATGATTTCAAGGCTTATTCATATTTTAACATGTACAAGTATTGCATTTTTTATGAATAAATATACACATCACAGTTTATTTGTCTATTCACCAGTTGATGGACATTTGTGTTGTTTCCAGTTTGGGCTATGACGAACAGTACTACAGTGAATATCAAAAAAATTTTAACACTATATATTTGTGCTTCTCTTGAGTGTATTCCTAGTAATGAACTGCTGGGTCATACAATAACTGTGTCATTTGCGGAACTGCCAGACTGCTTTTCTAAGTACATCCTTTTGCAATCCCATCAACAGTGCACAGGAGTTTCATTTTAGCTTTTACATTTGAGTCTTTGAAGCATTTTGTTGGATATGGTGGGAGGTAGGGTTCATTGCTTTTGTTTTACCAGTGACTATCTACTTGTCCCTTTAACTTTTGTTGAAAAGACTGTTCTTTCCTCCATTAAATTTTCTTGGCTTTCTAGCAGAGGATCAACAGACCATAAATATAGGGGCTTATTTCTGGTTTCCTAATCCTCTTCCACTGATCTGTCTGTCCACCTTGAGCCCGTATCACACTTCCATCACTATATCTTTGTAGTAGATTTGGGACTGACAAAGGATAAGCCCTTCAATTTTGTCCTTCTTAAAGCAGAATGGATCACTTAGAATCCCTTATATTTCTATATCCATTTTAGAATTGGCTTGCTAATATCTGGGATGAATCCAGGTGGAATTTTAACAGGAATTGCACTGAATCCATAGTTCCATTTTGGAAGTACTTGCATCGTAATAGTATTGAATCTTCCAATCCATAAGCATGGATGCCTTCTGATTTATTTAAATCTTCTAAAATTTCTTTTAACAATAGTTTATAGCTTTTGAATCACAAGCTTCATACTGCTTTTGTTAACAGATTTAAAAAATTGTGGTAAAACACACATAGCATAAAGCTTACCATTGTAGGTGTACTGTACCGTTCAAAGCTGTTTGTGCATTGATGTGACTATGCACTTGTACTGCCGTCTAGCTCTAGAAATGTCTTCATTTTTCCAAAGTGAAACTCCACACCCATTATATAATAATTTCTCCCTCTCCCCAGCCCCCAACTACTGCCGTCCCACTTGCTATCCTTGTGATTACGCTAGATCATTCGTATAAATGGGATAATACAATGCGTGGTATTTTGCACCTCGCTGATTTCACTTAGCATAAAGTCTTGAAGGTTCATTCCTGTTCTTGTATGTGTCAATATTTCATTCCTTTTAAAGCCTGAATAATATCATCTACCACATGTTGTTTATCCATTCTCTGTTAACACTTAGCTGTTTTTCCACTAATTGGTTAATGAGATCAATGCTTCTATGAGCAGGTTGTACAAATATCTGTTTAAGTCCATGTGTTTAATTCTTTGGGGTGAATACCCAGAAGTACAAGCTCTGAATCATATGGTAATTCTGTGTTTAATTTGATTAGTAATGGATAATTTTATTTTCTTGTCTGTTTTTGTTTTCACACTTATGCAATCATAAAATATTATTTTAAAAGTTAATTGTATGAATATACTCTGAAGATTAAGGGCACACATGTCTGTGCGCCCTCCAACATTCCCCACAATCTGGGAACTAATTCATGTTTGCAATGGAGCCTAATGTGGTTTTGTGTAATCATTTTGCTGACAACTGGGAAGCTTATCTCCTCCCTTCGGAGCCAGAACATGACTGGCACAAGCACCCTGGACTTCTGTCTGTGGTATGGTTGGCACTTGTGTCTGTTCTGCACACCTGCCCCTCAGAGCGCACCGTGGTGTTCTCAAGAAATACAAATACTGGGAGGTGAACGAGGTACAATAAAAATATGGTAAATGTTTATACTTTAGAATTATTTATCACAGTAAAAAAATTACCATTAACTCCTCTCAAAACATTCCCTTCCCTTGGAACACATTCCACCCACCGTTCTTGCCACTTCTTTGAAGCACCCTTGGAAGTCTTGCATGAGTGCCTTGAATTTCTCTGTCCTAGCTATAGCAATGTCCTCAGTGGAGTCCAACTATGTACCTTTCATGGTCATCTTGACTTTGGGGAAGAGCTGGAAGTCATATGGTGCCAGATCTGATGAATAAAGGTGGAAATGGGGACAATGGGATGTTTTTATAAGACTGCCTTTCCACTGGATGGCACTTGACAACAGCATTCACGATAAAGACCTTTACCTTAGGAGGACTTCCAGAACTGCTTCGGAGAGAAGCAAAAATGATGGAATAGATGTGTTTAAGGGAGAAATATTTTGAGGAGGCTTAATGGCAAGGTGTCTTTTACTGTGATAAATACTTTTAGAAATGTACACATTCACCATACGTGTCAGTCACCCTGTGTATGCCTACTCCTGGGTTTGGGGCAGCAATGAGGATGCTGTTGACCTGTTGATCAGAGACATCTTCTGCTCTCTGGCTCAAGTCTCTGCTATTTACACCCTAGTCACATGGTCTGCCTTTTCCCAGCCAGCTCATAAAATGGGGAAGAACAGTTTTGCAGCTTTGGCGAATAAGCCAAAGTGCAAATGGGAACAAGAACCCTGGGACTTTCCTAAGACAAACAAAGGATTTACAAGAACAAACAATATTTAGCAGAGCTCAAAATTCTCACTTCCACACTGAGAAAACAACTTGCTGCAGATCACTTGTAAAATTTAAAAGTAGCTCTAAGACTCATCACGTCACTTAGAAAATGAGAAGGTATTTAGAAACTGCCCTGAAGAATGTGTTTCCATATGGAAAAGGCCAGTTCTTACCTCAAGGAAGAACCACTATTCTTTAACTGGTCTGATTACGGCTCATCTAAACATTGTCCACCCTAGGTCCCAAAGCTCCCATTTCCTGCTAGGTTGCTGTTGTTCATAAACCTCAGGCTGTCTCGTAATCCTGTTTCTTAATTTTCGAGCATTTACCCTTTTACAGTAGTGAGTCAAAGCTCCGGGTAGCTGTTGGATATTCCTCTTACGTAGGCTGAGCCTTCCCAGGAGTGACATCATGGAGTCAGGACGCAAGCAGCAGTAATAGGCTGTTGATACTGGCCCCGGGCATAGGAAGGAGCCATGTGTCCGGACATTTCCAGAAGAGTCATCGAAGACGGAGGATGTGAGTCCTTCATGGCCCAAATTCCGAGTTTGACATAGAGGCTCTTTGGAGATTGTGTGTAGTAGAGTCTGTTACTCCAGCTGCTGATTGGAATCAATAAACATTCAAGACCCAAAGTTCTTTTTTTTTTTTTTTTTCAGGTTTTTTGAGACAGGGCCTCGCTTTGTAGTTCAGGCTGGCCCTGAGCTCAGCCTCAAACTCACATCACAGCAATCCTCCTGCCTCTGCCTCCCGAGTGCTGGGATTACAGGCGTGAGCCACCACGCCCTGCACTGTGGTATGTGGTACTGGTTGCTGAGGGGCATGAGTCTCCACACCCAGTATAGGTATGTGGTTACCGGGGATCGAACCTGGGTTCTTGCGCTTGCGAGACAGGAGCCGGAACCACTGAGCTAAATCCCCGGCCCAAGACCCAAAGTTCTAAGGACAATGGCTGAGGAACCTATTAGCCTGTTTGTGAATGGTTGTGAAGCTCAGGATGACTTTAAATATTTGAGGAAAATCAAAAGAATGCTACTGTGCACAAAATACGCAAAATTCCATGTTCGATGTCCATGCATCAAGTTTTCCCAGGGCGCACTTGCCTGTGGCTGCTCCCCTCCCCCACAGGAGAGCTGAGCAGCCACACCAAGGACCATGTCCTGTGGGGCCAAGCATGTTTACTGTCTGGTTCACACAAGAATCAGGCAGTTCTGTGTTCAAAGCTCTTTTCCACAAAATCCAGCAACAGGAAAGAGGAGAAAGGGGCAGGAGAAAAAAGCACAAGCCACAGCTAGTAGCCCCATGGAGTCTCTGGCAGTGCAGGTTAGGAGCAGCCTTTGGGGACAGCTGTGGTCTGGATCCTGCATTTCTGCAAGTTGCCCTACTGAGGTGGTAAAGAGTAACTTTTGCTAGGGCACTCATGTCCAACCCCTCACCCTATTAGGTCCTTTTTGTTCCCTCCTTTGTCCCTGGATCCCTTAATGAGAGCTACCCCTCCTCTCTTGGTCCCATTTGAGAAAAACTTGGGCTAATGGAGAAGCTGGACTTTGGTTGAAGAGAAATCTTATATGGAGAAACACTGACGCTACCGGCCTTCCACATGCCATGATGAGCCTACTCTGAATGCAGTTCATGCACTTATCTCTTTGCATCCTCAGGCTCTGTGCTGCTATGGGGACCATGAACTCCCTGCTGCAACAGGACTGCTGTGGTGGTTAGAAAACGACTGCATCAGAGCATCTATGGATGCAGAAGGTTCACAGATCCAGGGCCAGGCATGCAGGGCAGCAACTAGGGGCCCTGAAGTTAGAGAGGAGCTAAGTCCCCATGGTGGCTCTGCCTCCCAGCAGCCATTTGGTAAAGTGGTCAGGCGGATCTCCCACATTCTCATCTATCAGACAGGGACAGTGGTTCTTACTACACTAAGATATGGTGAGGAGGGAATTACAGAGGCGGCTGCTGCCTCCTACTGCGGGTTTTCAGTTCCTGTCGTGTTTCTCGGGTGAGTCCAAAAACTTGATAGGAATATTTCACATTTTCTTTTCTTCCTCAGTTTCAAAACAACTTGAGGGCAGGGAATAGAGGAAATGAAAAATAAACATAATAGCATCCTTCAGACAGAGCACTTGCCTTCCAGTTGAAGGCAACCATTCTGCGTGTGCCTCCCACTGCCACATCAGAGAGAGGCCGTCAGTCAGGCTGTTAATTTGTCCCACAATTCAAGAGAGTTGGCGAGGACCAGAGACATGTGTTAGATGCCAAAATGGCAAATCCATTACAGATGATGGTTGGTAGGGCTGTGGGAGAATATCACTGATTTGTTTTTATATTTTCCTGAATGTTTCATAGAACCATTAATCAAAAAGCCCATTTGGCTGAAGAACAAAAAGTCAAATGGTAACGCACACCAGCTTCCGTCACATCTGCCCTTTCCCGGTGGCTTTCAAAGTTCAGATCCTGCTGGCTTAACTGTGGAGCTCTAGTGAGGAGAGGTGCACGAAACACAGGATCCACAGCAGCTCTCCAGACATCAGGGAGGCGAGCCGCCGGTTTGCGTGCGAGACTGAGCTGCAGACTGGGTTGTGCTGGCCTTGCATTCTCTGACGCACTTCTGCTCTGGGTGCCAAGCACTGGTGAGACTTTGGATGCATGTAGGTCAGTTGAACTGGATGCATACACACTCACACACATGTGTGCATACTGACACACACACATGTGTACACCTTTCCTCGCTCACAAGCTGCTGAGGACAGAAGACAGTGAGAGTTAGAGGAGACCCCTCTCCCCAAACCCTGCGATGCCTGCTCTTTAGAGGCCACAGGTGAAAATGGAAAGTGGAAGCAGAATGGGCAGAATCTCCGTTTTGATCAATGAGCAGAAACTCTGTGCAATAACAGAGTCCTCTGCCCTCTGGGCACTAAGATGGATCAGCTGCAGATCATGCGCACACAGGGAGTGTGGTGGTACAGCTCCAGGGAGCATCACTTCCGGCACAAGGGCTGCTTGTTGGCAGCTGCATGTGCTCAGTGCTGTGCATGGTGCACGAGGACGTCGATGTGAGGCAGGAGAGCTGGGAACTGTTCACAGAGGCTACGGCGATGTAGAACTGTGTGTGCAAGAGAGGGCACGAGGAGCAGCAATGCAGAGTGGACATTTTGGCATCTTAGGACATGGGACATCCAGGTGTGTCTCTGGAAAAAGGAAAGGTTGTCCCAGATGGATCACTCAATGTGTCCTCCCTTCAGAGTTGCTCTGTCACTGAATGGATGACTGGACACTGCTGCTTCCTGAGTCACAGAGTTCTACCATCATAGCAAAGCAATGATAGTTCAGTATGGGTTAGAAAGGGAGGCTCAGGCCTCTGGTTAGGGACATCCATGAATATTTCAAGACTAACTATCTCTGCTCCAAGGGCTCAAGCCTATGAGATGGTGCAGGCACCCAAGAGTGTCACTCAACATTCCACATGTCCTGTGTCTCTTCTGCCTATTATCCAGCTCCCACCTCTTTCTTGGGTGATAAGCTTGCTATCAGGTCTCCATGATATCCTCCTCATCTGTGGAAGTAAAATCCCCACTCTATGCCCTAAGCTTGCACTTTCATTTTTGAAGTTCAGATTTCAGAATTCCTAGAAAACGCTTTCACCTTTAACATGGGCAAGATCTTTGGAAAAATGTACTTTGTCATTTCTGTTCTAAATAAGCAAGGGTCACTTAGTAACAGATACTATCCTGTCTATATCAGTCAGTGCTAACTAGAGAAGCAGATTAATGGAAGATATACCACTATATAAGGGTTAGATGTCAGGTTGACTTATAGTGGCCGCCCGTAGGGTCAGAGGGAGAAGAGTGCAAAAGGCCTGACTAGTGCCAGAGATCAAAAGACCTGGAGCTCACTGTAGTGTCCCACATGCAGCCGAATAAGGACGCTGCAGGGTCTGGGAGAGAAGCCGGGAGACAATGTCCAAGGTGAAGGTGGAGACTGGAGCTCCTCCCAAGAAACAGAGTTGAACGTTTCTTCTTGATTTCCCTTTTAATCCATTATGGTGACAAGTTACTCTAGGGTGGATCTCCCGTGTTCAGTCTGTTGACCCAATCTAGTCAGATCTTTCTTAATAAATCTGATCCAATCAGTTACCTATCACACTGTCAGAGAAGTTGACTTCATCGCTGGCTGCACATGAAATGCTTCTACATGGACCAGGAGAGTGGGCACCTTCGCCATGGCCTCTTGCCACCATTGAGAGGTGGGGTGAACACAGTGCACTTCTAACGAAATAAGTAGGAGGACACCCTAGAGTAGTGCCCAGAGTAGAGTATAGACAATACCTTCTGTAGGAAGAAAGGGACCTGTCCTGATCATCAAGTGCCATGCTCCACAGGAGCCTGCGCTGTGCACGTACCTAGTGGCCAGTGGGGGTGTTCGCACCATATCATGCAGACCTGTGAGCACATGCTTTGCACTGTGACAGTAGGATAGCTGTGACATCTCTAGGGGCTAGGACTTTAACACTTTCATTTAATCTTATGGAACCAGCATTATACAGTATTTCCCTGAAATTAAACCTGGGTCTTTTATTAGTTTTTGTTCCAGAAAACATGATGAGGCTTATTTTCAGGGCTTTATTTTTTCATGTACAAACATTAACATTTCTGTATGTACATCAATCTACAATTATTTACAAATATTATTGTACATCGATCTACAATTATTCACAAATATCTATATTTATTCAAATAGTTATGTCATCTCTTTCTGAAACATCATCATAACTTGCAGAGGATTAACTCAAATGGTACCACTCCTGTGTTAGAAGTACAAGGACCTGAGTTCAATCCCCAGTACTGAAAAAAAAATCATAACTCCAAATCCTGAATCCTGGCCTAAATATCTTACAACTCCACCTTGTAGAACCAGTGGCCTCTGTATCTCATGGAGAGCTCTCCTCCAATGAGTGCTTCTTCACCAGGTAGCCTGGATTACAGTGGATCATTACAGCCCATGATGTCCTGGATCATGAACATCCACCTTAGATGCAGCCATGTCCATTCATTACCAAGTGCACACATCACTCATGAGTGATGTCTGTGTTCCAGTTGTTTGGCAGTAGGTCTCAAGTTTGTCCATTTACAAAGATATTTAACCTCTCGTCCAAAGGTGCCTCTTAGATATTCACAAATAATTATAATTTATATTATTATTTAAGTATTAATGCTAATATCATTTATATTTAATATGTTTAGTATTATTTCATAATTCAAATATTTGTTGTATATTGGAACAGACATGCTAAATACATCCATCTGGGTAGGGCTTATAAACATCCTGAAAAAACATGGTAGGGTTAAATCCTATTTTGGGGGAAATACAGTACATGTGATCTGCAGTCGACTGAAATGTCACTAAGGTAGTACGTGAATGTAATCCACTCACCCTTTAAATCAACTTCTTTATTGTCTTCCTTTGTTTGTTACTCTCCCAAGGCCGGATATGGAGAAGCTGTTCTTGATGCCTGAAGTTGAAGGGAGGGAGGAAAAGGTCCTAGATAATATTAAGCCATATTTACTTACATAAGTGAAACTGTGGGTTTTGTTTTTCCTTCATTGAGTAATATTTATGTAACACACTCCTCACATGGATAAATGCGTTGGCAGTGAGTAGGTCTGTGTCACTCAGGGTCTAGAACTGACCGCTAGTCAGACTTGCCACGATCTCTTCCGGTCTGATGGGAAGAACACTACCTCACTCATGTCCACGGTGACCAGAGTGGGAGATGGGTCTCATCTCTGTCCTTCAGATAGCTTCATGCCACCACTTGATCACTGAGAAAAGCCCCACTTTGTGAGTGCCTGGATTAAGACTTTTGTACACTCATGTGACCCGTCACTGCACATGTGGTCTTAATCATGGTTTGACTTACACTTTTTAAACTTTACAAGTGTGCAAAGCCAACTGCATCTGGCAGAAACTGAATAGAGTGTACATTACCATCTGTGTACATCCAACACAGGACCTCAGTGGTTGTATGTTAGATGATTTTGCTCACCTGTTGGCTATGACATGAACTACTGAGGTAGGTTAGATAGAGACAAAGTAGATGCATTTTTACTTTGACTTTCTACTTTCCATAGCTTGCCAGTAAGCAGTGGAGCATTGGAACACCTTTGAACGTCTGCTCCAATGGTGAGAAGTGGTCATCGGGGCCTGCCTGGTGCCCAGACCCTAGCTCTCGCTCATCACTGTGACCTCTGACCTTCACCTGCAGGCTGTGCCTGGGCCCTGGGTGGCCAGGTCAGGTTGCCGCTCCTCCTGCCTGGCAGCCTCACCTTAACACTGGGCTGGTGATCTGGGCACCGTTTCCTGGGTCTGGGGTGCTGGTCAACATGGGCACTTGGCTTCTGCCTCTGCCAGCCCGGGACTGGCACTTATTGTGTCCCTCGTGACCCTTAACCCCCTAAACTAATGGACACTGCGCCAGCTGGATATTATTTTTTAGCTCTGTCACTGGATGTTGTTAGTGCTATACCCATGCTGTGGTACATGTCTGTCAAAAAACAATCATTTCCTTTTAGCTTCCTTGAGTGTTGGGGGCGAGATCACATGAACACGGGCACAGGATTTACAGGACAGAAAAAGAACTGGAGACATATTTACCAATAAAGTGCACTTCTACTATACTGAAGGCCCATGAGGAAAAAAAGGAAAAATGCCTATTTTCCCATAGTTATTGGTCCACAGAAGGCTGTAACGAAATGTACCTGAGAGTCGCACGCGTTTTCTTGGCTCACCAGCGCCCTCTCGTTAACACGGCTCCAGGTCAGTACAGAAACTAAGGAACCAGAGCTTGTGTGCTCAGACCACTGCGCTTGGTCAGATCGCGCAGGTCCAGTATGCCCCCGTCCCCGTCACTGCTCATTGCGCGTGCGCGTATGCACTGCGCTGTGCGGCTTTACCGACTGCTACTGAAGACACGACCTGCAAGTCACCATCAGACAACAATCGTCACTGCTTCGTGGTCACATGTCCTCCCTCCCTCAGCCCCCGCAGCCACTCACTAGCTCCCTCCCTCTATCGGTGTGTAATCTGTGCGCTCAAGAACCAACCCAGTTGCCTGTGTCCTCTGAGCATTGGCCCTTCGTGCTGCACGGTGACCTCCAGACTACGTGCAGAAGTGGTTTGTTTGTCTTTGTCAGTGGGCAGCATCCCGGGAGGAGGTGAGTGCATGACAGATTTTTTTTCTTTTAATCCACAAAGAACAAGTTTTGGCTAGGATGAATAAACTTATCAAATTGGTGCTCAATTTTAAGAACATTCTTCTGGTTTTATTTTAATGGACATAAAATAATTGTACATGTTTACGGGACATAGTGAATAGTATTTGGTACATGTATACACGAAATAACAAAATTAGGGTTTTGAGTGTACTATCACCTAAAAATTTATCATGACTTTGGAATGAGAAGTTCCAAATGCTGTCTTCAAGCTGTTTTGGACTTTTCAATACCATATTCCTAATGATTGTGGCCTCACCATGCAACAGAATCCAGAACTTACTCCTCCCTGGTGTAAATCTGTACCTGGGACACACCTGTGCCTCTCCACCCTCTCCCCAGCCTGGTACCCACAGCTCTGGTTTCCTCTTACTGAGATGGTCCTCAGCTAGGGAGGCTCTTCTGCCCTTGTCTTTCTAGGTCCACTGACTTCAGTCAACACGATGATCTCCAGTTTTACCCACATTACTACAGATGACAGGGTTTTATCCTACTTATGGCCAAATATTGACCAGTGTCCCATTGTCTCATTGTTCTTTGGCAGTTCAATGCACCCAGGCTGAGTGTCCTGAATCTGCCTGTCTGGCATCGAGGATGACTAGCTGTTAGTGGCCTCTGCCATCTGATGGACTTTGTGTCTTCTCCCTCTGCTGTGCCAGTTCATGCACAGCTGTCATGGAGAAGTTACATGTGACCACTCTTTGGCCTTCCTCCACTTTCTTACAAAGATGTTTCTGATGTGTTCTGTTTGGGCTCCGTGCTTCTGAGACAGCTTCCAAAGACCTGCCTGTCTCTGGGGCAGACATAGCACCTGTCTCACCCTCGCCTTGTGTTTCCTCTCAAATTTGTCGAAGTCCTAAGCTGCGCTCTGCAGGGCCAATCCCGCCAACCCCTCCACTTCAGGCTCTGGTCTCCAGAGCTGGGAGGCAACCAGCCTCTGTGATTTTCAGCTACCTGGCATGTGGCCATGGCTGTGACACCCGAGAGGCCACAGCTGGTGGCCTTATCCAGCACAGCAAGCCCAGTCCTGGTGGCAGCTGCACTGTCGGACTCTGTCAGGGTCTCTGCTTAGAGTAACCCCTCTTGTCTCCTCTGGCACAGGAATGAGCACTAAGAGGTCCTGCAAGATCCTAGAGACCTCATGTCAGGTCTCCTCTCCTCTGGGGAGAAGCATACTGTTCCCTTCAAAAATCCAGCCTTAAAGATCAGACTTTCTTTCTCTGGCAGATTTGCCAGGCTGGATACACACACAGCTCCTGTAGGGTGGGGACATGGGCAGAGCAGCACCTGGGACCTGCTCAGGAACACTGGAGGAGCTGCTGTCCACCGTTTTCTCAGGGTCCTACCAGGTCTGTTTCTTGGCCCTGTTGATCCAAAAGTTTCTGGCCAAGTGAAGCTTTCCTGCCTTGGTAAGGCTTCAGGGAAACACAACAAATTCTTTAAAACTTCTGGACCCTTATTCCTCATCAGAGAATATGGTCTCAGTTATCCCTGAAACCCATGCCAGCTCTTGCCTGCTGTGGTCTTGCAAAATCCTGTCCAGTTTCTCTTTCCTCTCCAAAGCTCTGCCTTTCCTGCCAACCGCTGCTGGGGTTTTGGGAGGATAACCAAGTGTCCTAGTTTTCCTGGGACTGGAGGAATTTCCTAGAGTGTGGAACTTGCACATTTAACCTAGGAATTCCCAGGTAAATGAGGCTGAGTTGTTTTTCCTAGTGCTGGGGAGACACAGGTGCCTTTGTGGGAAAAGTCCTGCTCATACCAATAGTGCCAAATATCACTAAGCTATTATTTTATTCTTATTAAAAAATAAAGACTGAACTCCTTCTCTCTACAGCTTTTAAAGAAGTCATTTTGTGACACACAGAGTCATTGCCACAGACCCGTTCCGAGGCCCTCCCCCTGCTCGCTGCTGCAGTGCAGCACTCCTCCAAAGCGCTGTCTGAGATCTGGTTCCTCAGAAGTGCGATCTAAAAGAATGTGCATCACAGTGATTCAATGAAGAAATGTTCTGGGAAAAAACTGGCAAGAATGTGACACTTTCACTTGTCATCACCTCCATCCATCCCACAATTCAGAAGGGATAAAATGCCAAGAGCTGATCACAGTCCAGAAAGGGTCTGGGGGACACGTCACCCCAGCAGGTGGGTGAGAAGCAAGAAGCAGCAAAGTACAATATTAAGAAGTCACGTTGCCACAGCGGCTCCCTAGCTTGATCCCCCCTGGGACGCTCTGGGCCAATATGGATTCTAACCCAGAGATGCCCCCATCAGGGAGAGGGCCTGTGACTCAGGGGCCAAAACCTACTCTTGGTGGGTCCTAAGGTTCAGTCTCCCAGTCTGAGTGCTTCAGAAAAGCAAGTTTCTGGAGTCTGAGGATCCTCCTCTGAACAAGAGGCTTGAATTCTGGGACCTTGCAGTGAGAGCAAATAGAAGGCCAGTGGTAGGACGATGGCCCAAGGGGCCGGTGGCCTTCCCAGCTGAGGGGTGAGGACTCCACAGTCTGCCTGGCAGCGCCAAGCTCTCTCCACCCTCCCTCTGCCTCCTCATCCTGTCTGACACCACACGAAGACCCACTTCCTGAACTCCAGATCATGGCATCTATGATCCTTGGGCTGAGGAAAGAGCGAGGCCAACCTTTCTTTCTTGATGTCAGCTACCCCATTTGGCCTCTGCCTCTGTTCTATTTCTTTATTCAGAGGCTGAGTGCTGGAGACCTGCCATGTCTGCATCATCCGGCCCCAGGCCTGATGCTGCCGGGTCACCAGTTTCCCACTCTTGCTGGCCTGTTGCTCTTTTCTGAACCCGAGAGTTCCCTTTGAGATGAAACGCTGCCACCCTCTCTCCCTGCTCCTTGTGACTTCATACTCTTGCCCACCCCCCACACACACACACACACAAGCACGCGCACGCGCACACATGCACCGGTGCAAAGTCCTCCTAGGCCCCATATTTGCCATTCTCAGGCCTCTCTTCAGCCCCCACCATTTGATCTTAGCCTGCCCTGGTCACAGCCCAACCCAGCTCTTTCCAGCCTAGCTCCACACTTCCTTACTAGATGTTTAACTTGTGTTTCCACCTCCAAGCACAGCTGAGATCCAAGCCCTGTCCACAAGCCTCTCTCAAACTGCTGCCATCATTGTGTGCTGCCCATGAGCACATTGGACACTGCAGGAACTGGTGGCCAAGGGCAGCATAAACCCTTTGTCATTTAATGACCCTCTCTGAGTGCTCTGTACTGTACAACCAGCCCAGCAGGAACTGACTCATCAAGGATGCCAGCCCCGCCCTAGAATCTTCTTTTGCCGCACAGGCCTTGAGTCATTCATTTTGTGACCTGGCTGGATCCCAGTGCTGGAACTCACCAGCGCCCTCTGTTGGAGAGTGTGGGCATCTCTGGGCCCCGATGCCACCCACCTTCTGGCTACTCACCCAGTGAGTTGTGGCATACCCAGACCTGGTTGCCGCGCCTGTGTTGTGGCTTAGAGCACGTCCAGGGAGCTGAGCCAGGGCCGAGCCAGCAGGCTGAGCACCAGGTGGCCCCTTCGCAGAGGCTCATCTGGATGGAGGTGGAGCCAGGCCCATCACATCACGAGTGCTTCTTCCATCCCTGTCCTCTCTCCTGTGTCGCAGGATGGCTCAGCCTCTACCTGAAGCTCTTTCTATACTATTCTGTTTTGTCTGCTGGTCTTGCTCCTCTGGGAGGGAGCATCCCTTTTAGGGTGGAGGATCTCTTAGTCAGCCAGGACAGCCGGTGGGAGGCTCACACTGTGGTTCAGAGAGAACTCATGAGCGGTGCAGGAGAAACCAGCCTGGAGTGTCCACTTTCCACACGGTGACGTGGGGGGGAGACACCATTTTTGTCAGCGAAAGATCAGATTATAACTTTCTCCCACCATGCTGTGGAGGGGAGCCCGGGAGGTACTCCTGGGCATCCAAGAGAAGGAGTGCTAGTCCTTTACCCCCATGCTCACCTCCACCCTGTCCCCTTCATTACTTAGTCTGCTCATCAGTAGGACAGAATTGGAGCACAGCTTTTCTGTGCTTCCTTTTGTTCTCCAACATGTAACTTACAGTGGGCACGCATCATTCGTAAAATCAGGAAAACAACC
The DNA here is from genome assembly GCA_004026965.1 of Petromus typicus. Lineage (NCBI taxonomy): Eukaryota > Metazoa > Chordata > Mammalia > Rodentia > Petromuridae > Petromus > Petromus typicus. The sequence goes on along the minus strand of PVIR01000105.1, from coordinate 132,012 downwards.
CTGACAGTTCTATCTATGTAAAGAGACGATTTTCCATTGGCCATGCACACCTGATTCACTGCAGGGGGCCACAGGGAGGTCTCAGCCTGGGTCACAACAAGTGCTTGGTTTCTGGTCACTGTTTCTCTCTGCATGTCACTGTCCAGCCTGTCCCCGTGGTGCAGCTTTTGTGCCCTTTGACATCTAAACTCCTGCATATTCCTAGATAAAGTGATAGATCATTTATTTTACTCTTACTCTAGCAGGCAATTTGCTTTTATTACTTGCTATGATTTTGTAACTAATATACACTCTTGCAAAGTAAGTTGGACCAGAAGTTATACAAAGAAAAGGGAAATTCTCAGGCTCCATGGAGACTCCTGTGAAAATATTTGCATACATTTTTATGCATATAAATTAGCACATGAATAATTTTACATAAAGGCAATGCTATTTTCATCTTCATTTTTGCTTATTCTCTGTGCTTCCATGGTCCCTACAATAGTACTCTTCTCCCCAAACACAGCCCTGCGTAAACGATTCACACATTTTCTATATGTTCTCACACACAGTTAAACTCATCAGGAACTCAAAATGAACCTATGCACTGCTTCTGGTGTGTTTGTTGTATCAAAGTAAATTAATATTGTCTATTATTTCTTGTCTTTGTTAATATTTTGAGGCAAATAATGATGAGGGTGTTTTCCAACTTTTTATACATTTCTTTACCAATGGGCTTTTCATAACTGTCACCTCACAAAATTTCACTGGAGTGGGTCATTAGAAGCAAGATAGCTAAAAAGATGTAGTTTTGTTTAATTTGGGAGACACTGCCACATTATTGTGAAAGACGGTTGTAAAATAATTTTATAATTATTGCCAAGAAATAAGCTTAAAAATCCTTTCACATGCCACTTCACTTTTGCCAACCCGTTGGAGTGAGAAATGTCACATCACTGTTACTTTAATTTGCATTTCTCTGACTACTTGTGAGACTGAGTATCTGCTTTCTGATCACATTTAATTATCAAATATTTTCATTAAGCAGCAGATTTGAGGAAACCCTAACAGGCGCCCATATGGGTGATCCTGGGGCGAGGCAGCTGCTTACCATTTTGTCATCGGTGCCTCACATGCTTGTCCTGTTCCTTTCATTTTCTGACAACTCTCCTCTCTCCTTTTCCTTCCTCTCTGAATCTGTTTTGCAGAATTCAGCCATGTCAGTCTATGCCTCTTTCTTCTCTTGAAAGGCAACCATTCTCCAGAGTTCAGTGTAATCATCTAGGACTTATAAAAACTATTTACGTATTTATTTACAAACAAAATATATTAATACTTTGAGTTATAAAAATAGGCACAGTGTTCTCAATTAAATGTCATAGTTTTAAAATTCTACATCAGAGTTATTTAAATGCTCTGATAGGTTCTTCTGTATGACTAAATCACACTTTGTTCACTTCTCTACTAAATATAGCTTTCTAGATTTTCACTATTGCTGACAGAGCAATGCATATTCTTGTTAATGTCTCTGTATTAGGTAGCTTTCATTTTGCTGGAACAAAACACCCGACACTTGTAACTTATAGGAGAAGAGACTTAATTTGGCTCACGGCTTCAGAGGTATCAGTGCATGGTCAGCTGGCTTGAAGGAAGGAGCAACAGCGTGGTAAAGCACAGCTGCTCACCTCATGGGGCCAGGAAACAGAGCAGAAGGAAATGCCAGAGAAGAAGGGTCCAGGGACCAGATACAGTCACAAAGGTAGTGCACGCATGACCAGATGCAACCGGGATTGGGCTGTATTAATTCAGATGTCACCAAGACAATCATGTCAACAGGCAAGATTAACTCACAGTCTCCCTGTGTGCCTGTGGTAAGTGTCCCGGAGCAACAAACACTGTTGCAGGATCTGCATGGCTTTGACATTCCTAATACTGCCTGGTGCACTCCCCGTAATCAACTCCTTCTCCTCTAAGAGGAGGGCTCACTTTTCCATATCCTCACCAGCAACTATCTTTGCAGATTTAGTCAGTCTGAATGACGTAGTTTTCTTGTTTTAATTTTTCATCTCCCTAACTACCAGTGAAATTCAGTTACTCTAACAGAATTAACATCATTACACTTTCTCTGAATTAACAACTCAAACCCTTTGACTCTGTATGTGTTGAGGCATATTTTTAAAAACTGATTTGTGAGAAATCTGGATACAGTCTAAATATAATTTATTCTGCTGGGTATATAAGTTGCAAATATTTTCTGCCAGTTAGTTGACTTTCTTTTGCATTTTTGAGTCTGACTTTTACTGAATCTGAGTTTTATCAATATTTTACTTCATAGTTGTCTTTGTGCCTGGTTTAAGAAGTCTTTACTAACTTGATTTTATAAATACATTTTCAAGATGTTTTCCTAAATGTTCTACATACATTACTTTTAACACAGAGATGTTTTCACCTGTGTAGAATTTGTTTATTTATTTTTTATATACAGGGGTCACTGAAATATATGGTGAATGGGCCGCAGATTTAGCACAGTGGTACCATGCCTGCCTGGCAAGCTCAAAGGCCTGGTTTTGATTCCCAATACTGGGGAAAAAAATACAAGAACTATGTGGTGAATGTTTAAACAAAAAAAAGCTTACTTATACTAAAAGGCACATGGCCATTAATTCCCCTTAAAATCCTTCCTTCACAGGAATATACTGATCATATTGTTTATACCTCTTGCAGAGCAGTTCTGGAAGTCTTTCATGTTTCTTTGAAGTGTGACAAAAAAAAAAAAATGCAGTGACTGTTGCTGCCAAGTGCCATCCAATGGAAAGGCAGGCCTGGAAAAAACTTGGTGCGTCCTCAGCCACCTTATGCTTTTGGCTTTCCTTCAAAGTCAAAGTCAAAGTGACCATGAAAGGCAAATATTTTGGATTGATTTGGACAAGGGGGCAGCCAGGACAGTGCAAATAAAGATACCCATGGAAGAGGACTTCCAGACCTACTTCAGAAAGTGACAAGAATGTTGGCGTGTTTCAACAAAGGGCCAATACTTTGAGTGGGATTAATGGCAATGTGTCTTTTACTGTAATAAATAAAAAAACATAAACATTCACTGCAGTTTTCAATCATGCTTCATAATATTTTGTTTGCTTGTTTTTTTTTTGCGGTACCAGGGATTGAACTGGGGTCCTTGTGCTTCAAAGGTAGGTGTGGTAGCACTTGAGCTAAATCCTTGGCCTGATGCCTGATATTTTAAGATAAGCATATCATTGTTTCTTTTCCTGTGTACGTGCCCCCAGCACTGTTTATTGAAAGCCTCTCTGATCCCTGTAATTATGAACATCAGCTCTTCCCTGTAAGAGGCATTATAGATGTGTATGGATGTCTAGGGACTTTGTCATGTTTGGTTGATCTTATTTCTATCTCCATGCCATGACCACAGTTTCAGTTATTAAACTTCCTTTTCTTTGGTAGGCTGGCCACTTGCTCTTTTTCCTCTAATTCTCTTCATCTTATATCTTATTCAGTAAAATATATTGCCTATTATGTTTGTTTTTTATTCCATGGGAAATTTGGGATCATCTTGACACATTCTACAAAAGATCCTACTGAGATTATTTGAACACTAACTTTTAAAAACTTGAATCCAATGTAGTTTAATGTGCTCTTCTTGAGTGAATGGTTTGATGAGTTTTGTCTTCTGTATAAATCTTACTCTTGTCAATATGGGATGGTCCCATCGCCTCAGCCTTTGTCTCTGTCCTTCGCTCTGTCCGTGGCCAGGCTGGGCCTGGCTCTCCTGGACTTTCCAGAGCACATGTCCATGCTCCATGTGCGTGGCTCCTGCTCTGTCCAGTGCTTTTGTGTCTTCTCTGCTATTGCTTCCGTTTGCACTGTTTGCTGTTGTGGGTAAGCAGCGTTCTGTTGTGTGCCAGGATTTGCTTAACTGTCCCATATTCATGGACACTTGAGTTACTGTTAATCCCTGGCGATTACATGTGAGGCTGCAATGAATATTCCCGAGCGGTCTTATGTGGACATGTGTTCTGTCTCTCCTGGAAGGGGCCACCTGCGGGAAGCCAGCGGACAGGGGAGAGATGCCTAACTTCTCAAGAAATCCCTGAGATGTTTGCACAGTGGCCAGGCTATGCTGCTTTGATCATATGAGGTTCTATTTCTTCCATGTCCTGGACACTTGTTAAATTTTAGCCAAATGTTAGAATATATTGTGGATCTTTTCCTTAATATTTCTCTGATTAATTATACTAATCATTATTTTCATGTGCTTATTTGCCTCTGTATTTTTGTTTGGAGTTAAGTCTCTGGCTGTGTTGCCCAGGGTAGCCTCAAAGTCTTGGCTGTGTGATTCTCCTGCCTCAGCCTTCTCAGTAGCTGAAAAGATAGGCGTGTACCTAGCTGGCTGCTGTGCATCTTGTGTGGTATTATTTAAAGGTATTTGTTAATTGTTTCTGCCTATTTTGTGGTAAGTCATTCATCTTATTAAATTTTAAGTGTTATTTACATATATGATTTGTAAGTTTCCTCCCTTAAAAATATCTCTTGAGAAGTAAGTGTTCTATATTACATGAAGTCCAGTTTGTCATATGTTTTGTGTGGCCTCTAAGCCGTCCACATCCAACTCACAGTCAGGCCAATTTATCCTATGTACACTCTAAATGTGTACATCTTACGTCTGTGGTCAGGAAAGCTGTCAAATAACAATGCTAGAGGTTTTATGGAAGGGCTTTCAAGTAGTTTTCTTTAGAGAAAAAAATTAGAATTTGTTAGTATTTATTAGTAGCTTAATTCTGTATTTTTAAAAAAATAATGAGTATTTGAAAAGGACAATATGAATACAGTGTTCCGGAGTTCCACGGCTTCCCCACTCCCTTCGGGTGTTTCCGATAAGCCACTCAACCAGTTTCCTATAAACCAGCAATAGTAACCACAGCTCACAGATCTTAATGAGTAAAAAAGAAGTATTTGCAAAGAAGCTCCTAAAGAGCTTGGCCTTCCACAGGAACTCAGGACCGTTAGTTTTCTTCTCCGTCCTAAATCCCTAGGACCCAGATGGCAGTCTGTTAGCTCCCATAAGTGACTGACACAGTGGCCCTAAGGAAGGGGGCAACTCCAGATATTCCTCCACCCCGAGGGCACATTCTGAGTGTATGTTCATTACAAAGCTGGCCTGGGGGGTTCACAGTTCGGAGCAAAGTCATTTTTATTGTAATGAAAATTTCAGAGGCAGTTACATTAGTTATACATATACACACCGACTTAATAACTGTTAGTCATGGAGAACATTCAAGAAATACAAACAATGACTTATCCACAGCACAATTCACATTCATAGGAGGAAAGGTTAAGAGAGAGGATTAAGTGCTTGTTCACTGAAGCCTGCTTGTGAGATCTGTTTATTTCCTTTAAGAAAATTGATTGTTAGATGAGGGAAGCCGTCTCGCTCCTGCCAGCCTGTCCAGCCTCAGTGTTGCTAGCCGGCAGCCCCTGCGCTTTGGCTGACTGCTGGGTCATAAAGCAGCTCTGCTCATGAGACCAGGTGTGCAAGGTGTGAAAACGTACACATGCCCTGTGTGGCACTTCTACCGGTTTCCTGGACCCCACACGTGGCGGTGAAGTCAGACAGCAGGGGCTTATGAATCTTGGTGCGTGGGACGTAGCAGGAATTGGGACGCTGGACTCCTAGCAGGTTAGGAACCAGTGACATCCCGAGCAGCCCCCTTTCTAGTGATACAAAGAGCACATCTATTCTACCACCAGCCACCTGGCTGGCTCCTGTTTAACTAACAGGTGGTGACTGTTACGAGCAGATGGCCCTGACAGGTGGGCAGATGCAGCTCACAGCTGGCCCTTGTGTGTGACACAATGGGCCTTCCTCGCTGCCCGGAGTCTGGCCAACGCACTAATACCTGCAAGTGTGGCTAACCTGGGAACGTTTGCTGTTCTGACGAAGCAGACGCCGGTGTGAGCTGTGTTAAGAACTGACCCCCCACTCCGCACTGTTCTGTAGTCAGGAAGTGACCAGAGGGCCGAACCCTGAATGGTGGGAGGTGGAGGAGAACATGGCTCCTGTGACGGCCTCTCACTCCCTGAGCAGAGCTAACAAGAAGCCAGGGCAGAGGTACATGCAGGCAGAGTGTCTAGACTCATTTTGGCCACCATCACCCTTCCTGGCCAGTCTTGGTGGCGCCTCACTGTGTCGTCGACGACAGCAGTGATAGTATGCCCTCCAGCCTGAGGAGAAGGTGGGGAACGTCCAGGAGCGAGGAAGCATCTCACCACTATAGGAACCCACGTGCCTCCCACTTCTCATCGGGTGATGACCCGTCCCTGGCAGGAGGGGGCCTGGCAGGGCACGGGCCATGGGCCAAGCAGACATCAGGACCCACTGCACCATGGTGGCCTGGGCCAGCAGGATGGGTGTGGGGTTCTTTTCCAGGCCAGGACACTGAGCCTCCAGTTCAGGCTTGTGCCCTTGCCCATTGTTGCACACACCCTGAGGGCTCGGCCCCGTCCTAAGTTTCTCCTTGTCACTTCTTGTCTACTTTTTTACTGGCTAAGGATGGCTTCTGAGAATCACAATGAAACACAGAGGAGGACAGAAAAGATGTGGGGCTCACACTCACCCTTCAGAGCCCACTTAGGTTGCTGCCCAGCTACCAGATAAGGCAGGGAGGGCAGTGGGCGGAGGCTGGGCCGCACTGGTCACTATTCTCCTTGGGGCGGGCCCCACAGGACCAGAAATCCTGAACTGCGGAGCTGAAAGCAGCAGATGGGAGGCAGCTGCGAGCAAGGCCCTCTCCACTGCTCACGGACCCTCGGGCCTAGCACGGACCAGCAGGGCGGCCGCATTTGGCTGCTCTCTGGCGTCACTGACTGTCCTCTGACATACAGAGGAAGAAATGAACCTTCCAAACTCGCAAGCAAAGGCCCACATGAAGTCTATTGCTCTTTACTGAGAAATGCTTCTTCACTCCAGAAGCTATTTCTGTGCCTTTTGGAAGGATTACAGTGGCTCAGAGCAATCCGCATGCTGGGCACTGGGAAAGTGCTGGGTGTCACCAGGAGCCCAGGTTGGAGCTGCCTGTGATTACTCCCATTTCCCCAGCATCAAGAGCTTCTGTGATAGAGCCAACATGTGCATCTACACCCAGGACCTGGTCACCACTGTCTACAGGTGGACTAAAATCACTGCTCCAGAGACTGCAGCGCCAGGAGGCGGTTGGTCTCAGAAGGGGGATAAGAAGGCGGATCAGAAGGCCAGCCCTCTGGGACACATCCCACTGAGGAAGGCTGGCTTTTGGCAGATCCAAGGCCTGGGCACCAGGCAGAGCTCCCAGGACCGAGGGTTCTCCCTGCCCCTTGGGCTCCCTCCACTCACTCATTCCCTGACCTCAGGGATCTGTCAGGAGCGACACACACTGTGCAGTCTGGAGGGACCTCCTGGCTTTCCCAAGGCTGGACCGCTCTCTCCCATATGGGCCTCAGTGGGCTGAGGCGTGGTGGTGGGAGAACAAGGTGGCTGGTGGGAAAGAAAGCAGATGAGGGAGGCAGGGACAGCCCTCAGCCAGGAAGGGTGTGGGATGATGGACAGGGCTGTGAAAGTGAACACAGCAAGCCAGGGTCTTGGGCTGGGTGAGCACTGGGCAGAGGCTCCTGGAAGTTGGCCATTATTCCTGTCTTGAGACCCCCTGGGCCTGAGGTCCCTAATGACTGTGTGGCCGGAGCACAGCAGGAGCCTGGTCCTCTGTGTCACAGAGCTGCACTCTGCATGTCCCTCTGGGGGCAGAAAACCAGGTGCCTGGGCCACACAGCTGCTCCGACCCACTCCAGGGCACAGCATCTTGTCCCTGCTCCCAGTGAGAGATGTGAGTGATCTCCGGGGCTCAGACAGGAGGCAAAGGCGCCACCTCTGCACAGAGGAGCTTGGATCTGAAGCAGGAGCACACACTGGAGAACTGACCCCTCAGTGGGAGCGGGTCCCCAGCCCTGGCTCCCTGCGACACCATGAAAGGGCAGCCTGTCTGCCTTCCCTGCTGCCCTCCACCGGCATCTTCAGTGAGGACGCTGCTGAGCAGGGGAAGGGACAGGAGGGGAACATTCTGATCCCACCCTCGCTAAGGTCTGGGTTCTGTGCACACCCGCTCTTCACACACAACAGACACGAGGCACAACATACCCGTTGGGTTCACGTCTCACCACACAAAGCACAAACATCCACATCACAATGGGTCCACGCACACAGCAGCGGGATAGCAGGTGTCCCGGGTCCCCACACTCCTTGGCTCCAGGGCATGACAAAGGTCCTGACGCTCTCTGCCTCTCACCCCACTCCAGGCCACCATGCAGCAGCTGTGAAAAGCGAGCAGAAGGCGACTCCAGTGTCCCAAGTAGCTGCTGCTGCTCCGAGCAGCAAGCGAACTTCTCACGGTACACACCGAGTACAAGGGAGGATTCGTAGCTGAGTCTGAGGGTGGAGAGCTCATCTCCCGACCACGCAGAGATAGAATACAATAAATACAACCAAGCCCCAGATGTCCAGCAGGGCCCTGGTCAGTAGCGATGGAGAAGCCGCAGCTGTGGGTGAGAGCCGAGCAGTGCTATGCCTGGGGGTGCGCAGGGGTGAGGGCACTGCGGTGGGGTTCTGTGGCCCGGCAAGCTGGAGGTCGATGTCACAGCGTGGTGGCCCTGTACAGGGGAGCCTTGCTCTGCTCCACAGCTACTCAGAAAAGGGCGGGAACATGCCTAGGTCGGCAAAGTCCTCGATGTTATAGTTGCCAGTCCCCTGGGTCGGGTCTCCTGGCATGGGCAGCATGTCCTGCAGAGGAAAAGACAGCAAGCCACAGGGGTCAACGTCTTTGCCCTGAAAACCAGCCACTTACCGAGCCGCTCCTGCCACTCAACCTCGAAGCCACTTGTCTAGGAGCAACTGGGAAAGCTCCCCAGCCTGTGAGGTGGGGTCCCTGGGGACTGCTTAATTGGGGCTGGCTGGCCAGCAGATGACATGTTTGTCCCCTGACACTGGGCCTGGGAACAAGGTAGGCAAGAAAGGCTGAGCCTGGCTCCTCACAGACAGCCAAACACAACAGAAATGCAGTGCTGGGCGGGACAGCAGGCGTGGAGAGCTGTCAAGGGCAGCGCCACAGCCCTGGGCTCAGACTCCATTCCTGAGGTGCTCTGCCCTGCAAGTGCTCCGGACTCGGCCCACCCACTGAGGAAACGGGCGGCAGTTCCCAGTGTCTCCCTGGGTGTTCTGTCACAGCCCTGCTCCTGTGGTCATCTGTGAGAAAAGATTTCTGTGGACAAATAAGTTTGGGAAATAAGGCATACTTCGCCTACCTCCTAAAACTCTAGTCCTCATGAGGATAATAAAGGTTCTGATATGTCCTGCAAGACAGAAACTGAGTAACACTATTTAACCAGAATCTCATGAACTGATCTGACCAAGATTCTTTTAGCATCATGATCTTGTTAAGGAAATTCTGCCTGGTGGGGCCTCTCTGTGAGCGGCAGAAGGAGGCAAAGGCTGGACCAGGGTTCCTCGCACACTGAAGAGGGCACTGTCTCAGAGAGGCCCCGAGGGACACCTGGCTTTGGGCCTTCCTCTGTGGGGAGCTTCTTGCCCTGACCTCGGGACAGCTCAGGACGAGGGTGAAGCGACTGAGGCACTGAGCCTTGGGAAGGAGGAAGGGATCTGAGGAGCTCCAATGTGGCTGCTTCCCTGGCCTGGCCTTGCTCTGGGACAGAGGTGTGGGGCTCCAGCTGAGGGTCGCTGGGCTCGCAGCCTGCCCAGGGCCTTCTGGGTAAGTGTTCTTGCTAAGCAGAAGCACTAGGGGTGGGAGGCAGTGGGCATGGGCAGGACATTCCCTCTGCCCAGGACTGTCCTAGCACAGGAAAAGCCAGGCCTGTCTCGACTAGCAGCTGCTCTTATCCAGGGCCTGCTGGCCTATCCTGAGCGCTGTGCTGGGGGAGGTGGCAGGGCAGCTGAGGCCTGTGCTCTGGGGTCCTGTGCACCCACCGGGCCAGGCCCTCAGTCTGTGCTCAACGACTCTCCAGGCAGCCTGGTACTGGGCAGGGAGGGACTCCAGGGCAGCCTCTCCTGTGTCTCCCTGCAGGTGCCTTCGGGCTGGTCTACTCCTGCCTCCCTCTACCCCAGGGCGGCCAGAACATGTGCTGGCTCACTAGGGGCAGGAAGCGTGCGCAGGACAGGGGGAAAGGAAGCAGAGAGAAGGCGCCGGTACCTAGGAGAAGGCGGTGCTCGCTCGATTTACCTGGAACACTTCAGTCTGGCCAGGCTGCTGGTGGGAGTGCTGCTCACCGCTCTGCTGCCCGTGGTGCTGGCTCTGCCACTGTGACCAGACCTCGGAGGGCCGCCCCTGGAACTGCCCGCTGCTCTGTCCACTCTCTGCTGAAAGAACCAACACCTGGGACACTGCCCTAAAAGCTGCCCCAGCTCCATGACACCCAAGAACACCATGGCTTGGGGAGGCCCGGTGGAGTTCTCTGTTTCGACCTGGAGCCCCCCAGCTCTGTACCCCTGTTCCTGAAAAGCACATTTGCTGTGCAGTGGCTCTCCCACCTACACTGACTGTGGGAAGAGAAGCTGCCTGGTCAGGAGACCTGGAGCCCTGGTCAGAGTCCTGGTCAGCTCTCCTCAGGACCTGTCCACCAGGCGACCAAGAATGTCCTCCGAGCCCTGGCATCTCTGCACTTTTTGTGGCCACTCGTGGAGGGCTCAGTCCTAGGATTCCTGAAGCAGTAGGATGTCCACAGGGCCCACAGTGGATGAGAGAGGAGCCTCTTCACAGGGCAGCCTGCCCTCCAGATGCCCCTGCCTCAGGCCACTCTCCAGGTACCACTGCCAGAACAGAGGTCTCCCTGGTCTCCTGAGAACTGCCTGCCTCATGCCCAGCTGGGCCAACTAATGTCCCCTAGGCCCTGCTGAGGTGCTATAACCGCTCTCGTGTCCGGCTCTGGCAGAGAGCTTCTTGGATCGGGAAAGGTCTGGGAACCGTTCAGATGGAAGATGAGCTTCACTGGAAGGGTCAGCAATTTGATTTACACACAAGAGCAGCTTTACTTCTGTCTACAGCTCACGAAAAATACCCAAATGGGATAAGAGAAAATAGGAAAAATAAGTAGAATGTGGTCTAAAATATCTTTGAGATCCAACCAAAGAGAATTCTTAAGAAAAAGCAACCTTTAAGGAAGAAAGGGTATCAAACACCTTGGGAACTTTTCCCATTTTAAATCACTGGACAGCACTGAACATCCAGTGTTCATCAGCAGAGGCAGCGGGCTCTCCATCCTGCCTGGTCATCCCATTCCCAGGCCAACCACAGGCAAAACTCACACACACCCCTTGTGGTCCCAGGTTATCCTGGGGTGAGGTTGGAAGTGCTCAGGGGCAGGTCTACTCCCACACCACAGGCACTGCCTGAGACACGAAGGGCTCCAAGACAACACACATGGTGCTGAGTAACACCACTTTGTGAGAAGAAGAGCTGGCAAAGAGTTCTGTAAAATGCAACAGGGGCACTGTCCCACACTTCGGCCTGAGAGCCAGACCCTCGGCCTCCAGAAGGCTCTGCTGCAGAACAAGCCCTAGCAGGAGGCACTGAAAGGCCTGGCTTGAACTAGATCAGTGACATCTTCAGTAGATAACAGGCATGGCCTCCTGGAGACCTGCAGAGCAGGCAGATGTTATCAGGTGGTGAGGCCCACGCAGGCTTCTTTCTGGAGCCCAGTGGTCCCCACCTCCAAGGGACATGTGCATAGCCACACAAGTAGGGTTGTTTTGGGCTTGGCTCTGGAGCAAACCTAGGCTTCTGCCGCTGTGGCTGGATGCCTAGACTACCTGTTAGGCTGGGTGTCCTAAGTAGATTGTGTTACAAGAAGCCACCATTTGGGCCAGTGGGGTGAACTTCCAGAACCTGGGTCAGAATCTGGAAGAGCTGATGCTTTCCAGTGCTGTGGAGGGAAGGTGGCACTTGTTTTCTTTTAATTGAAGCTCAATGCTGTATTTCACTCTTGATGAGGAGCATTTTCCCTGTGTGCCTCAGCTGATATAGAAGTCGCCCTAGGATTAAGACTTTCTTGAGGTCCTTCTCAGAGGTGGTATGGGAGTGGTATGAGCTCGGCATCCCAACCAAGGGTGACTGTGCTAGCCCCAGGGGACATATGATGAGGTGTGGAAACATTGCTTTAGTAGAAGTCTATCAGATAGAGGCTAAGGCTGAGGCTGCTGCTAACCCCGTGATAACGAATTTGCCCTCCCCAACCAAGAATTATCCAGCTCCAAGGTCTACAATGTAGAGGTTGAGATAAAGGTTGAGATAAAGTCAACAGAGAGCCTCGGATGAGTGACTCATTCTCTTATAAGGTCCTCTCGGCAAGGACTGACCACTCCCCAGGCTTCCTGGCTAGACTTCTCTTCCCAGCACTAACTAGCAGGAACAGAGATCTAGTCTGCAAATTCTTCCGACCACCAGGGTCCCATCGTCTCCCTCCTTGAGCTCCCTCTCTCTTGCTCCTCTCTAATTATGCATCCTAACATTCACTTTGAGAATAACTAGATGCTTCCTTCCATTTCCCTTTCTAAAGTCAGTCTGGCTGGGTGGGGCAGCTGGGTAGACGGGGCTCTCGTAAGGAAGGACACTGTCATGGAAGTGTTTTTTGTGCTTTCAGTTCATCTACAGGGGCTCGACTTGATCTGTGTAGACACACTTTGCCTCATACACAAATGAGCTTCTTTAGCTACGTCATACTGAACTGAAGGCCATGAATAGGAAGCCATGGAGGCACCTCTGCCTGCTGGAATCCGGAAGCAAACTCCTAAGAAACCACTGCGCTTCCTTGGCAGAAGTTGGGGAATGCAAACCTGGCTTCTGCTGCACCTCAGAGACATTTCTGTTTCCATGACCTCTGTGCTTAGTTCCTTGCATTTCCACAGGAAACATGGCATCGATGAGCAGATGTCAGGTAGTAGTTCAGACAGAGAAAGTGGCAGCTGGGGAGACAGGTCCTAAACACCTCTGCTAGCTACCAGCTTATTACCTCATGTACACTTGATTCCTATTATTATTAGACTGTAATGTATAATAAAATAATTACATGGCTTGACCATAATGCTGAGTTCTTGAAAGTCATGAGTTTGTTTTCCGGCAACTAGATGCCCCCATCTGGGGGTGATGATAGGCACGGACATCTGAAGTGTGTCATTGGACATCCAGCCTACTCTGCAATCTCATTTTGGTTGCCATCACTGCAGAAAACCCTGCTTCACAAAGATAGGATGTTGGAAATGGAAGCAGGCTTTTCAGTGACTCTGTGGCAATTTCAAGATATTCCTCCTTGGCTTTAATCCAAAAGGCATGGAGATTTGAAGCTGTCTCAAACACACTTTTAAGACCACATTCAGTTTTTATCTCAAGCAGTCAATCTGCTTCCAGGCTGAACAAAGGTGGTCCACTTGGTTTATTCACAAATGTGGGTTGTGGACCCATTCCTTCCCAGTGTGGAGGCTCTCTGGTACTTAGGAGGCGATGCTCATACTATTTTGAAAGCTGAGATAGGTGATCATGAGCCAGCTAGGAGAACGAAGACCCTGGTTCAGTCTCTTTCAAAGTCTCTGCTAATGTTAGAAACGTCAAAAATCCTACGGTTCGCTCATCATAGCAACATTTCCAGTTTGGCTTTGAATGTGGCCACTTTATCATAGACTTGAGAGTTTCATTCTCCCCTGAAGTGATGACTGACTTCAGTGAACAAGCTGAGTATGTCAGTGTCCTATGAGCATGTCCATTCTATGTCACTGAAATGTGTGACCAGAAATCTCTGGAATGGCTCTCCTAATCCAGAAACCACAGCCAGTGATCTGTCTTTAGAAAGCCACAGCACCTCTGGGTGTAGAGGGAGGTAGGTGCTCTGTCCTCACAGTGCGGCGCAAACAGATGTTAACAGCATGTGCTTCGTGAATATGTTCATAATTCCAGTCACATCTTAGGAAACACTGTTAAATTCGGCTGCTATTTTTCAACTATCCAGTATTTCCCTCTGGACAGCACAGGGTGTAGACTCACACCCAGAAGCAACCTCTTTGGCATAGGAAAGCCAGGAAGTGTCCAGTCATGGCAGCTGCTTCTTCCACACACAGACCAACACAAAATGGCCAGTTCACTTTTCCTGATAAGTAATCATTCAAAGACGTGAATAGTTCTGCAGCTGTGATATAGATTTGAAATAAAAGTGCATACAATATGTCCTTGTACCTCCTCCTGAAAAACACTGCACAGAAAAAAAGCACTGTTTCTTTGTTATGAAGAGTTTATACTGGTGACTCATCAACTTTCAATTCGTACCACGGTGACTCTTTAATCCTCTCCAGAGGATTGTGCTTCAAGATCCTCTGCTGTTTTGAGTTGTCTAGTGCTGGTGCTAGCCAAAAGAGAAACTGTGCTACCTTTTGAACTGCAGCTTGTCCTGAAAGTTCATGACAATGTCCTCAGCAGCAGGTAGGATCAATCCTTCAATCCTTTGTCAATAGTGAAGGGCTTCTTAGCTTTAGGAATGATGCTCTCTGCGCACACATTGAACAAAGTGGTGGCCTTCAGTAACTGCATGTTTCTCATGCTCACATGTATTTTCTTTTGAAAAACTCTAAGAATTGTGTTTTAGTGCACTGTGTGTGGGTCTGGCTGTGGGTCTCCACGTGGAGTAGCGGCTTTGAAGATTTTGTGTATCCACTGGCTAATTGATCACTACATATTACACCAAGCAGTCTCGGAGAATATAAGTTACCTCTTGCAGGGAAGCCATAATTTAAGCTAGATTCTTGGCATTTTCTTTTAAATGCAGCTTTCTTTTTGCTGGCAGTCTTAATGTCTTCTGCTGTCTCATCATTTTGCCTTTCCTTCCTTTCTAAGGAGCTATTCGACACTTCATTTGATTACTCATTTTGACTAGTGCTAGCTGTGGGCTTATTGAAGCTATCACTAAAATAAGGGAGACTCCAATGAAAATGGTAAATGAAATAATGGGAAGGTTGTGCACAGACTAAAATAAGTCTGGATTCTGACATAAAGTTTGTCATGAGAAGCAGCTGTACAACTGAAGCACATCCGCTTCTTGCCACTACACAGCCTGGCAGCGACGCAGCTCAACTGTCACCTTCTACTTTCTGGTACAGTTTGAATGTAAGTCTACAGGCAACTGATTTACTATGGTCTCTGTGCAGTCAGAGCTCTCTACTCATGTTATCTGGATTTGCGCCTGCCCCCCAGCACTGTATATCACCTTAGCTCCACCTCAGATTGTCAGGTGTTAGATTCTCCTAAGTAGCACACAGCCTACAGCTTTACATACGTGCCCCACAGTAGGGTTCAAGCTTCTGTGAGAATCTAATGCACCACTGATCTGACAAGAGGAGGGGCCCATGTGGTAACCTGAGCCACGGTGAGTGGCTGTAAACACAGATGAACCTTCATTCACTGGACCACTCAGTGTTCACCTCCTGCTCTGTGTGCTGCCTCATGAAAGGCCATGGACTAGCACTGGTCTGTGCCCCTGGGTTGAGGATCTCTGCTGTACACACCTCTCCTGTGCTGTCTTTCATAGTATTAGGTGCAGTCAATGGAGGGCACTGGAGAGACAGACTGGGCACAGCAGACGCGCGGCTTCTCCTCCTGAGCCAGGCGCCTTTTATTTTTAACAGCAATGAGCAAGTGCTCCAAGGGACTCACTTTCGCCCTGTTTCTCTCCACCTGAGCTGCCTCTGGTTTACCAGTCTACCTGCAAGCACTGTCCTTCTGTCTGTGGGTGAACCTGGGCCAGCTGGGAGGTGGTGTGTTCAGATCCTGGCCACCTGTGCCCTCTAGAGATCTGCTCAAACAGTGGGCAGGTGACCTTGAAGGTCAGCCATAGCTGGTGCCCCGCAAGTATGCCAGTCAGTCTTGTGTCTGAGGGGCAGGTGTACCTTCTCCCTTCCACGGCCTTACTTCTGTTCTTGTATCCTCTCCCTCTGCTTTCGGCTAGGAAGCTGTCACTTATGCTGGCCATTCCTGTGCCTCTCGGGTTCCTCTTTTGCCAGCTTTTAATAAGCTCTTCCCATCTCCTGATGCAGCCTGGCAGGTACACAACTTCCTACTACATCATCACAAAGATCAATCCCTGAGCTGGTCAGAGCTCCCCGTGCCAGGGGTCTGTGGTTTCCCAGTTCTGCTTTTTGATGCCACTTTTCACATGACCCAGTGTTTGCTGTGACCAGAGTCGAAATGAAAGTGAGACTGAGGCTGTGACACTGTCTAGCTGGTGACCTCAGCAGACCTCAGTGGGAGATAGGCTCAGATAGAAACCAACCTGTAGGGGACAAAAGGCACGTCTCTACTGGAATCCCGACCCCTTGGTCCTCTTCCTGGATGTTTCTCCTCCCTCCCTGCCCAGGACTCCAGCCACACAGGAGGGCTTGTCTCCACTGCTCCACCCTGTAGCTCCTTCCTCCCTCTCAGCCTGGTCTCCACCACTGCATCTGCCTCCCACACTGCTTCTGTTTGATTCCATGTGGGGACAGAGTGAAGCCATGGAACACCTCCCTGTACCTGGGCTCCCTGGGAGGGCCCAGCTCCCTCACACAAAGGATCTGTCAGCTCCGAACCCTGCTGGTTGGAAGGTAGTGGGAGGCACCAGACAGTGCTGGGCACAGTCCCCCATGATCCTGGTTCCCTGCTCAGCTCCCCACATACAACTCTTCTCTGTAAGGCTGTGTGTATCAGTTTATTTACTTGTGAAATGAGAGTGATAATGATATATCTCTCTTTGAGCAATGAGAGTATTAAGTGAATTGAACTGGCTGGGGCAGGAGTGGCCTGGCCACCAGGCCTATGACCATAACAAGAGGATTTCAGGTGTGTGAGTCGGATTCATGACTGTACTGGTCTCCTGCAGACCTGGCATCCTGCTTCCCTTAGGCTTCTGGTGGCCCGGTCTCTGGGTGGCGTACTGGGCCCTGTGTCCCCTCTGTTTCCACACTAGGCCCAACTCTCATGCAGGCCTGCTGAATCAGAGTAAGTCATGGCCCCATGGCTTCCAGGATGGTCTAAGCACCCACAATACCCTTGCCTTTAAAGACCACCTCAAGGAGAGGTTACCCTGGGCATCAGGCACAAGGCAGGTTCTTGTGCTTGATAGTGAGTGGGGGAATCCAGGACCTCAGGATGGTGTGAGAGCCCAGGTCAGGCTGAGCTAAGTCTCGCTAGAGGCCTCTTCCTTCTTGGAGTACACAGGCCTTCTCACAGCGCCACTGAGACGCACATCAAGGACACACAGAGACTACACAGGATCATGCAGCACCTGTACAGGGGCTGGTGCAGGAGGACAGCTGTCCCAGGGATGAATAGGTGACAGGGAGTGCTGAGCCCAGCCCTGGTATGTGAGCAGAAGCACAGCCATCATGGGGGGAGTCAAAAGTAGGGGTGGCTGACGACCCCACACCATGGGCTGGTCAGTAAGTTGACATCCAAGCTACTTAAACTAAAGCTTGCAACTTGCCACATGGAAACTCAGATGTCCGGGCTCAGGGTCATATCTTCCAACCAGTGTCACCAGTGACAGTACTGTGACCCCTTCTGTGGCATAGAACACTGGCCCTGAGAGAGACACTAACCCAGAGATGTGCCCAAGAGGAATGGGCATGGGACCCTCTACAACCTGAGGTTTCGTTGACCAAGCTGGGAAAGCTGTTCTCATATACAACGTGATCTCTCTTTTGTAATAGTGGGTAAAGAACTTCACAGTGTCGGCTCTGGGGGGCCAGGGTTTACCAGTTTCCGAAATGAGAACAAAGGGTTTTGACTGGGGGACCTGAAAGTCCTTGCAAGGAACGCACAGAGTGACAAGAGCAGTCAGGTGTTGTCAGAACGTGGAACACGAAACCCATCCCTTCAAAAAGATAAAATCAAATGGCAGGGCCAAGTCAAAGCATCCAGCGCCTCAGGAGACCATGCAGCTCCTCTTTCTGGCCAGAGAGAGAAGAGGACAGGGGCCCAGAACATAGGACCTCATCCTGACACTCTGGGACACAGACAGCCCCGAGTCAGGATGCTGAGAAAGCATTTTGTGGCTCCCAGAACACTTCCCCCTCTCCCCACCTACCAAACCCTGGAGTCCTGTTGGCCAGACTGGAGTAGGCATTCCCGCTGGGCGAGGAGGTGGCCGGGCTGGAGAGAGGACTGTAGGAAGCTGGGTCCGCCGGATAGGTGTGGCTTGTTCCAATTCCAAAGGGAGATGACTGGGTCTTACTGGACTGAGAAGGGATTTGCTACCATCAAGATGAGACCTCGCCAGCCACCTCCACCCACTGTCTCTGGTCAGTACCCTGCAGGTGCCCCAGGCTGTGGCAGGCCCACTGAGTCTGCTGGGACTCCCATGGTCTCAGAGCTGGCTGGACACAGCCCTAGACACTGAGGGTGAGTCTGGTGCTGCCACTCCCAAGGCTACAATGACCCAGGTTCCCTGGCTCCCACAGGTGAACGCCACAAGCTCCCTCACCTACCAACACTTGTCCTCCCTCCCAGCAACTGCAAGGGATCGGGTGTTTCCAGGAGTGTCCGGGACTCGGCTCTCAGTACAGTCAAGGTCGTGCTGCTGGTCGGTGGTTGGCTCCAGCCAGCAGAGCTCACCGGCCCTCAGAACTGGGGCTCAAGGAAGTGCTCTGGGTTCTGGGACCCCGGGGCTGTACCTGTCCCGGGAAGGGTGGACGGCTCCCTGTCCACGCAGCCTGACTCTGGCTTAGCTGCCGGGAGATTTGGGACATGTTCTGGCCTGTTGATGAAGAGGACTGGATATCATTCACTCCAGGCACGTGGACCACTGAAGAGCTGGAAGAGAGGTAGGTGCAATTATGCAGAGGGAACCTGCACTCCATGTCCCCAGCCACACTCTCACCCAGCGGCCTGCCCCAGCCCTGCCCAACAGTCCTGTCCTGCCTTCTTTGCATGCTCGGCCTCTCCCAGGACTTATGGCCTCCCTTCTGGTCAATACCATCCGTTCCAGATGTGACCCAGTCCGCACAAAGAGAGAAGTCATCTCAGAATGCCAACGTACTCTGCTCTAGCTAACTGTCCCTTTGGCTTCTTGCAAGGTTTGAACTGAAAGGGGCCTTTTAGTTTGAAATGGGCAATCCCTCCCAGTGACCTGCTGGCTGGGGCTCAGTCCCACTGCCTAGAGCACTCTAGTGCTGCCCTGTCTGCTTCATTTTTGTCTAACATGGCACATCTTCATCAGGTGCATGCTGTGTGTGCCGCCCTGTGTGGCACTCTGCGTGGCCTTTGAAGATCCAACCTTGGACACTGTCCCTGCTCCAGCCATGAGTCTGCGCTGCTGGTGCCTCCTAAGGAGACATTCCGAGCTCTTCTGACCGCACCATCAGCACACTGAAGATGGAAAGGTGGGCAAGGCCCTTCCTCCTGCCTCTCTGGGACTGGCCCAGTGCACAGGGCCAGGTGCTGGGTGCCAGGAAAGAAGCCAGTGGGGCGTGAGGGCCCACCCCAGTAGAACTTAATGCAAGTGGGTGTTCAGCCCAGTTTTGAAAGGGAGGCCAGTGACAGAGTCATGCAGACAACTGAGTATAATTTTACTAACTGTTTTCTAACATTTTGCTGTTATCCAATCCACAAAATCATGAGACAGGCTCAGTTGCTGATATGAGAAACATTCTCATCTTCCTAAAATCGAGTCTGGACTCAGCACAGGCTCCTCTCCTCTTCTTCCTGATGAATGCAGAGTTCAGAGGGCATTTTCTAATCACTGCTCTGTATGAAGGCTCTGCCACCCCAATGCCCTTGATGCCCGCCCAGGACACTGAAGAAGGCTTTGGCAAAGGCATCCTGGATGACAGGAATGGGCTTCTTAGGCTCAAGTGCTGTACCCAGCCCTACAGGTTTCCAGGGCTGTATGACACATACAGGCCAGGACTTGTGGGACTACAGCAGGTCTCTGGATGAAAACATACTTAAGGACGCCACCAGGGCCATTCTGCTAGGGACACAGGCTACTTGTGACTGAGACAGGCACTGGAACCCTTCACGCCATGCCCTTCTGAATCTGGAACCAGCTCTGCTCCATGCTACCATGCAGAACTTTTTCCATGGTCTCTTTGCCTTAACTCATTCTTTTTCTCAAAGCTATCAATCATCAAATCCCAGTTTCCTCACCATGACCACTGGAGGTGCAGCTCACTGTCTGCTGCCCCCACGCACAACCTCCCTGGTCCTCCTGACTCCTGGGCTGCGCTCTGCAGCCTCCTCATTCCCAAGGCACTGTCCCCTTCTTGGGGCTCAGAAACTAATTCTGGCTTCCAGAAGGGGTTCCAGAAGAGGCCCCAAGCCTCTTCTTTGGGCTTGGATGTGGTCCCTGAGGGCCAGGGAATGGAGTGACCTGACACCTGTCACCTATCACCAGTGCTGCCTCTCCACCCCACCATGCTGGAACTGTTCTTTCCTCCTGGCTTCCAGGTCTGCTGGCCCCTTGCCTTCCCTTGGTTCTGTCCTCTCTCCTCCCGCCGCTGCTCCCTCCCTGCTCCCTTCAACTGGCAGCAAGTGCCTAAGGGCATCAGGGTAGGGCCTGGCAAGGTCGGCACAGCCAGCGCTGTCAGTGTGCATGAGTTGGCAGATAGAGCAGCAGCAAAGGAGGCCCCAGGCCTGACGACTGCTTGGCAGGGGCATAGTTGTGGCAAGACAGGCCTGTGGGAGTTGCAGTACTGCCCTGCTGGCCTGGCCAGAGCCACTCTCCCCTCTGCGGATCCCCCATGGCAGCAGAGCCAGCCACTGCCTGCCCAGGAGGCCTGACAGCAGCCCTCGTTCCTGTCTATGTCTGGGCCTCTGGTCAAGCCTGCTGGATCCTGGGTCACAGAAGAGCTCTGCCAGGCACAGGGTCTGGGACACATCTCCTAGAGAGCTGGGGCTGTCTGTGGGCACACAGGAGTGACCCCTTTCCCAAGGGCTGCCATTTCTCCTTAGCCATTATCCCCAGCAGGCAGTGGAGCCTTGCCTCGCCTCACCCCTGGGGAGGACCCCTGGGCCTCTACAGTGATCTGAAAGATGTGCTGAGGCTGAGAACCAAACTCGGGAAGTCCCGGCCCCTGCTTGTGTCTTTCTGTGGCCCCGAGGCTGAGGCTCCTCTTCTTTGGGCTTGGATGTGGTCCCTGAGGGCCAGGGAATGGAGTGACCTGACACCTGTCATCCGTCACCAGTGCTGCCTCTCCACCCCACCATGCTGGAACTGTTCCTTCCTCCTGATTGGGCATAACCAGCACTTCAGGATGCTTGGCCTGGCTGCAGAGCAGGCACCATTGCCTGGCACGTGCACAGTGGAGTACTAAGATCCAGCTCTGCCCTGGGGGACTGCCACCCCACCTACCCACAGTACCTGAAGGCCTTGCCCGAGTGTCCAGGAGGGAATGGGCTTCCCTGGGAGTAGATCTGCTGGGCTCCTGCTGCCGAGGCAGAACTCATCATCTTCTTTTCCGCTAGGAAAACCAGAGTGCGCATTACATGGAAGGTCCCTGCCAGCCCAGTACAGGCCAGGCAGGGCGTGGGGCACAGGAGGGAGCCCTGCTTGCTGCTCCTGCCTCCTTGCATGGCCACAGCCGCCTCATGCCAGGCTGTCTGCAAGAGCTGGAAGACTTGACTGTGAAGGGCCTCACATCACGCCCCGCTCCCACTTGCGGTGACGGTGGCTGAGGGAGCAGGGTGGGGCAGTGGTCCACAGCACCCATGATGACCCTCAGCCCTGCCATGGGCCACACTCTGCTCTGCAGATGAAGGTACCTCAGAGACATGCTTTTAACCTGCTGCTCGGTTTCCCCACCTAAAGAAGGAAGTGACCACTCTTCCCCATCGGGCTGTGGAGGGAACGCAGGGTGTGAAGAGTCAACTGCTCAGATCTGAGCCTAGTAACAGAGCCAAGAGCGTCTGACGTCGCTGCCATTTGCTGCAGATGAGGAAGCCGAGGCTTGCTGTGCGCAGCCAGGAGACAGCATGGGTAGCCCAGGCCTGAACCCCGAGTGCAGGGGCTGTGGCAGGTGCTGTGAATTCTCAGTGAGGAAGTGGGCTCACAGCCCAAGGGCAGACACAGGCCCAGGCAGCAGCTCTCAACTTCAACACATCCCTGCTTGTCACTGGAGGCCCAGGCTCGGGACACACTCCCACCACCCCAGGATCTCAGACGCCTGTCCCTCAGTTCCCATCTCTGCACACAGCGGGGCTGGGGGCCGTGCCTGTGCTGGGGCTCTGACAGCCCCTGTGACGTCTCAGGGCAGAGAAGCCACAGACCTGCTTCCAGACCCACCGGCCTTGCTCGGTGACACTAGGAGGGCAGGGGAAGTCCCCAAGGACAGAACTGTTCAGGCTCTGGGCGTGCACCTCTACCCATCCCAGGCTTCAGCTCTGGGATGAGGAGCAACCGTAGAAGAGGACAAGTCTGAAACCTGGAGCTCAATTTGGGTCCTTTGCTGTCTATACACTAAAGGTAAGCCTTTTCTTTTTCTCTCTGTTGTAAGATTCTTGGTAGTTTGGATAAATAATAAACATTGTTTTTCTAACTTATGCAGAATATCCGTCACTAGGAGGTTGCAAGATTACATGTGCGTGTGTGTAGCTGCATGTGTATATCCTTGTTGTATTATTTAATCTTTTTATCTCTATTATTTTGATCTACACGCTTTGTAAAGATGAAGAAAGGTACACAAGGATTGTCCCCTGCAATTTAGCTTCATCAGTGTCTCCCTGCTTTGCAATGATTCCAGCTCTCCTGGGTTCCTGGGTTCACAGTATTTACACCCTCATTTCGGGCTGCTTCTCCCACCTTCGTGGCCCAGCCTCTAACCCCGGGCGCTGTGAGGTCCCTTCCCTCCCGGGTACAGGGCGGCGTTGTGGGCCCCGGCTGTCTCCCATTGCCCCTGGGTATATACTCCATGGGAGCAGCCTCTGCAGAGCAGGCATCGGCTCACTTCATCCTGCTCAACAGCCATATTTTCCTGCCATCTTACTTTTCCTTCTGAGAAGTTTATAATTTGCTAGACATTTCTCTGGAAGTAAGATCTCTTTCCTTCCTGCCTACATCCCTCTTGTATATCAAACACTCTCCTTAGTAGCTGTGTGTAAACATATATGGAGCTCTGAATTTCTCCCTAAATGCTGGATAAAATACATACCGATGAGAAATTTTTATCCTTTTACTATTTTAATCAAAAAAAATGTCTGGATCTTTGCTGAACTGATTTGAAACTGCAGTTTTTGCTTTTTTTCTTTGCATCCTCTCACAATTCATTTCTCATCACTACCGATTCCCAACCTGTCACTTCGACTTTATGTCTTATATTCTGGTCCACACAGAAACAAGCGAGACCTTTCACAGGTGACATCTGCAGACAGGATGAGTAGACAGCACAAGTCTAAAGATGTCTTTCTGTCTGTGAAAGCAATTCAGGTGGTGGAAAAATTAGAGGAAAATCTGCAGGTTTTCCTTCTGAATTCTCTGGATGCATTTAGTGTCCAGAAGAAGTCTAACTGAAGATTTCCCTTTGTAAGTAATTTTTTTCTCTGTGGATGTTTGCAGGATTTTCATTATTTGAATCTCACTTCCAAAAAGTGAATCATACAACAGACTATGCCGATGTGTGAGCTTCTTTACTATTTTCAGTTGGGTATTCGTGGAGTTACTGTAGTTGGATGACCTGAATTTTGCATTTGGGAAAATCTGTGTTTCTTCCTAATTCACTGGCTTGGGATTTCTGTAATATGGTATCAGTCTGCTCAGCCCCAACGCCCCCTCGGGTGGCATGTCCTCAGAAGGTGACAGTTCCCTCTGGAGGCCCTGGAGGA
This sequence comes from Petromus typicus, assembly GCA_004026965.1. Classification (NCBI taxonomy): domain Eukaryota; kingdom Metazoa; phylum Chordata; class Mammalia; order Rodentia; family Petromuridae; genus Petromus; species Petromus typicus. Next base: position 108,154 of record PVIR01000105.1, on the reverse strand, counting down.
TACATGCTGGGCTTCCTGAACTTCCTCCTCTCTGTTATAAAAACTCACTCCCAAGAAAGATGCTGGCCCTGACTGCTGTCAGTCACTCCTTCTCTCTCTTCTGTCCTTCTGTTTGGTCGTGGTTGTGGGAAGACATCTGTGAGTGCAAGACTGAAACCTCAGCTGGGTTCTCGCTGACACCGTGGCTCATGGTAGGGGAGGACAGACCTTCCAGGTGTGTCCCTGTCTCCTCCTGCTCCTGAAATGGCACACGGGCTCATGTGGGTGGCTGGGGGCCTGCAGTGGCTAAGTCCAGAGTCCATGGCTCTGCTTCCTGGTGTCGTTTTCCGGTGGCCTCCACGCTGTGCTGGCCTTTCTTGTCCTCAGTGAGTGGCACTGGCACTGCCCTTGCTTTGAGACCCTTGGTCCCAGATACACAGGAGGCAGGCGCTACTCTCATTGGCATGTGTGCCTAAGGACAGAGGGGTGCCAAGACCATGACCCCACGATGCCCAGCAGCCCGAGTGTCCTTCCTCACTCCGGCCACCTCGAGCCTTCATCCTGGGAGGGCAGTCTCTTTCCCCCTTCATCTGGCCTGGCCTAACAAAGCATCTCGCAGAAATCCCTTAACCCTGTGCAAGTGGAATTTTTTCTGACTGAACTAACAAAGATTTTTCTGTTTTATATTTTACCAAACTCTAGGAACGCTGGATGGGAGACTGAGGTGGCTCCACATGGTGGCACCACTTCCTGCAGCAGTAGTGACAGGGTGGATGATCTCACGGCAGCCACAGAGGAGTTGCCGAGCCCTTTACAGTTGTCCCCACAGTGCAACTCTACACTGGTAACAAAAATGCTGAGGATTGGTTCATGACCTGAAAATACATTTATACTAATCCATCTCATGAAAAGGCAAGCTTTTCAACAGGAGAAGCTCAGTTTTATATATACAGAGAATACATATATAGAAAAAGACAGGACACACTGTAAAAAGTTAAAAATAATTATATCCACGTGGTAAGAGAGTGGATCACTGTGTTTTTTCTTTGTTATTTCACACTTTTATTTGAAAATGTCCTTTGTTATGGATTAAGCCAGAGTTTTAAAATAGGGGTATGTCTTTGGCTTAATAATACGTCTATGCCAATAGTGGATTAATAGTTAATTAATAGTTAATCCCAAACCTTCAATTTCCAAAGATGAGATGCCAGCACCCCAAGAAACCAGGAAGAGGGAGGTGTGGCCAGAACTATGGAGAATCCATCCCCCCTCCCGTGTGTGGGACCTGCTGTCCCTGGGCTCCTCCTACACCCCTGGGCTCCTCCTATACCCCCCGCAGGAGTTGCTCACCACTCCCTTTCTGGCTCCCCTAAGGGTGACACTTTCCAGAGGGCTAGAGGGCAACTGTACACCGTGAACCTCCATGACCGGAGCCCCTCGGAAACTCACATGCACTGATTCCAGCAAACATCTCAGCAAACCGCGGGTCCCTCTCCTGGGAGAAGATCGCGTCTGCCTTTTCCACTGACTTTCCAGCCTCGTGAACACCAGCAGGTAAGTTCGGGACGGGGACCTGTTGGCACATTTAAGCACAATGCCACCAACATGTGAGGCAGTTGCCACTTTCCTTTGAGAGTGCCCTCGCCTGGAGTTGCCAGCCTGTCAACCCTGAGCGTTTTCACACTCTGAGTGCAGGGACAGCAAGGTCGGGTGTGCACTTGTCAGAGGAGGGCAGAAGTCACACCAGTTACCTTCCTAGACAGACATGAACAGCAAGGAGACAGCTTACTCTAAAAATCAGAAATGGAGAATGTAAAGTATAATTCAGGAATAAGGGGTTAAATACTGAAAAGTACCAGCTTCTTTCTAAGGCCAGTTTCAAGGCTGGGAAGAGAGAGAGGAAAAAAGGGGGAGAGAAGGGATGAGCACAGGAAAGACAGTGAAGACACAGAGGGGGACACGGGGTGACTGCAAGGGGCACTTGAGGAGAGAGGGACGCAGGCCCGAGGTGGGTGGTGAGGGCAGCGTCTTGGCCTCCGTCTTGGCCTCTCACAGTGCGAGCCCTGGAGTCTCAGCAGGCCTGTCATGTGCCTGTCAGCCCCGGAGACCCAGGGCTTGTGCGCCACAGAGAGCAGACAAGCCCCAGGTGGGACGGGATGTTCCAGAAGCTCACCTGAGACAAATCGTAGGAGGACAGCCCGTCTCTCTGATGTACTTCCAGCTCCGCCTGCTGCTGCTGCAGCTGCCTGTGGAGCAGCAGTGGACAGGTATGAGGAGGTGGCAGAGGCCTGAGCCTGTGTGCTGGTCCCTGAGACAGTGGGCGTCACCCAACAGACCTCCCAAATGGTTTTCACTTCTAATCACCTCATTTTTACTGAGTCAGGTCCCTCTGGTTCAACTTGAGATGACCTCACTGAACTACTGACATATATAAGTTTTGATGTATGGCTTCATTTTATTCAGAGTTCAAAGACACCATACTATAAAGAACTCCTCGTAAGCTGAAACTCAGAAAAGCAGTTGGAATCAATGCCGAACAAAGCAGCTGGCTTTAGCTAAGCCCACCTGTAACCAGGAAACACTTAGACTGCCTCACACGGCATATCCTTGGCAGCCACTCGAGCCACCCTCCAACACCAGGAAGCCAGAGGTGTTGGGGTAGCTGGCAGGCGCAGTGGGTGACTATCAGAGGATTGAACCAGGATCTGCTTGGAAACAGGCTCCACTCCACCAGGCTGCTCCATTTGAGAAAGGAAGCAAATCATCACGCTCAGAGCCTGCTGTGGGTCAAATGGAAAGTTTCCATTGATTCTAAGCATCCCAGGAAGAGAAGCTTACTGCAGGCCCTGTACGCAATGTGTGAGGGATCCTGTCATGGCAGCCATCCACTCAGCACACAGCAATGGATCATGGGAAGTGTCCATGTCAGGCTCCGTCCAAGCTGGGGCCAGGGGACAGCAGCAACTCAGAACCCATGAGACCTTTGCCTTCAAGCTTCTGAGTCATACGGGAAGAGGATGGAAAGCTGGCAGTGCTGGAAGACCCAGTTGGCCTCCCACCCTGCTGGGGATGGTGGGCGCAAGGACAGGAATAAACCAGAGGCTCTCAATTTCCCGCCAGGCAGGAAGGCCATTCTTGTCCCACCAGTGAGTAAGGAGCACTAGACATAATGCTTCAGAAAAGCCGGATATTCCGAGGCATGTAAAAAAATACAATCATTGACAGAAAAAAGTCACTTTCTCTGCTTTTCTATTCTCACTTAATGGTTTTGTTTTAATCTGCATCTGGGGATAACCTCATATTCACATGCAGAGTCTCTCAAATCTGAATGTAAGGCGGACACTCAGAGCTCTGCCAGCACTGGCATGTTCAGTGGCAAAGAAGGTGAGGCCAGGGAACATGAACGCTGGCCTGGGTGACACCGCTGGAACACAGCACACAGATTTCCAGCCAAGACTATCTGCTGCCCCAGTTCAGAATAAATCCTCACAGCTGGAGTGGGGACTGCTGTTCCTATCTTCCTTTCCAGAGCCCTGCGTCAGCTAAACAACATCCTGATCTCTGTAAAGTAGGAGAAAAAAAGCCTGTGTCTTGGGATTTTTCTGAGGCTGAAGCAGGAATCTGCAGACCACCCTCTACCCCCTCATTTATTTATTTATTTATTTTTAGTTTTTTTGAGACAGGGTCTCGCTTTGTGGTTCAGGCTGGCCCTCAGCTCAGCCTCAAACTCACATCACAATCCTCCTGCCTCTGCCTCCCGAGTGCTGGGATTACAGGCGTGAGCCACCACGCCCGGCACTGTGGTATGTGGTACTGGTTGCTGCTGGGTGTGAGTCTCCACACCCAGTATTGTTATGTGGTTACC